>OZ024742.1:373259796-373877296 GCA_964016885.1 Eledone cirrhosa
CGACAAGCCACATACTTCTGATAGTCCCACAAGCCACATATTAGTCTGATAGTCCCACAAGCCACATACCTCTGATAGTCTCACAAGCCACATATTAGTCTGATAGTCCCACAAGTCACATACCTCTGATAGTCCTACAAGTCACATACCTCTTATAGTCCCACAAACCACATACTTCTGATAGTCCCACAAGCCACATATTAGTCTGATAGTCCCACAAGCCACATACCTCTGATAGTCCCACAAGCCACATACCTCTGATAGTCCCACAAGTCACATACCTCTGATAGTCCTACAAGCCACATATTAATCTGATAGTCCCACAAGCCACATACCTCTGATAGTCCCACAAGCCACATACCTCTGATAGTCCCACACGCAACATATTAGTCTGATAGTCCCACAAGCCACATACTTCTGATAGTCCCACAAGCCACATACCTCTGATAGTCTCACAAGCCACATATTAGTCTGATAGTCCCACAAGCCACATATTTCTGATAGTCCCACAAGTTATATACCTCTGATGGTCCCACAAGTCACATACCTCTTATAGTCCCACAAACCACATACTTCTGATAGTCCCATAAGCCACATATTAATCTGATAGTCCCACAAGCGACATACCTCTGATAGTCCCACAAGCCACATATTAGTCTGATAGTCCCACAAGTGACATACCTCTGATAGTCCCACAAACCACATATTAGTCTGATAGTTCCACAAGCCACATACCTCTGATAGTCCCACAAGCCACATACCTCTGATAGTCCCACAAGCCACATATTAGTCTGATAGTCCCACAAGCCACATACCTCTGATAGTCCCACAAGCCACATACCTCTGATAGTCCCACAAGCCACATACCTCTGATAGTCCCACAAGCCACATACCTCTGATAGTCCCACAAGCCACATATTAGTCTGATAGTCCCACAAGTGACATACCTCTGATAGTCCCACAAACCACATATTAGTCTGATAGTTCCACAAGCCACATACCTCTGATAGTCCCACAAGCCACATACCTCTGATAGTCCCACAAGCCACATATTAGTCTGATAGTCCCACAAGCCACATACCTCTGATAGTCCCACAAGCCACATACCTCTGATAGTCCCACAAGCCACATACCTCTGATAGTCCCACAAGCCACATATTGTCTGATAGTTCCACAGGCCACATACCTCTGATAGTCCCACGAGCCACATATTAGTCTGATAGTGCCACAAGCCAGAAAGCTCTGATAGTCCCACAAGCCACATACCTCTGATAGTCCCACAAGCCACATACTGCTGATAGTCCCACAAGCCACATATTGGTCTGATAGTCCCTCAAGTCACATACCTCTGATAGTCCCACAAGCCACATACCTCTGATAGTCCATCAAGCCACATACCTCTGATAGTCCCACAAGCCACATACCTCTGATAGTCCCACAAGCCACATATTAGTCTGATAGTCCCACAAGCCACATACCTCTGATAGTCCCACAAGCCACATATTAGTGTGATAGTCCCACAAGCCACATACCTCTGATAGTCGCACAAGCCACATATTAGTCTGATAGTCCCACAAGCCACATACCTCTGATAGTCCCACAAGCCACATACCTCTGATAGTCCCACAAGCCACATACCTCTGATAGTCCCACAAGCCACATACCTCAGATAGTCTCACAAGCCACATATTAGTCTGATAGTTCCACAGGCCACATACCTCTGATAGTCCCACAAGCCACATATTAGTCTGATAGTGCCACAATCCAGAAAGCTCTGATAGTCCCACAAGCCACATACCTCTGATAGTCCCACAAGCCACATACTGCTGATAGTCCCACAAGCCACATATTGGTCTGATAGTCCCACAAGCCACATACCTCTGATAGTCCATCAAGCCACATACCTCTGATAGTCCCACAAGCCACATACCTCTGATAGTCCCACAAGCCACATATTAGTCTGATAGTCCCACAAGCCACATACCTCTGATAGTCCCACAAGCCACATATTAGTGTGATAGTCCCACAAGCCACATACCTCTGATAGTCCGACAAGCCACATATTAGTCTGATAGTCCCACAAGCCACATACCTCTGATAGTCCCACAAGCCACATACCTCTGATAGTCCCACATGTCACATACCTACGATAGTCCCACAAGCCACATATTAGTCTGATAGTCTTACAAGCCACATACCTCTGATAGTCCCACAAGTCACATATTAGTCTGATAGTCCCACAAGCCACATATTAGTCTGATAGTCCCACAAACCACATAGTTCTGATAGTCCCACAAGCCACATATAAGTATCATAGTCCCACAAGCCACATACTGCTGATAGTCCCACAAGCCACATATTGGTCTGATAGTCCCACAAGTCACATACCTCTGATACTCCCATAAGCCACATATTAATCTGATAGTCCCACAAGCCACATACATCTGATAGTCCCACAAGCCACATACCTCTGATAGTCCCACAAACCACATATTAGTCTGATAGTTCCACAAGCCACATACCTCTGATAGTCCCACAAGCCAGATAATTGTCTGATAGTCCCACAGGTCACATATCTCTGATAGTCCCACAAGCCACATACCTCTGATAGTCCCACAAGCCTCATACCTCTGATAGTCCCACAAGCCACATACCTCTGATAGTCTCACAAGCCACATACCTCTGATAGTCCCACTAGCCACATACCTCTGACAGTCCCACAAGCTACATACCTCTCATAGTCCCACAAGCCACATACCTCTCATAGTCCAACACACCACATATTAGTTTGATAGTCCCACAAGCCACATACCTCTGATAGTCCCACAAACCACATACCTCTGATAGTCCCACAAGCCACATATTAGTCTGATAGTCCCACAGGTCACATACTTCTGATAGTCCCACAAACCACATATCTCTGATAGTCCCACAAGCCACATATTAGTCTGATAGTCCATCAAGCCACATACCTCTGATAGTCCCACAAGCCACATACCTCTGATAGTCCCACAAGTCACATACCTCTGATAGTCCCACAAGTCACATACCTCTGATAGTCCCACAAGCCACATACCTCTGATAGTACCACAAGCCACATACCTCTGATTGTCCCACAAGCCACATACCTCTAATAGTCCCACAAGGCACATACCTCTGATAGTCCCACAAGCCACATATTAGTCTGATAGTCCCACAAGTCTCATACCTCTGATTGTCCCACAAGCCACATATTAGTCTGATAGTCCCACAAGTCACATACCTCTGATAGTCTTACAAGCCACATATTAGTATGATAGTCCCACAAGCCACATGCCTCTGATAGTCCCACAAGTCACATACCTCTGATAGTCCCACAAGCCACATATTAGTCTGATAGTCCCACAAATCACATACCTTTGATAGTCCCACAAGCCACATATTAATCTGATAGTCCCACAAGCCACATACCTCTGATAGTCCCACAAACCACATACCTCTGATAGTCCCACAAGCCACATACCTCTGATAGTCCCACAAGTCACATACCTTTGGTAGTCCTACAAGCAACATATTAATCTGATAGTCCCACAAACCACATACCTCTGATAGTCCCACACGCAACATATTAGTCTGATAGTCCGACAAGCCACATACTTCTGATAGTCCCACAAGCCACATATTAGTCTGATAGTCCCACAAGCCACATACCTCTGATAGTCTCACAAGCCACATATTAGTCTGATAGTCCCACAAGTCACATACCTCTGATAGTCCTACAAGTCACATACCTCTTATAGTCCCACAAACCACATACTTCTGATAGTCCCACAAGCCACATATTAGTCTGATAGTCCCACAAGCCACATACCTCTGATAGTCCCACAAGCCACATACCTCTGATAGTCCCACAAGTCACATACCTCTGATAGTCCTACAAGCCACATATTAATCTGATAGTCCCACAAGCCACATACCTCTGATAGTCCCACAAGCCACATACCTCTGATAGTCCCACACGCAACATATTAGTCTGATAGTCCCACAAGCCACATACTTCTGATAGTCCCACAAGCCACATACCTCTGATAGTCTCACAAGCCACATATTAGTCTGATAGTCCCACAAGCCACATATTTCTGATAGTCCCACAAGTTATATACCTCTGATGGTCCCACAAGTCACATACCTCCTATAGTCCCACAAACCACATACTTCTGATAGTCCCATAAGCCACATATTAATCTGATAGTCCCACAAGCGACATACCTCTGATAGTCCCACAAGCCACATATTAGTCTGATAGTCCCACAAGTGACATACCTCTGATAGTCCCACAAACCACATATTAGTCTGATAGTTCCACAAGCCACATACCTCTGATAGTCCCACAAGCCACATACCTCTGATAGTCCCACAAGCCACATATTAGTCTGATAGTCCCACAAGCCACATACCTCTGATAGTCCCACAAGCCACATACCTCTGATAGTCCCACAAGCCACATACCTCTGATAGTCCCACAAGCCACATACCTCTGATAGTCCCACAAGCCACATATTAGTCTGATAGTCCCACAAGTGACATACCTCTGATAGTCCCACAAACCACATATTAGTCTGATAGTTCCACAAGCCACATACCTCTGATAGTCCCACAAGCCACATACCTCTGATAGTCCCACAAGCCACATATTAGTCTGATAGTCCCACAAGCCACATACCTCTGATAGTCCCACAAGCCACATACCTCTGATAGTCCCACAAGCCACATACCTCTGATAGTCCCACAAGCCACATACCTCTGATAGTCCCACAAGCCACATATTGTCTGATAGTTCCACAGGCCACATACCTCTGATAGTCCCACGAGCCACATATTAGTCTGATAGTGCCACAAGCCAGAAAGCTCTAATAGTCCCACAAGCCACATACCTCTGATAGTCCCACAAGCCACATACTGCTGATAGTCCCACAAGCCACATATTGGTCTGATAGTCCCTCAAGTCACATACCTCTGATAGTCCCACAAGCCACATACCTCTGATAGTCCATCAAGCCACATACCTCTGATAGTCCCACAAGCCACATACCTCTGATAGTCCCACAAGCCACATATTAGTCTGATAGTCCCACAAGCCACATACCTCTGATAGTCCCACAAGCCACATATTAGTGTGATAGTCCCACAAGCCACATACCTCTGATAGTCCCACAAGCCACATATTAGTCTGATAGTCCCACAAGCCACATACCTCTGATAGTCCCACAAGCCACATACCTCTGATAGTCCCACAAGCCACATACCTCTGATAGTCCCACAAGCCACATATTAGTCTGATAGTCCCACAAGTGACATACCTTTGATAGTCCCACAAACCACATATTAGTCTGATAGTTCCACAAGCCACATACCTCTGATAGTCCCACAAGCCACATACCTCTGATAGTCCCACAAGCCACATATTAGTCTGATAGTCCCACAAGCCACATACCTCTGATAGTCCCACAAGCCACATACCTCTGATAGTCCCACAAGCCACATACCTCTGATAGTCCCACAAGCCACATACCTCTGATAGTCCCACAAGCCACATATTGTCTGATAGTTCCACAGGCCACATACCTCTGATAGTCCCACGAGCCACATATTAGTCTGATAGTGCCACAAGCCAGAAAGCTCTGATAGTCCCACAAGCCACATACCTCTGATAGTCCCACAAGCCACATACTGCTGATAGTCCCACAAGCCACATATTGGTCTGATAGTCCCTCAAGTCACATACCTCTGATAGTCCCACAAGCCACATACCTCTGATAGTCCATCAAGCCACATACCTCTGATAGTCCCACAAGCCACATACCTCTGATAGTCCCACAAGCCACATATTAGTCTGATAGTCCCACAAGCCACATACCTCTGATAGTCCCACAAGCCACATATTAGTGTGATAGTCCCACAAGCCACATACCTCTGATAGTCCCACAAGCCACATATTAGTCTGATAGTCCCACAAGCCACATACCTCTGATAGTCCCACAGGCCACATACCTCTGATAGTTCCACATGTCACATACCTACGATAGTCCCACAAGCCACATATTAGTCTGATAGTCTTACAAGCCACATACCTCTGATAGTCCCACAAGTCACATGCCTCTGATAGTCCCACAAGCCACATATTAGTCTGATAGTCCCACAAGCCACATATTAGTCTGATAGTCCCACAAACCACATAGTTCTGATAGTCCCACAAGCCACATATAAGTATCATAGTCCCACAAGCCACATACTGCTGATAGTCCCACAAGCCACATATTGGTCTGATAGTCCCACAAGTCACATACCTCTGATAGTCCCATAAGCCACATATTAATCTGATAGTCCCACAAGCCACATACATATGATAGTCCCACAAGCCACATACCTCTGATAGTCCCACAAACCACATATTAGTCTGATAGTTCCACAAGCCACATACCTCTGATAGTCCCACAAGCCAGATAATTGTCTGATAGTCCCACAGGTCACATATCTCTGATAGTCCATCAAGCCACATACCTCTGATAGTCCCACAAGCCACATACCTCTGATAGTCCCACAAGTCACATACCTCTGATAGTCCCACAAGTCACATACCTCTGATAGTCCCACAAGCCACATACCTCTGATAGTACCACAAGCCACATACCTCTGATTGTGCCACAAGCCACATACCTCTGATAGTCCCACAAGGCACATACCTCTGATAGTCCCACAAGCCACATATTAGTCTGATAGTCCCACAAGCCACATACCTCTGATAGTCCCACAAGCCACATATTAGTCTGATAGTCCCACAAGTCACATACCTCTGATTGTCCCACAAGCCACATATTAGTCTGATAGTCCCACAAGTCACATACCTCTGATAGTCTTACAAGCCACATATTAGTATGATAGTCCCACAAGCCACATGCCTCTGATAGACCCACAAGCCACATATTAGTCTGATAGTCCCACAAATCACCTACCTTTGATAGTCCCACAAGCCACATATTAACCTGATAGTCCCACAAGCCACATGCCTCTGATAGTCCCACAATCCACATATTAGTCTGATAGTCCCACAAGCCACATACCTCTGATAGTCCCACAAGCCACATACCTCTGATAGTCCCACAAGCCACATACCTCTGATAGTCCCACAAGCCACATACCTCTGATAGTCCCACAAGTCACATACCTTTGGTAGTCCTACAAGCAACATATTAATCTGATAGTCCCACAAACCACATACCTCTGATAGTCCCACACGCAACATATTAGCCTGATAGTCCCACAAGCCACATACTTCTGATAGTCCCACAAGCCACATATTAGTCTGATAGTCCCACAAGCCACATACCTCTGATAGTCTCACAAGCCACATATTAGTCTGATAGTCCCACAAGCCACATACCTCTGATAGTCCCACAAGCCACATACCTCTAATAGTCCCACAAGCCACATATTAGTCTGATAGTCCCACAAGTCACATACCTCTGATAGTCCCACAAACCACATATTAGTCTGATAGTCCCACAGCTCACATATCTCTGATAGTCCCACAAGCGACATACCTCTGATAGTCCCACAAGCCACATACCTCTGATAGTCCCACAAGCCACATACCTCTGATAGTCTCACAAGCCACATACCTCTCATAGTCCCACAAGCCACATACCTCTCATAGTCCAACACGCCACATATTAGTTTGATAGTCCCACAAGCCACATACCTCTGATAGTCCCACAAACCACATACCTCTGATAGTCCCACAAGCCGCATATTAGTCTGATAGTCCCACAGGTCACATACCTCTGATAGTCCCACAAACCACATACCTCTGATAGTCCCACAAGCCACATATTAGTCTGATAGTCCCATAAGCCACATAACTCTGATAGTCCATCAAGCCACATACCTCTGATAGTCCCACAGGCCACATACCTCTGATAGTCCCACAAGCCACATACCTCTGATAGTCCCACAAGCCACATATTAGTCTGATAGTCCCACAAGCCACATACCTCTGATAGTCCCACAAGCCACATACCTCTGATAGTTCCACAAGCCACATATTAGTCTGATAGTCCCACAAGTCACATACCTCTGATAGTCCCACAGGCCACATATTAGTCTGATAGTCCCACAAGCCACATACCTCTGATAGTCCCACAAGCCACATACCTCTGATAGTCCCACAAACCACATACCTCTGATAGTCCACAAGCTACATACCTCTGATAGTCCCACAAGCCACATACCTCTGATAGTCCCACAAGTCACATACCTCCGATATTCCCACAAGCCACATATTAGTCTGATAGTCTTACAAGCCACATACCTCTGATAGTCCCACAAGCCACATACCTCTAATAGTCCCACAAGTCACATACCTCTGATAGTCCCACAAGTCACATACCTATGATAGTTCCACAAGCCACATATTAGTCTGATAGTCCCACAAGCCACATATTAGTCTAATAGTCCCACAAACCACATAGTTCTGATAGTCCCACAAGCCACATACTTCTGATAGTCCCACAAGCCACATACTGCTGATAGTCCCACAAGCCACATATTGGTTTGATAGTCCCACAAGTCACATACCTCTGATAGTCCCATAAGCCACATATTAGTCTGATAGTCCCACAAGCCACATACATCTGATAGTCCCACAAGCCACATACCTCTGATAGTCCCACAAGCCACATACCTCTGATAGTCCCACAAGCCACATACCTCTGATAGTCCCACAAGCCACATATTAGTCTGATAGTCCCACAGGTCACATACCTCTGATAGTCCCACAAGCCACATACCTCTGATAGTCCCACAAGCCACATATTAGTGTGATAGTCCCACAAGCCACATACCTCTGATAGTCCCACAAGCCACATACCTCTGATAGTCCCACAAGCCACATATTCGTCTGATAGTCCCACAAGCCACATACCTCTGATAGTCCCACAAGCCACATACCTCTGATAGTCCCACAAGTCACATACCTCCGATAGTCCCACAAGCCACATATTAGTCTGATAGTTTTACAAGCCACATACCTCTGATAGTCCCACAAGCCACATACCTCTAATAGTCCCGCAAGTCACATACCTCTGATAGTCCCACAAGTCACATACCTCTGATAGTCCCACAAGCCACATATTAGTCTGATAGTCCTACAAGCCACATATTAGTCTAATAGTCCCACAAACCACATAGTTCTGATAGTCCCACAAGCCACATACTTCTGATAGTCCCACAAGCCACATACTGCTGATAGTCCCACAAGCCACATATTGGTCTGATAGTTCCACAAGTCACATACCTCTGATAGTCCCATAAGCCACATATTAGTCTGATAGTCCCACAAGCCACATACATCTGATAGTCCCACAAGCCACATACCTCTGATAGTCCCACAAGCCACATACCTCTGATAGTCCCACAAGCCACATACCTCTGATAGTCCCACAAGCCACATATTAGTCTGATAGTCCCACAGGTCACATACATCTGATAGTCCCACAAGCCACATACCTCTGATAGTCCCACAAGCCACATATTAGTGTGATAGTCCCACAAGCCACATACCTCTGATAGTCCCACAGGCCACATACTGCTGATAGTCCCACAAGACACATATTAGTCTGATAGTCCCACAGGTCACATACCTCTGATAGTCCCACAAGCCACATACCTCTGATAGTCCCACAAGCCACATACCTCTGATAGTCCCACAAGTCACATACCTCTGATAGTCCCACAAGTCACATAACTCTGAGAGTCCAACAAGCCACATACCTCTGATAGTTCCACAAGCCACATATTAGTCTGATAGTCCCACAGGTCACATTCCTCTGATAGTCCCACAAGCCACATACCTCTGATAGTCCCACAAGCCACATATTAGTCTGATAGTCCCACAGGTCACATACCTCTGATAGTCCCACAAGCCACATACCTCTGATAGTCCCACAAGCCACATATTAGTCTGATAGTCCCACAAGTCACATACCTCTGATAGTCCCACAAGCTACATATTAGTCTGATAGTCCCACAAGTCACATACCTCTGATAGTCCCACAAGCCACATAACTCTGATAGTCCATCAAGCCACATACCTCTGATAGTCCCACAAGCCACATACCTCTGATAGTCCCACAAGCCACATACCTCTGATAGTCCCACAAGCCACATATTAGTCTGATAGTCCCACAAGCCACATACCTCTGATAGTCCCACAAGCCACATACCTCTGATAGTTCCACAAGCCACATATTAGTCTGATAGTCCCACAAGTCACATACCTCTGATAGTCCCACAGGCCACATATTAGTCTGATAGTCCCACAAGCCACATACCTCTGATAGTCCCACAAGTCACATGCCTCTAATAGTCCCACAATTCACATACCTCTGATAGTCCCACAGGCCACATATTAGTCTGATAGTCCCACAAGCCACATACCTCTGATAGTCCCACAAGCCACATACCTCTGATAGTCCCACAAACCACATACCTCTGATAGTCCCACAAGCCACATATTAGTCTGATAGTTCCACAGGCCACATACCTCTGATAGTCCCACAAGCCACATATTAGTCTGATAGTGCCACAAGCCAGAAAGCTCTGATAGTCCCACAAGCCACATACCTCTGATAGTCCCACAAGCCACATACTGCTGATAGTCCCACAAGCCACATATTGGTCTGATAGTCCCTCAAGTCACATACCTCTGATAGTCCCACAAGCCACATACCTCTGATAGTCCATCAAGCCACATACCTCTGATAGTCCCACAAGCCACATACCTCTGATAGTCCCACAAGCCACATATTAGTCTGATAGTCCCACAAGCCACATACCTCTGATAGTCCCACAAGCCACATATTAGTGTGATAGTCCCACAAGCCACATACCTCTGATAGTCCCACAAGCCACATATTAGTCTGATAGTCCCACAAGCCACATACCTCTGATAGTCCCACAAGCCACATACCTCTGATAGTCCCACATGTCACATACCTACGATAGTCCCACAAGCCACATATTAGTCTGATAGTCTTACAAGCCACATACCTCTGATAGTCCCAGAAGTCACATGCCTCTGATAGTCCCACAAGCCACATATTAGTCTGATAGTCCCACAAGCCACATATTAGTCTGATAGTCCCACAAACCACATAGTTCTGATAGTCCCACAAGCCACATATAAGTATCATAGTCCCACAAGCCACATACTGCTGATAGTCCCACAAGCCACATATTGGTCTGATAGTCCCACAAGTCACATACCTCTGATAGTCCCATAAGCCACATATTAATCTGATAGTCCCACAAGCCACATACATATGATAGTCCCACAAGCCACATACCTCTGATAGTCCCACAAACCACATATTAGTCTGATAGTTCCACAAGCCGCATACCTCTGATAGTCCCACAAGCCAGATAATTGTCTGATAGTCCCACAGGTCACATATCTCTGATAGTCCCACAAGCCACATACCTCTGATAGTCCCACAAGCCTCATACCTCTGATAGTCCCACAAGCCACATACCTCTGATAGTCTCACAAGCCACATACCTCTGATAGTCCCACTAGCCACATACCTCTGACAGTCCCACAAGCTACATACCTCTCATAGTCCCACAAGCCACATACCTCTCATAGTCCAACACGCCACATATTAGTTTGATAGTCCCACAAGCCACATACCTCTGATAGTCCCACAAACCACATACCTCTGATAGTCCCACAAGCCACATATTAGTCTCATAGTCCCACAGGTCACATACTTCTGATAGTCCCACAAACCACATATCTCTGATAGTCCCACAAGTCACATACCTCTGATAGTCCCACAAGTCACATACCTCTGATAGTCCCACAAGCCACATACCTTTGATAGTACCACAAGCCACATACCTCTGATTGTGCCACAAGCCACATACCTCTGATAGTCCCACAAGGCACATACCTCTGATAGTCCCACAAGCCACATATTAGTCTGATAGTCCCACAAGCCACATACCTCTGATAGTCCCACAAGCCACATATTAGTCTGATAGTCCCACAAGTCACATACCTCTGATTGTCCCACAAGCCACATATTAGTCTGATAGTTCCACAAGTCACATACCTCTGATAGTCTTACAAGCCACATATTAGTATGATAGTCCCACAAGCCACATGCCTCTGATAGTCCCACAAGCCACATATTAGTCTGATAGTCCCAAAAGTCACATACCTCTGATAGTCCCACAAGCCACATATTAGTCTGATAGTCCCACAAATCACCTACCTTTGATAGTCCCACAAGCCACATATTAATCTGATAGTCCCACAAGCCACATGCCTCTGATAGTCCCACAATCCACATATTAGTCTGATAGTCCCACAAGCCACATACCTCTAATAGTCCCACAAGCCACATACCTCTGATAGTCCCACAAGCCACATACCTCTGATAGTCCCACAAGCCACATACCTCTGATAGTCCCACAAGTCACATACCTTTGGTAGTCCTACAAGCAACATATTAATCTGATAGTCCCACAAACCACATACCTCTGATAGTCCCACACGCAACATATTAGTCTGATAGTCCCACAAGCCACATACTTCTGATAGTCCCACAAGCCACATATTAGTCTGATAGTCCCACAAGCCACATACCTCTGATAGTCTCACAAGCCACATATTAGTCTGATAGTCCCACAAGCCACATACCTCTGATAGTCCCACAAGCCACATACCTCTGATAGTCCCACAAGCCACATATTAGTCTGATAGTCCCACAAGTCACATACCTCTGATAGTCCCACAAACCACATATTAGTCTGATAGTTCCACAAGCCACATACCTCTGATAGTCCCACAAGCCACATATTAGTCTGATAGTCCCACAGGTCACATATCTCTGATAGTCCCACAAGCGACATACCTCTGATAGTCCCACAAGCCACATACCTCTGATAGCCCCACAAGCCACATACCTCTGATAGTCTCACAAGCCACATACCTCTGATAGTCCCACTAGCCACATACCTCTGATAGTCCCACAAGCTACATACCTCTCATAGTCCCACAAGCCACATACCTCTCATAGTCCAACACGCCACATATTAGTTTGATAGTCCCACAAGCCACATACCTCTGATAGTCCCACAAACCACATACCTCTGATAGTCCCACAAGCCGCATATTAGTCTGATAGTCCCACAGGTCACATACCTCTGATAGTCCCACAAGCCACATACCTCTGATAGTCCCAGAAGCCACATATTAGTCTGATAGTCCCACAAGTCACATATCTCTGATAGTCCCACAAGCTACATATTAGTCTGATAGTCCCACAAGTCACATACCTCTGATAGTCCCATAAGCCACATAACTCTGATAGTCCATCAAGCCACATACCTCTGATAGTCCCACAGGCCACATACCTCTGATAGTCCCACAAGCCACATACCTCTGATAGTCCCACAAGCCACATATTAGTCAGATAGTCCCACAAGCCACATACCTCTGATAGTCCCACCAGCCACATACCTCTGATAGTTCCACAAGCCACATATTAGTCTGATAGTCCCACAAGTCACATACCTCTGATAGTCCCACAGGCCACATATTAGTCTGATAGTCCCACAAGCCACATACCTCTGATAGTCCCACAAGTCACATGCCTCTAATAGTCCCACAAGTCACATACCGCTGATAGTCCCACAGGCCACATATTAGTCTGATAGTCCCACAAGCCACATACCTCTGATAGTCCCACAAGCCACATACCTCTGATAGTCCCACAAACCACATACCTCTGATAGTCCCACAAGCCACATACCTCTGATAGTCCCACAAGCCACATACCTCTGATAGTCCCACAAGTCACATACCTCCGATATTCCCACAAGCCACATATTAGTCTGATAGTCTTACAAGCCACATACCTCTGATAGTCCCACAAGCCACATACCTCTAATAGTCCCACAAGTCACATACCTCTGATAGTCCCACAAGTCACATACCTATGATAGTCCCACAAGCCACATATTAGTCTGATAGTCCCACAAGCCACATATTAGTCTAATAGTCCCACAAACCACATAGTTCTGATAGTCCCACAAGCCACATACTTCTGATAGTCCCACAACCCACATACTGCTGATAGTCCCACAAGCCACATATTGGTTTGATAGTCCCACAAGTCACATACCTCTGATAGTCCCATAAGCCACATATTAGTCTGATAGTCCCACAAGCCACATACATCTGATAGTCCCACAAGCCACATACCTCTGATAGTCCCACAAGCCACATACCTCTGATAGTCCCACAAGCCACATACCTCTGATAGTCCCACAAGCCACATATTAGTCTGATAGTCCCACAGGTCACATACCTCTGATAGTCCCACAAGCCACATACCTCTGATAGTCCCACAAGCCACATATTAGTGTGATAGTCCCACAAGCCACATACCTCTGATAGTCCCACAAGCCACATACCTCTGATAGTCCCACAAGCCACATATTCGTCTGATAGTCCCACAAGCCACATACCTCTGATAGTCCCACAAGCCACATACCTCTGATAGTCCCACAAGTCACATACCTCCGATAGTCCCACAAGCCACATATTAGTCTGATAGTTTTACAAGCCACATACCTCTGATAGTCCCACAAGCCACATACCTCTAATAGTCCCGCAAGTCACATACCTCTGATAGTCCCACAAGTCACATACCTCTGATAGTCCCACAAGCCACATATTAGTCTGATAGGCCTACAAGCCACATATTAGTCTAATAGTCCCACAAACCACATAGTTCTGATAGTCCCACAAGCCACATACTTCTGATAGTCCCACAAGCCACATACTGCTGATAGTCCCACAAGCCACATATTGGTCTGATAGTTCCACAAGTCACATACCTCTGATAGTCCCATAAGCCACATATTAGTCTGATAGTCCCACAAGCCACATACATCTGATAGTCCCACAAGCCACATACCTCTGATAGTCCCACAAGCCACATACCTCTGATAGTCCCACAAGCCACATACCTCTGATAGTCCCAGAAGCCACATATTAGTCTGATAGTCCCACAAGTCACATACCTCTGATAGTCCCACAAGCTACATATTAGTCTGATAGTCCCACAAGTCACATACCTCTGATAGTCCCATAAGCCACATAACTCTGATAGTCCATCAAGCCACATACCTCTGATAGTCCCACAGGCCACATACCTCTGATAGTCCCACAAGCCACATACCTCTGATAGTCCCACAAGCCACATATTAGTCAGATAGTCCCACAAGCCACATACCTCTGATAGTCCCACAAGCCACATACCTCTGATAGTTCCACAAGCCACATATTAGTCTGATAGTCCCACAAGTCACATACCTCTGATAGTCCCACAGGCCACATATTAGTCTGATAGTCCCACAAGCCACATACCTCTGATAGTCCCACAAGTCACATGCCTCTAATAGTCCCACAAGTCACATACCGCTGATAGTCCCACAGGCCACATATTAGTCTGATAGTCCCACAAGCCACATACCTCTGATAGTCCCACAAGCCACATACCTCTGATAGTCCCACAAACCACATACCTCTGATAGTCCCACAAGCCACATACCTCTGATAGTCCCACAAGCCACATACCTCTGATAGTCCCACAAGTCACATACCTCCGATATTCCCACAAGCCACATATTAGTCTGATAGTCTTACAAGCCACATACCTCTGATAGTCCCACAAGCCACATACCTCTAATAGTCCCACAAGTCACATACCTCTGATAGTCCCACAAGTCACATACCTATGATAGTCCCACAAGCCACATATTAGTATGATAGTCCCACAAGCCACATATTAGTCTAATAGTCCCACAAACCACATAGTTCTGATAGTCCCACAAGCCACATACTTCTGATAGTCCCACAAGCCACATACTGCTGATAGTCCCACAAGCCACATATTGGTTTGATAGTCCCACAAGTCACATACCTCTGATAGTCCCATAAGCCACATATTAGTCTGATAGTCCCACAAGCCACATACATCTGATAGTCCCACAAGCCACATACCTCTGATAGTCCCACAAGCCACATACCTCTGATAGTCCCACAAGCCACATACCTCTGATAGTCCCACAAGCCACATATTAGTCTGATAGTCCCACAGGTCACATACCTCTGATAGTCCCACAAGCCACATACCTCTGATAGTCCCACAAGCCACATATTAGTGTGATAGTCCCACAAGCCACATACCTCTGATAGTCCCACAAGCCACATACCTCTGATAGTCCCACAAGCCACATATTCGTCTGATAGTCCCACAAGCCACATACCTCTGATAGTCCCACAAGCCACATACCTCTGATAGTCCCACAAGTCACATACCTCCGATAGTCCCACAAGCCACATATTAGTCTGATAGTTTTACAAGCCACATACCTCTGATAGTCCCACAAGCCACATACCTCTAATAGTCCCGCAAGTCACATACCTCTGATAGTCCCACAAGTCACATACCTCTGATAGTCCCACAAGCCACATATTAGTCTGATAGTCCTACAAGCCACATATTAGTCTAATAGTCCCACAAACCACATAGTTCTGATAGTCCCACAAGCCACATACTTCTGATAGTCCCACAAGCCACATACTGCTGATAGTCCCACAAGCCACATATTGGTCTGATAGTTCCACAAGTCACATACCTCTGATAGTCCCATAAGCCACATATTAGTCTGATAGTCCCACAAGCCACATACATCTGATAGTCCCACAAGCCACATACCTCTGATAGTCCCACAAGCCACATACCTCTGATAGTCCCACAAGCCACATACCTCTGATAGTCCCACAAGCCACATATTAGTCTGATAGTCCCACAGGTCACATACATCTGATAGTCCCACAAGCCACATACCTCTGATAGTCCCACAAGTCACATACCTCTGATAGTCCAACAAGCCACATACCTCTGATAGTTCCACAAGCCACATACCTCTGATAGTCTCACAAGCCACATTCCTCTGATAGTCCCACAAGCCACATACCTCTGATAGTCCCACAAGCCACATATTAGTCTGATAGTCCCACAGGTCACATACCTCTGATAGTCCCACAAGCCACATACCTCTGATAGTCCCACAAGCCACATATTAGTCTGATAGTCCCACAAGTCACATACCTCTGATAGTCCCACAAGCTACATATTAGTCTGATAGTCCCACAAGTCACATACCTCTGATAGTCCCACAAGCCACATAACTCTGATAGTCCATCAAGCCACATACCTCTGATAGTCCCACAAGCCACATACCTCTGATAGTCCCACAAGCCACATACCTCTGATAGTCGCACAAGCCACATATTAGTCTGATAGTCCCACAAGCCACATACCTCTGATAGTCCCACAAGCCACATACCTCTGATAGTTCCACAAGCCACATATTAGTCTGATAGTCCCACAAGTCACATACCTCTGATAGTCCCACAGGCCACATATTATTCTGATAGTCCCACAAGCCACATACCTCTGATAGTCCCACAAGTCACATGCCTCTAATAGTCCCACAATTCACATACCTCTGATAGTCCCACAGGCCACATATTAGTCTGATAGTCCCACAAGCCACATACCTCTGATAGTCCCACAAGCCACATACCTCTGATAGTCCCACAAACCACATACCTCTGATAGTCCCACAAGCCACATACCTCTGATAGTCCCACAAGCCAC
Source organism: Eledone cirrhosa (assembly GCA_964016885.1). NCBI lineage: Eukaryota > Metazoa > Mollusca > Cephalopoda > Octopoda > Eledonidae > Eledone > Eledone cirrhosa. Next base: position 373,277,574 of record OZ024742.1, read on the forward strand.
ATATTCGTCTGATAGTCCCACAAGTCACATACCTCTGATAGTCCCACAAGCCACATATTCGTCTGATAGTCCCACAAGTCACATACCTCCGATAGTCCCACAAGCCACATATTCGTCTGTTAGTCCCACAAGTCACATACCTCTGATAGTCCCACAAGCCACATATTAGTCTGATAGTCCCACAAGCCACATACCTCTGATAGTCCCACAAACCACATACCTCTGATAGTCCCACAAGCCACATACCTCTGATAGTCCCACAAGTCACATACCTCCGATAGTCCCACAAGCCACATATTAGTCTGATAGTCTTACAAGCCACATACCTCTGATAGTCCCACAAGCCACATACCTCTAATAGTCCCACAAGTCACATACCTCTGATAGTCCCACAAGTCACATACCTCTGATAGTCCCACAAGCCACATATTAGTCTGATAGTCCCACAAGTCACATATTAGTCTAATAGTCCCACAAACCACATAGTTCTGATAGTCCCACAAGCCACATACTTCTGATAGTCCCACAAGCCACATACTGCTGATAGTCCCACAAGCCACATATTGGTTTGATAGTCCCACAAGTCACATACCTCTGATAGTCCCATAAGCCACATATTAGTCTGATAGTCCCACAAGCCACATACATCTGATAGTCCCACAAGCCACATACCTCTGATAGTTCCACAAGCCACATACCTCTGATAGTCCCACAAGCCACATACCTCTGATAGTCCCACAAGCCACATATTAGTCTGATAGTCCCACAGGTCACATACCTCTGATAGTCCCACAAGCCACATACCTCTGATAGTCCCACAAGCCACATATTAGTGTGATAGTCCCACAAGCCAAATACCTCTGATAGTCCCACAAAACACATACCTCTGATAGTCCCACAAGCCACATACATATGATAGTCCCACAAGCCTCATATTCGTCTGATAGTCCCACAAGCCACATACCTCTGATAGTCCCACAAGCCACATACCTCTGATAGTCCCACAAGTCACATAGCTCCGATAGTCCCACAAGCCACATATTAGTCTGATAGTCTTACAAGCCACATACCTCTGATAGTCCCACAAGCCACATACCTCTAATAGCCCCACAAGTCACATACCTCTGATAGTCCCACAAGTCACATACCTCTGATAGTCCCACAAGCCACATATTAGTCTGATAGTCCCACAAGCCACATATTAGTCTAATAGTCCCACAAACCACATAGTTCTGATAGTCCCACAAGCCACATACTTCTGATAGTCCCACAAGCCACATACTGCTGATAGTCACACAAGCCACATATTGGTCTGATAGTCCCACAAGTCACATACCTCTGATAGTCCCATAAGCCACATATTAGTCTGATAGTCCCACAAGCCACATACATCTGATAGTCCTACAAGCCACATACCTCTGATAGTCCCACAAGCCACATACCTCTGATAGTCCCACAAGCCACATACCTCTGATAGTCCCACAAGCCACATACCTCTGATAGTCTCACAAGCCACATACCTCTGATAGTCCCACTAGCCACATACCTCTGATAGTCCCACAAGCTACATACCTCTCATAGTCCCACAAGCCACATACCTCTCATAGTCCAACACGCCACATATTAGTTTGATAGTCCCACAAGCCACATACCTCTGATAGTCCCACAAACCACATACCTCTGATAGTCCCACAAGCCGCATATTAGTCTGATAGTCCCACAGGTCACATATCTCTGATAGTCCCACAAGCCACATACCTCTGATAGTCCCACAAGCCACATACCTCTGATAGTCCCACAATCCACATACCTCTGATAGTCTCACAAGCCACATACCTCTGATAGTCCCACTAGCCACATACCTCTGATAGTCCCACAAGCTACATACCTCTCATAGTTCCACAAGCCACATACCTCTCATAGTCCAACACGCCACATATTAGTTTGATAGTCCCACAAGCCACATACCTCTGATAGTCCCACAAACCACATACCTCTGATAGTCCCACAAGCCACAGGTCACATACCTCTGATAGTCCCACAAACCACATACCTCTGATAGTCCCACAAGCCACATATTTGTCTGATAGTCCCACAGGTCACATACCTCTGATAGTCCCACAAGCCACATACCTCTGATAGTCCCACAAGTCACATGCCTCCGATAGTCCCACAAGCCACATATTAGTCTGATAGTCTTACAAGCCACATACCTCTGATAGTCCCACAAGCCACATACCTCTGATAGTCCCACAAGCCACATACCTCTGATAGTCCCACAAGCCACATACCTCTGATAGTCCCACAAACCACATACCTCTGATAGTCCCACAAGCCACATACCTCTGATAGTCCCACAAGCCACATACCTCTGATAGTCCCACAAGTCACATACCTCCGATATTCCCACAAGCCACATATTAGTCTGATAGTCTTACAAGCCACATACCTCTGATAGTCCCACAAGCCACATACCTCTAATAGTCCCACAAGTCACATACCTCTGATAGTCCCACAAGTCACATACCTATGATAGTCCCACAAGCCACATATTAGTCTGATAGTCCCACAAGCCACATATTAGTCTAATAGTCCCACAAACCACATAGTTCTGATAGTCCCACAAGCCACATACTTCTGATAGTCCCACAAGCCACATACTGCTGATAGTCCCACAAGCCACATATTGGTTTGATAGTCCCACAAGTCACATACCTCTGATAGTCCCATAAGCCACATATTAGTCTGATAGTCCCACAAGCCACATACATCTGATAGTCCCACAAGCCACATACCTCTGATAGTCCCACAAGCCACATACCTCTGATAGTCCCACAAGCCACATACCTCTGATAGTCCCACAAGCCACATATTAGTCTGATAGTCCCACAGGTCACATACCTCTGATAGTCCCACAAGCCACATACCTCTGATAGTCCCACAAGCCACATATTAGTGTGATAGTCCCACAAGCCACATACCTCTGATAGTCCCACAAGCCACATACCTCTGATAGTCCCACAAGCCACATATTCGTCTGATAGTCCCACAAGCCACATACCTCTGATAGTCCCACAAGCCACATACCTCTGATAGTCCCACAAGTCACATACCTCCGATAGTCCCACAAGCCACATACCTCTGATAGTCCCACAAGCCACATACCTCTAATAGTCCCGCAAGTCACATACCTCTGATAGTCCCACAAGTCACATACCTCTGATAGTCCCACAAGCCACATATTAGTCTGATAGGCCTACAAGCCACATATTAGTCTAATAGTCCCACAAACCACATAGTTCTGATAGTCCCACAAGCCACATACTTCTGATAGTCCCACAAGCCACATACTGCTGATAGTCCCACAAGCCACATATTGGTCTGATAGTTCCACAAGTCACATACCTCTGATAGTCCCATAAGCCACATATTAGTCTGATAGTCCCACAAGCCACATACATCTGATAGTCCCACAAGCCACATACCTCTGATAGTCCCACAAGCCACATACCTCTGATAGTCCCACAAGCCACATACCTCTGAAAGTCCCAGAAGCCACATATTAGTCTGATAGTCCCACAAGTCACATACCTCTGATAGTCCCACAAGCTACATATTAGTCTGATAGTCCCACAAGTCACATACCTCTGATAGTCCCATAAGCCACATAACTCTGATAGTCCATCAAGCCACATACCTCTGATAGTCCCACAGGCCACATACCTCTGATAGTCCCACAAGCCACATACCTCTGATAGTCCCACAAGCCACATATTAGTCAGATAGTCCCACAAGCCACATACCTCTGATAGTCCCACAAGCCACATACCTCTGATAGTTCCACAAGCCACATATTAGTCTGATAGTCCCACAAGTCACATACCTCTGATAGTCCCACAGGCCACATATTAGTCTGATAGTCCCACAAGCCACATACCTCTGATAGTCCCACAAGCCACATACCTCTGATAGTCCCACAAACCACATACCTCTGATAGTCCCACAAGCCACATACCTCTGATAGTCCCACAAGCCACATACCTCTGATAGTCCCACAAGTCACATACCTCCGATATTCCCACAAGCCACATATTAGTCTGATAGTCTTACAAGCCACATACCTCTGATAGTCCCACAAGCCACATACCTCTAATAGTCCCACAAGTCACATACCTCTGATAGTCCCACAAGTCACATACCTATGATAGTCCCACAAGCCACATATTAGTCTGATAGTCCCACAAGCCACATATTAGTCTAATAGTCCCACAAACCACATAGTTCTGATAGTCCCACAAGCCACATACTTCTGATAGTCCCACAAGCCACATACTGCTGATAGTCCCACAAGCCACATATTGGTTTGATAGTCCCACAAGTCACATACCTCTGATAGTCCCATAAGCCACATATTAGTCTGATAGTCCCACAAGCCACATACATCTGATAGTCCCACAAGCCACATACCTCTGATAGTCCCACAAGCCACATACCTCTGATAGTCCCACAAGCCACATACCTCTGATAGTCCCACAAGCCACATATTAGTCTGATAGTCCCACAGGTCACATACCTCTGATAGTCCCACAAGCCACATACCTCTGATAGTCCCACAAGCCACATATTAGTGTGATAGTCCCACAAGCCACATACCTCTGATAGTCCCACAAGCCACATACCTCTGATAGTCCCACAAGCCACATATTCGTCTGATAGTCCCACAAGCCACATACCTCTGATAGTCCCACAAGCCACATACCTCTGATAGTCCCACAAGTCACATACCTCCGATAGTCCCACAAGCCACATATTAGTCTGATAGTTTTACAAGCCACATACCTCTGATAGTCCCACAAGCCACATACCTCTAATAGTCCCGCAAGTCACATACCTCTGATAGTCCCACAAGTCACATACCTCTGATAGTCCCACAAGCCACATATTAGTCTGATAGTCCTACAAGCCACATATTAGTCTAATAGTCCCACAAACCACATAGTTCTGATAGTCCCACAAGCCACATACTTCTGATAGTCCCACAAGCCACATACTGCTGATAGTCCCACAAGCCACATATTGGTCTGATAGTTCCACAAGTCACATACCTCTGATAGTCCCATAAGCCACATATTAGTCTGATAGTCCCACAAGCCACATACATCTGATAGTCCCACAAGCCACATACCTCTGATAGTCCCACAAGCCACATACCTCTGATAGTCCCACAAGCCACATACCTCTGATAGTCCCACAAGCCACATATTAGTCTGATAGTCCCACAGGTCACATACATCTGATAGTCCCACAAGCCACATACCTCTGATAGTCCCACAAGCCACATATTAGTGTGATAGTCCCACAAGCCACATACCTCTGATAGTCCCACAGGCCACATACTGCTGATAGTCCCACAAGACACATATTAGTCTGATAGTCCCACAAGTCACATACCTCTGATAGTCCCACAAACCACATACCTCTGATAGTCCCACAAGCCACATATTAGTCTGATAGTCCCACAGGTCACATACCTCTGATAGTCCCACAAGCCACATACCTCTGATAGTCCCACAAGCCACATACCTCTGATAGTCCCACAAGTCACATACCTCTGATAGTCCAACAAGCCACATACCTCTGATAGTTCCACAAGCCACATACCTCTGATAGTCTCACAAGCCACATTCCTCTGATAGTCCCACAAGCCACATACCTCTGATAGTCCCACAAGCCACATATTAGTCTGATAGTCCCACAGGTCACATACCTCTGATAGTCCCACAAGCCACATACCTCTGATAGTCCCACAAGCCACATATTAGTCTGATAGTCCCACAAGTCACATACCTCTGATAGTCCCACAAGCTACATATTAGTCTGATAGTCCCACAAGTCACATACCTCTGATAGTCCCACAAGCCACATAACTCTGATAGTCCATCAAGCCACATACCTCTGATAGTCCCACAAGCCACATACCTCTGATAGTCCCACAAGCCACATACCTCTGATAGTCCCACAAGCCACATATTAGTCTGATAGTCCCACAAGCCACATACCTCTGATAGTCCCACAAGCCACATACCTCTGATAGTTCCACAAGCCACATATTAGTCTGATAGTCCCACAAGTCACATACCTCTGATAGTCCCACAGGCCACATATTAGTCTGATAGTCCCACAAGCCACATACCTCTGATAGTCCCACAAGTCACATGCCTCTAATAGTCCCACAATTCACATACCTCTGATAGTCCCACAGGCCACATATTAGTCTGATAGTCCCACAAGCCACATACCTCTGATAGTCCCACAAGCCACATACCTCTGATAGTCCCACAAACCACATACCTCTGATAGTCCCACAAGCCACATACCTCTGATAGTCCCACAAGCCACATATTCGTCTGATAGTCCCACAAGTCACATACCTCTGATAGTCCCACAAGCCACATATTCGTCTGATAGTCCCACAAGTCACATACCTCCGATAGTCCCACAAGCCACATATTCGTCTGTTAGTCCCACAAGTCACATACCTCTGATAGTCCCACAAGCCACATATTAGTCTGATAGTCCCACAAGCCACATACCTCTGATAGTCCCACAAACCACATACCTCTGATAGTCCCACAAGCCACATACCTCTGATAGTCCCACAAGTCACATACCTCCGATAGTCCCACAAGCCACATATTAGTCTGATAGTCTTACAAGCCACATACCTCTGATAGTCCCACAAGCCACATACCTCTAATAGTCCCACAAGTCACATACCTCTGATAGTCCCACAAGTCACATACCTCTGATAGTCCCACAAGCCACATATTAGTCTGATAGTCCCACAAGCCACATATTAGTCTAATAGTCCCACAAACCACATAGTTCTGATAGTCCCACAAGCCACATACTTCTGATAGTCCCACAAGCCACATACTGCTGATAGTCCCACAAGCCACATATTGGTTTGATAGTCCCACAAGTCACATACCTCTGATAGTCCCATAAGCCACATATTAGTCTGATAGTCCCACAAGCCACATACATCTGATAGTCCCACAAGCCACATACCTCTGATAGTCCCACAAGCCACATACCTCTGATAGTCCCACAAGCCAAATACCTCTGATAGTCCCACAAGCCACATATTAGTCTGATAGTCCCACAGGTCACATACCTCTGATAGTCCCACAAGCCACATACCTCTGATAGTCCCACAAGCCACATATTAGTGTGATAGTCCCACAAGCCACATACCTCTGATAGTCCCACAAAACACATACCTCTGATAGTCCCACAAGCCACATACATATGATAGTCCCACAAGCCTCATATTCGTCTGATAGTCCCACAAGCCACATACCTCTGATAGTCCCACAAGCCACATACCTCTGATAGTCCCACAAGTCACATAGCTCCGATAGTCCCACAAGCCACATATTAGTCTGATAGTCTTACAAGCCACATACCTCTGATAGTCCCACAAGCCACATACCTCTAATAGTCCCACAAGTCACATACCTCTGATAGTCCCACAAGTCACATACCTCTGATAGTCCCACAAGCCACATATTAGTCTGATAGTCCCACAAGCCACATATTAGTCTAATAGTCCCACAAACCACATAGTTCTGATAGTCCCACAAGCCACATACTTCTGATAGTCCCACAAGCCACATACTGCTGATAGTCACACAAGCCACATATTGGTCTGATAGTCCCACAAGTCACATACCTCTGATAGTCCCATAAGCCACATATTAGTCTGATAGTCCCACAAGCCACATACATCTGATAGTCCTACAAGCCACATACCTCTGATAGTCCCACAAGCCACATACCTCTGATAGTCCCACAAGCCACATACCTCTGATAGTCCCACAAGCCACATACCTCTGATAGTCTCACAAGCCACATACCTCTGATAGTCCCACTAGCCACATACCTCTGATAGTCCCACAAGCTACATACCTCTCATAGTCCCACAAGCCACATACCTCTCATAGTCCAACACGCCACATATTAGTTTGATAGTCCCACAAGCCACATACCTCTGATAGTCCCACAAACCACATACCTCTGATAGTCCCACAAGCCGCATATTAGTCTGATAGTCCCACAGGTCACATATCTCTGATAGTCCCACAAGCCACATACCTCTGATAGTCCCACAAGCCACATACCTCTGATAGTCCCACAATCCACATACCTCTGATAGTCTCACAAGCCACATACCTCTGATAGTCCCACTAGCCACATACCTCTGATAGTCCCACAAGCTACATACCTCTCATAGTTCCACAAGCCACATACCTCTCATAGTCCAACACGCCACATATTAGTTTGATAGTCCCACAAGCCACATACCTCTGATAGTCCCACAAACCACATACCTCTGATAGTCCCACAAGCCACAGGTCACATACCTCTGATAGTCCCACAAACCACATACCTCTGATAGTCCCACAAGCCACATATTTGTCTGATAGTCCCACAGGTCACATACCTCTGATAGTCCCACAAGCCACATACCTCTGATAGTCCCACAAGTCACATGCCTCCGATAGTCCCACAAGCCACATATTAGTCTGATAGTCTTACAAGCCACATACCTCTGATAGTCCCACAAGCCACATACCTCTAGTAGTCCCACAAGCCACATACCTCTAGTAGTCCCACAAGTCACATACCTCTGATAGTCCCACAAGTCACATACCTCTGATAGTCCCACAAGCCACATATTAGTCTGATAGTCCCACAAGTCACATACCTCTGATAGTCCCACAAGCCACATATTAGTCTGATAGTCCCACAAGTCACATACCTTTGATAGTCCCACAAGCCACATATTAATCTGATAGTCCCAAAAGCCACATACCTCTGATAGTCCCACAAGCCACATATTAGTCTGATAGTCCCACAAGCCACATACCTCTGATAGTCCCGCAAGCCACATACCTCTGATAGTCTCACAAGCCACATACCTCTGATAGTCCCACAAGCCACATACCTCTGATAGTCCCACAAGTCACATACCTCTGATAGTCCTACAAGCCACATATTAATCTGATAGTCCCACAAGCCACATACTTCTGATAGTCCCACAAGCCACATATTAGTCTGATAGTCCCACAAGTCACATACCTCTGATAGTCCCACAAGCCACATATTAGTCTGATAGTCCCACAAGTCACATACCTTTGATAGTCCCACAAGCCACATATTAATCTGATAGTCCCAAAAGCCACATACCTCTGATAGTCCCACAAGCCACATATTCGTCTGATAGTCCCACAAGTCACATACCTCTGATAGTCCCACAAGCCACATATTCGTCTGATAGTCCCACAAGTCACATACCTCCGATAGTCCCACAAGCCACATATTCGTCTGATAGTCCCACAAGTCACATACCTCTGATAGTCCCACAAACCACATACCTCTGATAGTCCCACAAGCCACATACCTCTGATAGTCCCACAAGCCACATATTCGTCTGATAGTCCCACAAGCCACATACCTCTGATAGTCCCACAAGTCACATACCTCCGATAGTCCCATAAGCCACATATTAGTCTGATAGTCCCACAAGCCACATACATCTGATAGTCCCACAAGCCACATACCTCTGATAGTCCCACAAGCCACATACCTCTGATAGTCCCACAAGCCACATACCTCTGATAGTCCCACAAGCCACATATTAGTCTGATAGTCCCACAGGTCACATACCTCTGATAGTCCCACAAGCCACATACCTCTGATAGTCCCACAAGCCACATATTAGTGTGATAGTCCCACAAGCCACATACCTCTGATAGTCCCACAAAACACATACCTCTGATAGTCCCACAAGCCACATACATATGATAGTCCCACAAGCCACATATTCGTCTGATAGTCCCACAAGCCACATACCTCTGATAGTCCCACAAGTCACATACCTCCGATAGTCCCACAAGCCACATATTAGTCTGATAGTCTTACAAGCCACATACCTCTGATAGTCCCACAAGCCACATACCTCTAATAGTCCCACAAGTCACATACCTCTGATAGTCCCACAAGTCACATACCTCTGATAGTCCCACAAGCCACATATTAGTCTGATAGTCCCACAAGCCACATATTAGTCTAATAGTCCCACAAACCACATAGTTCTGATAGTCCCACAAGCCACATACTTCTGATAGTCCCACAAGCCACATACTGCTGATAGTCACACAAGCCACATATTGGTCTGATAGTCCCACAAGTCACATACCTCTGATAGTCCCATAAGCCACATATTAGTCTGATAGTCCCACAAGCCACATACATCTGATAGTCCTACAAGCCACATACCTCTGATAGTCCCCCAAGCCACATACCTCTGATAGTCCCACAAGCCACATAACTCTGATAGTCCATCAAGCCACATACCTCTGATAGTCCCACAAGCCACATACCTCTGATAGTCCCACAAGCCACATACCTCTGATAGTCCCACAAGCCACATATTAGTCTGATAGTCCCACAAGCCACATACCTCTGATAGTCCCACAAGCCACATACCTCTGATAGTTCCACAAGCCACATATTAGTCTGATAGTCACACAAGTCACATACCTCTGATAGTCCCACAGGCCACATATTAGTCTGATAGTCCCACAAGCCACATACCTCTGATAGTCCCACAAGTCACATGCCTCTAATAGTCCCACAATTCACATACCTCTGATAGTCTCACAGGCCACATATTAGTCTGATAGTCCCACAAGCCACATACCTCTGATAGTCCCACAAACCACATACCTCTGATAGTCCCACAAGCCACATACCTCTGATAGTCCCACAAGCCACATATTCGTCTGATAGTCCCACAAGTCACATACCTCTGATAGTCCCACAAGCCACATATTAGTCTGATAGTCCCACAAGTCACATACCTCCGATAGTCCCACAAGCCACATATTCGTCTGATAGTCCCACAAGTCACATACCTCTGATAGTCCCACAAACCACATACCTCTGATAGTCCCACAAGTCACATACCTCTGATAGTCCCACAAGTCACATACCTCTGATAGTCCCACAAGCCACATATTAGTCTGATAGTCCCACAAGCGACATATTAGTCTAATAGTCCCACAAACCACATAGTCCTGATAGTCCCACAAGCCACATACTTCTGATAGTCCCACAAGCCACATACTGCTGATAGTCCCACAAGCCACATATTGGTTTGATAGTCCCACAAGTTACATACCTCTGATAGTCCCATAAGCCACATATTAGTCTGATAGTCCCACAAGCCACATACATCTGATAGTCCCACAAGCCACATACCTCTGATAGTCCCACAAGCCACATACCTCTGATAGTCCCACAAGCCACATACCTCTGATAGTCCCACAAGCCACATATTAGTCTGATAGTCCCACAAGTCACATACCTCTGATAGTCCCACAAGCTACATATTAGTCTGATAGTCCCACAAGTCACATACCTCTGATAGTCCCACAAGCCACATAACTCTGATAGTCCATCAAGCCACATACCTCTGATAGTCCCACAAGCCACATACCTCTGATAGTCCCACAAGCCACATACCTCTGATAGTCCCACAAGCCACATATTAGTCTGATAGTCCCACAAGCCACATACCTCTGATAGTCCCACAAGCCACATACCTCTGATAGTTCCACAAGCCACATATTAGTCTGATAGTCCCACAAGTCACATACCTCTGATAGTCCCACGGGCCACATATTAGTCTGATAGTCCCACAAGCCACATACCTCTGATAGTCCCACAAGTCACATGCCTCTAATAGTCCCACAATTCACATACCTCTGATAGTCCCACAGGCCACATATTAGTCTGATAGTCCCACAAGCCACATACCTCTGATAGTCCCACAAGCCACATACCTCTGATAGTCCCACAAACCACATACCTCTGATAGTCCCACAAGCCACATACCTCTGATAGTCCCACAAGCCACATATTCGTCTGATAGTCCCACAAGTCACATACCTCTGATAGTCCCACAAGCCACATATTAGTCTGATAGTCCCACAAGTCACATACCTCCGATAGTCCCACAAGCCACATATTCGTCTGATAGTCCCACAAGTCACATACCTCTGATAGTCCCACAAACCACATACCTCTGATAGTCCCACAAGTCACATACCTCTGATAGTCCCACAAGTCACATACCTCTGATAGTCCCACAAGCCACATATTAGTCTGATAGTCCCACAAGCGACATATTAGTCTAATAGTCCCACAAACCACATAGTTCTGATAGTCCCACAAGCCACATACTTCTGATAGTCCCACAAGCCACATACTGCTGATAGTCCCACAAGCCACATATTGGTTTGATAGTCCCACAAGTCACATACCTCTGATAGTCCCATAAGCCACATATTAGTCTGATAGTCCCACAAGCCACATACATCTGATAGTCCCACAAGCCACATACCTCTGATAGTCCCACAAGCCACATACCTCTGATAGTCCCACAAGCCACATACCTCTGATAGTCCCACAAGCCACATATTAGTCTGATAGTCCCACAGGTCACATACCTCTGATAGTCCCACAAGCCACATACCTCTGATAGTCCCACAAGCCACATATTAGTGTGATAGTCCCACAAGCCACATACCTCTGATAGTCCCACGAAACACATACCTCTGATAGTCCCACAAGCCACATACATATGATAGTCCCACATGCCACATATTCGTCTGATAGTCCCACAAGCCACATACCTCTGATAGTCCCACAAGCCACATACCTCTGATAGTCCCACAAGTCACATACCTCCGATAGTCCCACAAGCCACATATTAGTCTGATAGTCTTACAAGCCACATACCTCTAATAGTCCCACAAGTCACATACCTCTGATAGTCCCACAAGTCACATACCTCTGATAGTCCCACAAGCCACATATTAGTCTGATAGTCCCACAAGCCACATATTAGTCTAATAGTCCCACAAACCACATAGTTCTGATAGTCCCACAAGCCACATACTTCTGATAGTCCCACAAGCCACATACTGCTGATAGTCACACAAGCCACATATTGGTCTGATAGTCCCACAAGTCACATACCTCTGATAGTCCCATAAGCCACATATTAGTCTGATAGTCCCACAAGCCACATACATCTGATAGTCCTACAAGCCACATACCTCTGATAGTCCCACAAGCCACATACCTCTGATAGTCCCACAAGCCACATACCTCTGATAGTCCCACAAGCCACATACCTCTGATAGTCTCACAAGCCACATACCTCTGATAGTCCCACTAGCCACATACCTCTGATAGTCCCACAAGCTACATACCTCTCATAGTCCCACAAGCCACATACCTCTCATAGTCCAACACGCCACATATTAGTTTGATAGTCCCACAAGCCACATACCTCTGATAGTCCCACAAACCACATACCTCTGATAGTCCCACAAGCCGCATATTAGTCTGATAGTCCCACAGGTCACATATCTCTGATAGTCCCACAAGCCACATACCTCTGATAGTCCCACAAGCCACATACCTCTGATAGTCCCACAATCCACATACCTCTGATAGTCTCACAAGCCACATACCTCTGATAGTCCCACTAGCCACATACCTCTGATAGTCCCACAAGCTACATACCTCTCATAGTCCCACAAGCCACATACCTCTCATAGTCCAACACGCCACATATTAGTTTGATAGTCCCACAAGCCACATACCTCTGATAGTCCCACAAACCACATACCTCTGATAGTCCCACAAGCCACATATTAGTCTGATAGTCCCACAGGTCACATACCTCTGATAGTCCATCAAGCCACATACCTCTGATAGTCCCACAAGCCACATACCTCTGATAGTCCCACAAGCCACATACCTCTGATAGTCCCACAAGCCACATATTAGTCTGATAGTCCCACAAGCCACATACCTCTGATAGTCCCACAAGCCACATACCTCTGATAGTTCCACAAGCCACATATTAGTCTGATAGTCCCACAAGTCACATACCTCTGATAGTCCCACAGGCCACATATTAGTCTGATAGTCCCACAAGCCACATACCTCTGATAGTCCCACAAGTCACATGCCTCTAATAGTCCCACAATTCACATACCTCTGATAGTCCCACAGGCCACATATTAGTCTGATAGTCCCACAAGCCACATACCTCTGATAGTCCCACAAGTCACATACCTCTGATAGTCCCACAAGCCACATATTAGTCTGATAGTCCCACAAGTCACATACCTCCGATAGTCCCACAAGCCACATATTCGTCTGATAGTCCCACAACTCACATACCTCTGATAGTCCCACAAACCACATACCTCTGATAGTCCCACAAGCCACATACCTCTGATAGTCCCACAAGCCACATATTCGTCTGATAGTCCCAGAAGCCACATACCTCTGATAGTCCCACAAGTCACATACCTCCGATAGTCCCACAAGCCACATATTAGTCTGATAGTCTTACAAGCCACATACCTCTGATAGTCCCACAAGCCACATACCTCTAATAGTCCCACAAGTCACATACCTCTGATAGTCCCACAAGTCACATACCTCTGATAGTCCCACAAGCCACATATTAGTCTGATAGTCCCACAAGCGACATATTAGTCTAATAGTCCCACAAACCACATAGTTCTGATAGTCCCACAAGCCACATACTTCTGATAGTCCCACAAGCCACATACTGCTGATAGTCCCACAAGCCACATATTGGTTTGATAGTCCCACAAGTCACATACCTCTGATAGTCCCATAAGCCACATATTAGTCTGATAGTCCCACAAGCCACATACATCTGATAGTCCCACAAGCCACATACCTCTGATAGTCCCACAAGCCACATACCTCTGATAGTCCCACAAGCCACATACCTCTGATAGTCCCACAAGCCACATATTAGTCTGATAGTCCCACAGGTCACATACCTCTGATAGTCCCACAAGCCACATACCTCTGATAGTCCCACAAGCCACATATTAGTGTGATAGTCCCACAAGCCACATACCTCTGATAGTCCCACAAAACATACCTCTGATAGTCCCACAAGCGACATACATATGATAGTCCCACAAGCCACATATTCGTCTGATAGTCCAACAAGCCACATACCTCTAATAGTCCCACAAGTCACATACCTCTGATAGTCCCACAAGTCACATACCTCTGATAGTCCCACAAGCCACATATTAGTCTGATAGTCCCACAAGCCACATATTAGTCTAATAGTCCCACAAACCACATAGTTCTGATAGTCCCACAAGCCACATACTTCTGATAGTCCCACAAGCCACATACTGCTGATAGTCCCACAAGCCACATATTGGTTTGATAGTCCCACAAGTCACATACCTCTGATAGTCCCATAAGCCACATATTAGTCTGATAGTCCCACAAGCCACATACATCTGATAGTCCCACAAGCCACATACCTCTGATAGTCCCACAAGCCACATACCTCTGATAGTCCCACAAGCCACATACCTCTGATAGTCCCACAAGCCACATATTAGTCTGATAGTCCCACAGGTCACATACCTCTGATAGTCCCACAAGCCACATACCTCTGATAGTCCCACAAGCCACATATTAGTGTGATAGTCCCACAAGCCACATACCTCTGATAGTCCCACGAAACACATACCTCTGATAGTCCCACAAGCCACATACATATGATAGTCCCACATGCCACATATTCGTCTGATAGTCCCACAAGCCACATACCTCTGATAGTCCCACAAGCCACATACCTCTGATAGTCCCACAAGTCACATACCTCCGATAGTCCCACAAGCCACATATTAGTCTGATAGTCTTACAAGCCACATACCTCTAATAGTCCCACAAGTCACATACCTCTGATAGTCCCACAAGTCACATACCTCTGATAGTCCCACAAGCCACATATTAGTCTGATAGTCCCACAAGCCACATATTAGTCTAATAGTCCCACAAACCACATAGTTCTGATAGTCCCACAAGCCACATACTTCTGATAGTCCCACAAGCCACATACTGCTGATAGTCACACAAGCCACATATTGGTCTGATAGTCCCACAAGTCACATACCTCTGATAGTCCCATAAGCCACATATTAGTCTGATAGTCCCACAGGCCACATACATCTGATAGTCCTACAAGCCACATACCTCTGATAGTCCCACAAGCCACATACCTCTGATAGTCCCACAAGCCACATACCTCTGATAGTCCCACAAGCCACATACCTCTGATAGTCTCACAAGCCACATACCTCTGATAGTCCCACTAGCCACATACCTCTGATAGTCCCACAAGCTACATACCTCTCATAGTCCCACAAGCCACATACCTCTCATAGTCCAACACGCCACATATTAGTTTGATAGTCCCACAAGCCACATACCTCTGATAGTCCCACAAACCACATACCTCTGATAGTCCCACAAGCCGCATATTAGTCTGATAGTCCCACAGGTCACATATCTCTGATAGTCCCACAAGCCACATACCTCTGATAGTCCCACAAGCCACATACCTCTGATAGTCCCACAATCCACATACCTCTGATAGTCTCACAAGCCACATACCTCTGATAGTCCCACTAGCCACATACCTCTGATAGTCCCACAAGCTACATACCTCTCATAGTCCCACAAGCCACATACCTCTCATAGTCCAACACGCCACATATTAGTTTGATAGTCCCACAAGCCACATACCTCTGATAGTCCCACAAACCACATACCTCTGATAGTCCCACAAGCCACATATTAGTCTGATAGTCCCACAGGTCACATACCTCTGATAGTCCATCAAGCCACATACCTCTGATAGTCCCACAAGCCACATACCTCTGATAGTCCCACAAGCCACATACCTCTGATAGTCCCACAAGCCACATATTAGTCTGATAGTCCCACAAGCCACATACCTCTGATAGTCCCACAAGCCACATACCTCTGATAGTTCCACAAGCCACATATTAGTCTGATAGTCCCACAAGTCACATACCTCTGATAGTCCCACAGGCCACATATTAGTCTGATAGTCCCACAAGCCACATACCTCTGATAGTCCCACAAGTCACATGCCTCTAATAGTCCCACAATTCACATACCTCTGATAGTCCCACAGGCCACATATTAGTCTGATAGTCCCACAAGCCACATACCTCTGATAGTCCCACAAGTCACATACCTCTGATAGTCCCACAAGCCACATATTAGTCTGATAGTCCCACAAGTCACATACCTCCGATAGTCCCACAAGCCACATATTCGTCTGATAGTCCCACAACTCACATACCTCTGATAGTCCCACAAACCACATACCTCTGATAGTCCCACAAGCCACATACCTCTGATAGTCCCACAAGCCACATATTCGTCTGATAGTCCCAGAAGCCACATACCTCTGATAGTCCCACAAGTCACATACCTCCGATAGTCCCACAAGCCACATATTAGTCTGATAGTCTTACAAGCCACATACCTCTGATAGTCCCACAAGCCACATACCTCTAATAGTCCCACAAGTCACATACCTCTGATAGTCCCACAAGTCACATACCTCTGATAGTCCCACAAGCCACATATTAGTCTGATAGTCCCACAAGCGACATATTAGTCTAATAGTCCCACAAACCACATAGTTCTGATAGTCCCACAAGCCACATACTTCTGATAGTCCCACAAGCCACATACTGCTGATAGTCCCACAAGCCACATATTGGTTTGATAGTCCCACAAGTCACATACCTCTGATAGTCCCATAAGCCACATATTAGTCTGATAGTCCCACAAGCCACATACATCTGATAGTCCCACAAGCCACATACCTCTGATAGTCCCACAAGCCACATACCTCTGATAGTCCCACAAGCCACATACCTCTGATAGTCCCACAAGCCACATATTAGTCTGATAGTCCCACAGGTCACATACCTCTGATAGTCCCACAAGCCACATACCTCTGATAGTCCCACAAGCCACATATTAGTGTGATAGTCCCACAAGCCACATACCTCTGATAGTCCCACAAAACATACCTCTGATAGTCCCACAAGCGACATACATATGATAGTCCCACAAGCCACATATTCGTCTGATAGTCCAACAAGCCACATACCTCTAATAGTCCCACAAGTCACATACCTCTGATAGTCCCACAAGTCACATACCTCTGATAGTCCCACAAGCCACATATTAGTCTGATAGTCCCACAAGCCACATATTAGTCTAATAGTCCCACAAACCACATAGTTCTGATAGTCCCACAAGCCACATACTGCTGATAGTCACACAAGCCACATATTGCTCTGATAGTCCCACAAGTCACATACCTCTGATAGTCCCATAAGCCACATATTAGTCTGATAGTCCCACAAGCCACATACATCTGATAGTCCTACAAGCCACATACCTCTAATAGTCCCACAAGCCACATACCTCTGATAGTCCCACAAGCCACATACCTCTGATAGTCTCACAAGCCACATACCTCTGATAGTCCCACTAGCCACATACCTCTGATAGTCCCACAAGCTACATACCTCTCATAGTCCCACAAGCCACATACCTCTCATAGTCCAACACGCCACATATTAGTTTGATAGTCCCACAAGCCACATACCTCTGATAGTCCCACAAACCACATACCTCTGATAGTCCCACAAGCCGCATATTAGTCTGATAGTCCCACAGGTCACATATCTCTGATAGTCCCACAAGCCACATACCTCTGATAGTCCCACAAGCCACATACCTCTGATAGTCCCACAATCCACATACCTCTGATAGTCTCACAAGCCACATACCTCTGATAGTCCCACTAGCCACATACCTCTGATAGTCCGACAAGCTACATACCTCTCATAGTCCCACAAGCCACATACCTCTCATAGTCCAACACGCCACATATTAGTTTGATAGTCCCACAAGCCACATACCTCTGATAGTCCCACAAACCACATACCTCTGATAGTCCCACAAGCCACATACCTCTGATAGTCCCACAAGCCACATATTCGTCTGATAGTCCCACAAGTCACATACCTCCGATAGTCCCACAAGCCACATATTCGTCTGATAGTCCCACAAGTCACATACCTCTGATAGTCCCACAAACCACATACCTCTGATAGTTCCACAAGTCACATACCTCTGATAGTCCCACAAGTCACATACCTCTGATAGTCCCACAAGCCACATATTAGTCTGATAGTCCCACAAGCGACATATTAGTCTAATAGTCCCACAAACCACATAGTTCTGATAGTCCCACAAGCCACATACTTCTGATAGTCCCACAAGCCACATACTGCTGATAGTCCCACAAGCCACATATTGGTTTGATAGTCCCACAAGTCACATACCTCTGATAGTCCCATAAGCCACATATTAGTCTGATAGTCCCACAAGCCACATACATCTGATAGTCCCACAAGCCACATACCTCTGATAGTCCCACAAGCCACATACCTCTGATAGTCCCACAAGCCACATACCTCTGATAGTCCCACAAGCCACATATTAGTCTGATAGTCCCACAGGTCACATACCTCTGATAGTCCCACAAGCCACATACCTCTGATAGTCCCACAAGCCACATATTAGTGTGATAGTCCCACAAGCCACATACCTCTGATAGTCCCACGAAACACATACCTCTGATAGTCCCACAAGCCACATACATATGATAGTCCCACATGCCACATATTCGTCTGATAGTCCCACAAGCCACATACCTCTGATAGTCCCACAAGCCACATACCTCTGATAGTCCCACAAGTCACATACCTCCGATAGTCCCACAAGCCACATATTAGTCTGATAGTCTTACAAGCCACATACCTCTAATAGTCCCACAAGTCACATACCTCTGATAGTCCCACAAGTCACATACCTCTGATAGTCCCACAAGCCACATATTAGTCTGATAGTCCCACAAGCCACATATTAGTCTAATAGTCCCACAAACCACATAGTTCTGATAGTCCCACAAGCCACATACTTCTGATAGTCCCACAAGCCACATACTGCTGATAGTCACACAAGCCACATATTGGTCTGATAGTCCCACAAGTCACATACCTCTGATAGTCCCATAAGCCACATATTAGTCTGATAGTCCCACAAGCCACATACATCTGATAGTCCTACAAGCCACATACCTCTGATAGTCCCACAAGCCACATACCTCTGATAGTCCCACAAGCCACATACCTCTGATAGTCCCACAAGCCACATACCTCTGATAGTCTCACAAGCCACATACCTCTGATAGTCCCACTAGCCACATACCTCTGATAGTCCCACAAGCTACATACCTCTCATAGTCCCACAAGCCACATACCTCTCATAGTCCAACACGCCACATATTAGTTTGATAGTCCCACAAGCCACATACCTCTGATAGTCCCACAAACCACATACCTCTGATAGTCCCACAAGCCGCATATTAGTCTGATAGTCCCACAGGTCACATATCTCTGATAGTCCCACAAGCCACATACCTCTGATAGTCCCACAAGCCACATACCTCTGATAGTCCCACAATCCACATACCTCTGATAGTCTCACAAGCCACATACCTCTGATAGTCCCACTAGCCACATACCTCTGATAGTCCCACAAGCTACATACCTCTCATAGTCCCACAAGCCACATACCTCTCATAGTCCAACACGCCACATATTAGTTTGATAGTCCCACAAGCCACATACCTCTGATAGTCCCACAAACCACATACCTCTGATAGTCCCACAAGCCACATATTAGTCTGATAGTCCCACAGGTCACATACCTCTGATAGTCCATCAAGCCACATACCTCTGATAGTCCCACAAGCCACATATTAGTCTGATAGTCCCACAAGCCACATACATCTGATAGTCCTACAAGCCACATACCTCTAATAGTCCCACAAGCCACATACCTCTGATAGTCCCACAAGCCACATACCTCTGATAGTCTCACAAGCCACATACCTCTGATAGTCCCACTAGCCACATACCTCTGATAGTCCCACAAGCTACATACCTCTCATAGTCCCACAAGCCACATACCTCTCATAGTCCAACACGCCACATATTAGTTTGATAGTCCCACAAGCCACATACCTCTGATAGTCCCACAAACCACATACCTCTGATAGTCCCACAAGCCGCATATTAGTCTGATAGTCCCACAGGTCACATATCTCTGATAGTCCCACAAGCCACATACCTCTGATAGTCCCACAAGCCACATACCTCTGATAGTCCCACAATCCACATACCTCTGATAGTCTCACAAGCCACATACCTCTGATAGTCCCACTAGCCACATACCTCTGATAGTCCGACAAGCTACATACCTCTCATAGTCCCACAAGCCACATACCTCTCATAGTCCAACACGCCACATATTAGTTTGATAGTCCCACAAGCCACATACCTCTGATAGTCCCACAAACCACATACCTCTGATAGTCCCACAAGCCACATACCTCTGATAGTCCCACAAGCCACATATTCGTCTGATAGTCCCACAAGTCACATACCTCTGATAGTCCCACAAGCCACATATTAGTCTGATAGTCCCACAAGTCACATACCTCCGATAGTCCCACAAGCCACATATTCGTCTGATAGTCCCACAAGTCACATACCTCTGATAGTCCCACAAACCACATACCTCTGATAGTTCCACAAGTCACATACCTCTGATAGTCCCACAAGTCACATACCTCTGATAGTCCCACAAGCCACATATTAGTCTGATAGTCCCACAAGCGACATATTAGTCTAATAGTCCCACAAACCACATAGTTCTGATAGTCCCACAAGCCACATACTTCTGATAGTCCCACAAGCCACATACTGCTGATAGTCCCACAAGCCACATATTGGTTTGATAGTCCCACAAGTCACATACCTCTGATAGTCCCATAAGCCACATATTAGTCTGATAGTCCCACAAGCCACATACATCTGATAGTCCCACAAGCCACATACCTCTGATAGTCCCACAAGCCACATACCTCTGATAGTCCCACAAGCCACATACCTCTGATAGTCCCACAAGCCACATATTAGTCTGATAGTCCCACAGGTCACATACCTCTGATAGTCCCACAAGCCACATACCTCTGATAGTCCCACAAGCCACATATTAGTGTGATAGTCCCACAAGCCACATACCTCTGATAGTCCCACGAAACACATACCTCTGATAGTCCCACAAGCCACATACATATGATAGTCCCACATGCCACATATTCGTCTGATAGTCCCACAAGCCACATACCTCTGATAGTCCCACAAGCCACATACCTCTGATAGTCCCACAAGTCACATACCTCCGATAGTCCCACAAGCCACATATTAGTCTGATAGTCTTACAAGCCACATACCTCTAATAGTCCCACAAGTCACATACCTCTGATAGTCCCACAAGTCACATACCTCTGATAGTCCCACAAGCCACATATTAGTCTGATAGTCCCACAAGCCACATATTAGTCTAATAGTCCCACAAACCACATAGTTCTGATAGTCCCACAAGCCACATACTTCTGATAGTCCCACAAGCCACATACTGCTGATAGTCACACAAGCCACATATTGGTCTGATAGTCCCACAAGTCACATACCTCTGATAGTCCCATAAGCCACATATTAGTCTGATAGTCCCACAAGCCACATACATCTGATAGTCCTACAAGCCACATACCTCTGATAGTCCCACAAGCCACATACCTCTGATAGTCCCACAAGCCACATACCTCTGATAGTCCCACAAGCCACATACCTCTGATAGTCTCACAAGCCACATACCTCTGATAGTCCCACTAGCCACATACCTCTGATAGTCCCACAAGCTACATACCTCTCATAGTCCCACAAGCCACATACCTCTCATAGTCCAACACGCCACATATTAGTTTGATAGTCCCACAAGCCACATACCTCTGATAGTCCCACAAACCACATACCTCTGATAGTCCCACAAGCCGCATATTAGTCTGATAGTCCCACAGGTCACATATCTCTGATAGTCCCACAAGCCACATACCTCTGATAGTCCCACAAGCCACATACCTCTGATAGTCCCACAATCCACATACCTCTGATAGTCTCACAAGCCACATACCTCTGATAGTCCCACTAGCCACATACCTCTGATAGTCCCACAAGCTACATACCTCTCATAGTCCCACAAGCCACATACCTCTCATAGTCCAACACGCCACATATTAGTTTGATAGTCCCACAAGCCACATACCTCTGATAGTCCCACAAACCACATACCTCTGATAGTCCCACAAGCCACATATTAGTCTGATAGTCCCACAGGTCACATACCTCTGATAGTCCATCAAGCCACATACCTCTGATAGTCCCACAAGCCACATACCTCTGATAGTCCCACAAGCCACATACCTCTGATAGTCCCACAAGCCACATATTAGTCTGATAGTCCCACAAGCCACATACCTCTGATAGTCCCACAAGCCACATAGCTCTGATAGTTCCACAAGCCACATATTAGTCTGATAGTCCCACAAGTCACATACCTCTGATAGTCCCACAGGCCACATATTAGTCTGATAGTCCCACAAGCCACATACCTCTGATAGTCCCACAAGTCACATGCCTCTAATAGTCCCACAATTCACATACCTCTGATAGTCCCACAGGCCACATATTAGTCTGATAGTCCCACAAGCCACATACCTCTGATAGTCCCACAAGTCACATACCTCTGATAGTCCCACAAGCCACATATTAGTCTGATAGTCCCACAAGTCACATACCTCCGATAGTCCCACAAGCCACATATTCGTCTGATAGTCCCACAACTCACATACCTCTGATAGTCCCACAAACCACATACCTCTGATAGTCCCACAAGCCACATACCTCTGATAGTCCCACAAGCCACATATTCGTCTGATAGTCCCAGAAGCCACATACCTCTGATAGTCCCACAAGTCACATACCTCCGATAGTCCCACAAGCCACATATTAGTCTGATAGTCTTACAAGCCACATACCTCTGATAGTCCCACAAGCCACATACCTCTAATAGTCCCACAAGTCACATACCTCTGATAGTCCCACAAGTCACATACCTCTGATAGTCCCACAAGCCACATATTAGTCTGATAGTCCCACAAGCGACATATTAGTCTAATAGTCCCACAAACCACATAGTTCTGATAGTCCCACAAGCCACATACTTCTGATAGTCCCACAAGCCACATACTGCTGATAGTCCCACAAGCCACATATTGGTTTGATAGTCCCACAAGTCACATACCTCTGATAGTCCCATAAGCCACATATTAGTCTGATAGTCCCACAAGCCACATACATCTGATAGTCCCACAAGCCACATACCTCTGATAGTCCCACAAGCCACATACCTCTGATAGTCCCACAAGCCACATACCTCTGATAGTCCCACAAGCCACATATTAGTCTGATAGTCCCACAGGTCACATACCTCTGATAGTCCCACAAGCCACATACCTCTGATAGTCCCACAAGCCACATATTAGTCTGATAGTCCCACAAGCCACATATTAGTCTAATAGTCCCACAAACCACATAGTTCTGATAGTCCCACAAGCCACATACTGCTGATAGTCACACAAGCCACATATTGGTCTGATAGTCCCACAAGTCACATACCTCTGATAGTCCCATAAGCCACATATTAGTCTGATAGTCCCACAAGCCACATACATCTGATAGTCCTACAAGCCACATACCTCTAATAGTCCCACAAGCCACATACCTCTGATAGTCCCACAAGCCACATACCTCTGATAGTCTCACAAGCCACATACCTCTGATAGTCCCACTAGCCACATACCTCTGATAGTCCCACAAGCTACATACCTCTCATAGTCCCACAAGCCACATACCTCTCATAGTCCAACACGCCACATATTAGTTTGATAGTCCCACAAGCCACATACCTCTGATAGTCCCACAAACCACATACCTCTGATAGTCCCACAAGCCGCATATTAGTCTGATAGTCCCACAGGTCACATATCTCTGATAGTCCCACAAGCCACATACCTCTGATAGTCCCACAAGCCACATACCTCTGATAGTCCCACAATCCACATACCTCTGATAGTCTCACAAGCCACATACCTCTGATAGTCCCACTAGCCACATACCTCTGATAGTCCCACAAGCTACATACCTCTCATAGTCCCACAAGCCACATACCTCTCATAGTCCAACACGCCACATATTAGTTTGATAGTCCCACAAGCCACATACCTCTGATAGTCCCACAAACCACATACCTCTGATAGTCCCACAAGCCACATATTAGTCTGATAGTCCCACAGGTCATATACCTCTGATAGTCCATCAAGCCACATACCTCTGATAGTCCCACAAGCCACATACCTCTGATAGTCCCACAAGCCACATACCTCTGATAGTCCCACAAGCCACATATTAGTCTGATAGTCCCACAAGCCACATACCTCTGATAGTCCCACAAGCCACATACCTCTGATAGTTCCACAAGCCACATATTAGTCTGATAGTCCCACAAGTCACATACCTCTGATAGTCCCACAGGCCACATATTAGTCTGATAGTCCCACAAGCCACATACCTCTGATAGTCCCACAAGTCACATGCCTCTAATAGTCCCACAATTCACATACCTCTGATAGTCCCACAGGCCACATATTAGTCTGATAGTCCCACAAGCCACATACCTCTGATAGTCCCACAAGCCACATACCTCTGATAGTCCCACAAACCACATACCTCTGATAGTCCCACAAGCCACATACCTCTGATAGTCCCACAAGCCACATATTTGTCTGATAGTCCCACAGGTCACATACCTCTGATAGTCCCACAAGCCACATACCTCTGATAGTCCCACAAGTCACATGCCTCCGATAGTCCCACAAGCCACATATTAGTCTGATAGTCTTACAAGCCACATACCTCTGATAGTCCCACAAGCCACATACCTCTAGTAGTCCCACAAGCCACATACCTCTAGTAGTCCCACAAGTCACATACCTCTGATAGTCCCACAAGTCACATACCTCTGATAGTCCCACAAGCCACATATTAGTCTGATAGTCCCACAAGTCACATACCTCTGATAGTCCCACAAGCCACATATTAGTCTGATAGTCCCACAAGTCACATACCTTTGATAGTCCCACAAGCCACATATTAATCTGATAGTCCCAAAAGCCACATACCTCTGATAGTCCCACAAGCCACATATTAGTCTGATAGTCCCACAAGCCACATACCTCTGATAGTCCCGCAAGCCACATACCTCTGATAGTCCCACAAGCCACATACCTCTGATAGTCCCACAAGCCACATACCTCTGATAGTCCCACAAGTCACATACCTCTGATAGTCCTACAAGCCACATATTAATCTGATAGTCCCACAAGCCACATACTTCTGATAGTCCCACAAGCCACAAACCTCTGATAGTCCCACAAGCCACATATTAGTGTGATAGTCCCACAAGCCACATACCTCTGATAGTCCCACAGGCCACATACTGCTGATAGTCCCACAAGACACATATTAGTCTGATAGTCCCACAAGTCACATACCTCTGATAGTCCCACAAGCCACATACCTCTGATAGTCCCACAAGCCACATACCTCTGATAGTCCCACAAGCCACATATTCGTCTGATAGTCCCACAAGTCACATACCTCTGATAGTCCCACAAGCCACATATTCGTCTGATAGTCCCACAAGTCACATACCTCCGATAGTCCCACAAGCCACATATTCGTCTGATAGTCCCACAAGTCACATACCTCTGATAGTCCCACAAACCACATACCTCTGATAGTCCCACAAGCCACATACCTCTGATAGTCCCACAAGCCACATATTCGTCTGATAGTCCCACAAGCCACATACCTCTGATAGTCCCACAAGTCACATACCTCCGATAGTCCCACAAGCCACATATTAGTCTGATAGTCTTACAAGCCACATACCTCTGATAGTCCCACAAGCCACATACCTCTAATAGTCCCACAAGTCACATACCTCTGATAGTCCCACAAGTCACATACCTCTGATAGTCCCACAAGCCACATATTAGTCTGATAGTCCCACAAGCCACATATTAGTCTAATAGTCCCACAAACCACATAGTTCTGATAGTCCCACAAGCCACATACTTCTGATAGTCCCACAAGCCACATACTGCTGATAGTCCCACAAGCCACATATTGGTTTGATAGTCCCACAAGTCACATACCTCTGATAGTCCCATAAGCCACATATTAGTCTGATAGTCCCACAAGCCACATACATCTGATAGTCCCACAAGCCACATACCTCTGATAGTCCCACAAGCCACATACCTCTGATAGTCCCACAAGCCACATACCTCTGATAGTCCCACAAGCCACATATTAGTCTGATAGTCCCACAGGTCACATACCTCTGATAGTCCCACAAGCCACATACCTCTGATAGTCCCACAAGCCACATATTAGTGTGATAGTCCCACAAGCCACATACCTCTGATAGTCCCACAAAACACATACCTCTGATAGTCCCACAAGCCACATACATATGATAGTCCCACAAGCCACATATTCGTCTGATAGTCCCACAAGCCACATACCTCTGATAGTCCCACAAGCCACATACCTCTGATAGTCCCACAAGTCACATACCTCCGATAGTCCCACAAGCCACATATTAGTCTGATAGTCTTACAAGCCACATACCTCTGATAGTCCCACAAGCCACATACCTCTAATAGT
The DNA here is from genome assembly GCA_964016885.1 of Eledone cirrhosa. Classification (NCBI taxonomy): domain Eukaryota; kingdom Metazoa; phylum Mollusca; class Cephalopoda; order Octopoda; family Eledonidae; genus Eledone; species Eledone cirrhosa. Next base: position 373,305,386 of record OZ024742.1, read on the forward strand.
CCCACAAGTCACATACCTCTGATAGTCCCACAAGTCACATACCTCTGATAGTCCCACAAGCCACATATTAGTCTGATAGTCCCACAAGCCACATATTAGTCTAATAGTCCCACAAACCACATAGTTCTGATAGTCCCACAAGCCACATACTTCTGATAGTCCCACAAGCCACATACTGCTGATAGTCACACAAGCCACATATTGGTCTGATAGTCCCACAAGTCACATACCTCTGATAGTCCCATAAGCCACATATTAGTCTGATAGTCCCACAAGCCACATACATCTGATAGTCCTACAAGCCACATACCTCTGATAGTCCCCCAAGCCACATACCTCTGATAGTCCCACAAGCCACATACCTCTGATAGTCCCACAAGCCACAAATTAGTCTGATAGTCCCACAAGTCACATACCTCTGATAGTCCCACAAGCTACATATTAGTCTGATAGTCCCACAAGTCACATACCTCTGATAGTCCCACAAGCCACATAACTCTGATAGTCCATCAAGCCACATACCTCTGATAGTCCCACAAGCCACATACCTCTGATAGTCCCACAAGCCACATACCTCTGATAGTCCCACAAGCCACATATTAGTCTGATAGTCCCACAAGCCACATACCTCTGATAGTCCCACAAGCCACATACCTCTGATAGTTCCACAAGCCACATATTAGTCTGATAGTCCCACAAGTCACATACCTCTGATAGTCCCACAGGCCACATATTAGTCTGATAGTCCCACAAGCCACATACCTCTGATAGTCCCACAAGTCACATGCCTCTAATAGTCCCACAATTCACATACCTCTGATAGTCCCACAGGCCACATATTAGTCTGATAGTCCCACAAGCCACATACCTCTGATAGTCCCACAAACCACATACCTCTGATAGTCCCACAAGCCACATACCTCTGATAGTCCCACAAGCCACATATTCGTCTGATAGTCCCACAAGTCACATACCTCTGATAGTCCCACAAGCCACATATTAGTCTGATAGTCCCACAAGTCACATACCTCCGATAGTCCCACAAGCCACATATTCGTCTGATAGTCCCACAAGTCACATACCTCTGATAGTCCTACAAACCACATACCTCTGATAGTCCCACAAGTCACATACCTCTGATAGTCCCACAAGTCACATACCTCTGATAGTCCCACAAGCCACATATTAGTCTGATAGTCCCACAAGCGACATATTAGTCTAATAGTCCCACAAACCACATAGTTCTGATAGTCCCACAAGCCACATACTTCTGATAGTCCCACAAGCCACATACTGCTGATAGTCCCACATGCCACATATTGGTTTGATAGTCCCACAAGTTACATACCTCTGATAGTCCCATAAGCCACATATTAGTCTGATAGTCCCACAAGCCACATACATCTGATAGTCCCACAAGCCACATACCTCTGATAGTCCCACAAGCCACATACCTCTGATAGTTCCACAAGCCACATACCTCTGATAGTCCCACAAGCCACATATTAGTCTGATAGTCCAACAAGTCACATACCTCTGATAGTCCCACAAGCTACATATTAGTCTGATAGTCCCACAAGTCACATACCTCTGATAGTCCCACAAGCCACATAACTCTGATAGTCCATCAAGCCACATACCTCTGATAGTCCCACAAGCCACATACCTCTGATAGTCCCACAAGCCACATACCTCTGATAGTCCCACAAGCCACATATTAGTCTGATAGTCCCACAAGCCACATACCTCTGATAGTCCCACAAGCCACATACCTCTGATAGTTCCACAAGCCACATATTAGTCTGATAGTCCCACAAGTCACATACCTCTGATAGTCCCACAGGCCACATATTAGTCTGATAGTCCCACAAGCCACATACCTCTGATAGTCCCACAAGTCACATGCCTCTAATAGTCCCACAATTCACATACCTCTGATAGTCCCACAGGCCACATATTAGTCTGATAGTCCCACAAGCCACATACCTCTGATAGTCCCACAAGCCACATACCTCTGATAGTCCCACAAACCACATACCTCTGATAGTCCCACAAGCCACATACCTCTGATAGTCCCACAAGCCACATATTCGTCTGATAGTCCCACAAGTCACATACCTCTGATAGTCCCACAAGCCACATATTAGTCTGATAGTCCCACAAGTCACATACCTCCGATAGTCCCACAAGCCACATATTCGTCTGATAGTCCCACAAGTCACATACCTCTGATAGTCCCACAAACCACATACCTCTGATAGTCCCACAAGTCACATACCTCTGATAGTCCCACAAGTCACATACCTCTGATAGTCCCACAAGCCACATATTAGTCTGATAGTCCCACAAGCGACATATTAGTCTAATAGTCCCACAAACCACATAGTTCTGATAGTCCCACAAGCCACATACTTCTGATAGTCCCACAAGCCACATACTGCTGATAGTCCCACAAGCCACATATTGGTTTGATAGTCCCACAAGTCACATACCTCTGATAGTCCCATAAGCCACATATTAGTCTGATAGTCCCACAAGCCACATACATCTGATAGTCCCACAAGCCACATACCTCTGATAGTCCCACAAGCCACATACCTCTGATAGTCCCACAAGCCACATACCTCTGATAGTCCCACAAGCCACATATTAGTCTGATAGTCCCACAGGTCACATACCTCTGATAGTCCCACAAGCCACATACCTCTGATAGTCCCACAAGCCACATATTAGTGTGATAGTCCCACAAGCCACATACCTCTGATAGTCCCACGAAACACATACCTCTGATAGTCCCACAAGCCACATACATATGATAGTCCCACATGCCACATATTCGTCTGATAGTCCCACAAGCCACATACCTCTGATAGTCCCACAAGCCACATACCTCTGATAGTCCCACAAGTCACATACCTCCGATAGTCCCACAAGCCACATATTAGTCTGATAGTCTTACAAGCCACATACCTCTGATAGTCCAACAAGCCACATACCTCTAATAGTCCCACAAGTCACATACCTCTGATAGTCCCACAAGTCACATACCTCTGATAGTCCCACAAGCCACATATTAGTCTGATAGTCCCACAAGCCACATATTAGTCTAATAGTCCCACAAACCACATAGTTCTGATAGTCCCACAAGCCACATACTTCTGATAGTCCCACAAGCCACATACTGCTGATAGTCACACAAGCCACATATTGGTCTGATAGTCCCACAAGTCACATACCTCTGATAGTCCCATAAGCCACATATTAGTCTGATAGTCCCACAAGCCACATACATCTGATAGTCCTACACGCCACATACCTCTGATAGTCCCACAAGCCACATACCTCTGATAGTCCCACAAGCCACATACCTCTGATAGTCCCACAAGCCACATACCTCTGATAGTCTCACAAGCCACATACCTCTGATAGTCCCACTAGCCACATACCTCTGATAGTCCCACAAGCTGCATACCTCTCATAGTCCCACAAGCCACATACCTCTCATAGTCCAACACGCCACATATTAGTTTGATAGTCCCACAAGCCACATACCTCTGATAGTCCCACAAACCACATACCTCTGATAGTCCCACAAGCCGCATATTAGTCTGATAGTCCCACAGGTCACATATCTCTGATAGTCCCACGAGCCACATACCTCTGATAGTCCCACAATCCACATACCTCTGATAGTCTCACAAGCCACATACCTCTGATAGTCCCACTAGCCACATACCTCTGATAGTCCCACAAGCTACATACCTCTCATAGTCCCACAAGCCACATACCTCTCATAGTCCAACACGCCACATATTAGTTTGATAGTCCCACAAGCCACATACCTCTGATAGTCCCACAAACCACATACCTCTGATAGTCCCACAAGCCACATATTAGTCTGATAGTCCCACAGGTCACATACCTCTGATAGTCCATCAAGCCACATACCTCTGATAGTCCCACAAGCCACATACCTCTGATAGTCCCACAAGCCACATACCTCTGATAGTCCCACAAGCCACATATTAGTCTGATAGTCCCACAAGCCACATACCTCTGATAGTCCCACAAGCCACATACCTCTGATAGTTCCACAAGCCACATATTAGTCTGATAGTCCCACAAGTCACATACCTCTGATAGTCCCACAGGCCACATATTAGTCTGATAGTCCCACAAGCCACATACCTCTGATAGTCCCACAAGTCACATGCCTCTAATAGTCCCACAATTCACATACCTCTGATAGTCCCACAGGCCACATATTAGTCTGATAGTCCCACAAGCCACATACCTCTGATAGTCCCACAAGTCACATACCTCTGATAGTCCCACAAGCCACATATTAGTCTGATAGTCCCACAAGTCACATGCCTCCGATAGTCCCACAAGCCACATATTCGTCTGATAGTCCCACAACTCACATACCTCTGATAGTCCCACAAACCACATACCTCTGATAGTCCCACAAGCCACATACCTCTGATAGTCCCACAAGCCACATATTCGTCTGATAGTCCCAGAAGCCACATACCTCTGATAGTCCCACAAGTCACATACCTCCGATAGTCCCACAAGCCACATATTAGTCTGATAGTCTTACAAGCCACATACCTCTGATAGTCCCACAAGCCACATACCTCTAATAGTCCCACAAGTCACATACCACTGATAGTCCCACAAGCCACATATTAGTCTGATAGTCCCACAAGCGACATATTAGTCTAATAGTCCCACAAACCACATAGTTCTGATAGTCCCACAAGCCACATACTTCTGATAGTCCCACAAGCCACATACTGCTGATAGTCCCACAAGCCACATATTGGTTTGATAGTCCTACAAGTCACATACCTCTGATAGTCCCATAAGCCACATATTAGTCTGATAGTCCCACAAGCCACATACATCTGATAGTCCCACAAGCCACATACCTCTGATAGTCCCACAAGCCACATACCTCTGATAGTCCCACAAGCCACATACCTCTGATAGTCCCACAAGCCACATATTAGTCTGATAGTCCCACAGGTCACATACCTCTGATACTCCCACAAGCCACATACCTCTGATAGTCCCACAAGCCACATATTAGTGTGATAGTCCCACAAGCCACATACCTCTGATAGTCCCACAAAACATACCTCTGATAGTCCCACAAGCCACATATTAGTCTGATAGTCCCACAAGCCACATATTAGTCTAATAGTCCCACAAACCACATAGTTCTGATAGTCCCACAAGCCACATACTTCTGATAGTCCCACAAGCCACATACTGCTGATAGTCACACAAGCCACATATTGGTCTGATAGTCCCACAAGTCACATACCTCTGATAGTCCCATAAGCCACATATTAGTCTGATAGTCCCACAAGCCACATACATCTGATAGTCCTACAAGCCACATACCTCTGATAGTCCCACAAGCCACATACCTCTGATAGTCCCACAAGCCACATACCTCTGATAGTCCCACAAGCCACATACCTCTGATAGTCTCACAAGCCACATACATCTGATAGTCCCACTAGCCACATACCTCTGATAGTCCCACAAGCTACATACCTCTCATAGTCCCACAAGCCACATACCTCTCATAGTCCAACACGCCACATATTAGTTTGATAGTCCCACAAGCCACATACCTCTGATAGTCCCACAAACCACATACCTCTGATAGTCCCACAAGCCGCATATTAGTCTGATAGTCCCACAGGTCACTTATCTCTGATAGTCCCACAAGCCACATACCTCTGATAGTCCCACAAGCCACATACCTCTGATAGTCCCACAATCCACATACCTCTGATAGTCTCACAAGCCACATACCTCTGATAGTCCCACTAGCCACATACCTCTGATAGTCCCACAAGCTACATACCTCTCATAGTCCCACAAGCCACATACCTCTCATAGTCCAACACGCCACATATTAGTTTGATAGTCCCACAAGCCACATACCTCTGATAGTCCCACAAACCACATACCTCTGATAGTCCCACAAGCCACATATTAGTCTGATAGTCCCACAGGTCACATACCTCTGATAGTCCATCAAGCCACATACCTCTGATAGTCCCACAAGCCACATACCTCTGATAGTCCCACAAGCCACATACCTCTGATAGTCCCACAAGCCACATATTAGTCTGATAGTCCCACAAGCCACATACCTCTGATAGTCCCACAAGCCACATACCTCTGATAGTTCCACAAGCCACATATTAGTCTGATAGTCCCACAAGTCACATACCTCTGATAGTCCCACAGGCCACATATTAGTCTGATAGTCCCACAAGCCACATACCTCTGATAGTCCCACAAGTCACATGCCTCTAATAGTCCCACAATTCACATACCTCTGATAGTCCCACAGGCCACATATTAGTCTGATAGTCCCACAAGCCACATACCTCTGATAGTCCCACAAGCCACATACCTCTGATAGTCCCACAAACCACATACCTCTGATAGTCCCACAAGCCACATACCTCTGATAGTCCCACAAGCCACATATTCGTCTGATAGTCCCACAAGTCACATACCTCTGATAGTCCCACAAGCCACATATTCGTCTGATAGTCCCACAAGTCACATACCTCCGATAGTCCCACAAGCCACATATTCGTCTGATAGTCCCACAAGTCACATACCTCTGATAGTCCCACAAACCACATACCTCTGATAGTCCCACAAGCCACATACCTCTGATAGTCCCACAAGCCACATATTCGTCTGATAGTCCCACAAGCCACATACCTCTGATAGTCCCACAAGTCACATACCTCCGATAGTCCCACAAGCCACATATTAGTCTGATAGTCTTACAAGCCACATACCTCTGATAGTCCCACAAGCCACATACCTCTAATAGTCCCACAAGTCACATACCTCTGATAGTCCCACAAGTCACATACCTCTGATAGTCCCACAAGCCACATAATAGTCTGATAGTCCCACAAGCGACATATTAGTCTAATAGTCCCACAAACCACATAGTTCTGATAGTCCCACAAGCCACATACTTCTGATAGTCCCACAAGCCACATACTGCTGATAGTCCCACAAGCCACATATTGGTTTGATAGTCCCACAAGTCACATACCTCTGATAGTCCCATAAGCCACATATTAGTCTGATAGTCCCACAAGCCACATACATCTGATAGTCCCACAAGCCACATACCTCTGATAGTCCCACAAGCCACATACCTCTGATAGTCCCACAAGCCACATACCTCTGATAGTCCCACAAGCCACATATTAGTCTGATAGTCCCACAGGTCACATACCTCTGATAGTCCCACAAGCCACATACCTCTGATAGTCCCACAAGCCACATATTAGTGTGATAGTTCCACAAGCCACATACCTCTGATAGTCCCACAAAACACATACCTCTGATAGTCCCACAAGCCACATACATATGATAGTCCCACAAGCCACATATTCGTCTGATAGTCCCACAAGCCACATACCTCTGATAGTCCCACAAGCCACATACCTCTGATAGTCCTACAAGTCACATACCTCCGATAGTCCCACAAGCCACATATTAGTCTGATAGTCTTACAAGCCACATACCTCTGATAGTCCAACAAGCCACATACCTCTAATAGTCCCACAAGTCACATACCTATGATAGTCCCACAAGTCACATACCTCTGATAGTCCCACAAGCCACATATTAGTCTGATAGTCCCACAAGCCACATATTAGTCTAATAGTCCCACAAACCACATAGTTCTGATAGTCCCACAAGCCACATACTTCTGATAGTCCCACAAGCCACATACTGCTGATAGTCACACAAGCCACATATTGGTCTGATAGTCCCACAAGTCACATACCTCTGATAGTCCCATAAGCCACATATTAGTCTGATAGTCCCACAAGCCACATACATCTGATAGTCCTACAAGCCACATACCTCTGATAGTCCCACAAGCCACATACCTCTGATAGTCCCACAAGCCACATACCTCTGATAGTCCCACAAGCCACATACCTCTGATAGTCTCACAAGCCACATACCTCTGATAGTCCCACTAGCCACATACCTCTGATAGTCTCACAAGCTACATACCTCTCATAGTCCCACAAGCCACATACCTCTCATAGTCCAACACGCCACATATTAGTTTGATAGTCCCACAAGCCACATACCTCTGATAGTCCCACAAACCACATACCTCTGATAGTCCCACAAGCCGCATATTAGTCTGATAGTCCCACAGGTCACATATCTCTGATAGTCCCACAAGCCACATACCTCTGATAGTCCCACAAGCCACATACCTCTGATAGTCCCACAATCCACATACCTCTGATAGTCTCACAAGCCACATACCTCTGATACTCCCACTAGCCACATACCTCTGATAGTCCCACAAGCTACATACCTCTCATAGTCCCACAAGCCACATACCTCTCATAGTCCAACACGCCACATATTAGTTTGATAGTCCCACAAGCCACATACCTCTGATAGTCCCACAAACCACATACCTCTGATAGTCCCACAAGCCACATATTAGTCTGATAGTCCCACAGGTCACATACCTCTGATAGTCCATCAAGCCACATACCTCTGATAGTCCCACAAGCCACATACCTCTGATAGTCCCACAAGCCACATACCTCTGATAGTCCCACAAGCCACATATTAGTCTGATAGTCCCACAAGCCACATACCTCTGATAGTCCCACAAGCCACATACCTCTGATAGTTCCACAAGCCACATATTAGTCTGATAGTCCCACAAGTCACATACCTCTGATAGTCCCACAGGCCACATATTAGTCTGATAGTCCCACAAGCCACATACCTCTGATAGTCCCACAAGTCACATGCCTCTAATAGTCCCACAATTCACATACCTCTGATAGTCCCACAGGCCACATATTAGTCTGATAGTCCCACAAGCCACATACATATGATAGTCCCACAAGCCACATATTCGTCTGATAGTCCCACAAGCCACATACCTCTGATAGTCCCACAAGCCACATACCTCTGATAGTCCTACAAGTCACATACCTCCGATAGTCCCACAAGCCACATATTAGTCTGATAGTCTTACAAGCCACATACCTCTGATAGTCCAACAAGCCACATACCTCTAATAGTCCCACAAGTCACATACCTCTGATAGTCCCACAAGTCACATACCTCTGATAGTCCCACAAGCCACATATTAGTCTGATAGTCCCACAAGCCACATATTAGTCTAATAGTCCCACAAACCACATAGTTCTGATAGTCCCACAAGCCACATACTTCTGATAGTCCCACAAGCCACATACTGCTGATAGTCACACAAGCCACATATTGGTCTGATAGTCCCACAAGTCACATACCTCTGATAGTCCCATAAGCCACATATTAGTCTGATAGTCCCACAAGCCACATACATCTGATAGTCCTACAAGCCACATACCTCTGATAGTCCCACAAGCCACATACCTCTGATAGTCCCACAAGCCACATACCTCTGATAGTCCCACAAGCCACATACCTCTGATAGTCTCACAAGCCACATACCTCTGATAGTCCCACTAGCCACATACCTCTGATAGTCCCACAAGCTACATACCTCTCATAGTCCCACAAGCCACATACCTCTCATAGTCCAACACGCCACATATTAGTTTGATAGTCCCACAAGCCACATACCTCTGATAGTCCCACAAACCACATACCTCTGATAGTCCCACAAGCCGCATATTAGTCTGATAGTCCCACAGGTCACATATCTCTGATAGTCCCACAAGCCACATACCTCTGATAGTCCCACAAGCCACATACCTCTGATAGTCCCACAATCCACATACCTCTGATAGTCTCACAAGCCACATACCTCTGATACTCCCACTAGCCACATACCTCTGATAGTCCCACAAGCTACATACCTCTCATAGTCCCACAAGCCACATACCTCTCATAGTCCAACACGCCACATATTAGTTTGATAGTCCCACAAGCCACATACCTCTGATAGTCCCACAAACCACATACCTCTGATAGTCCGACAAGCCACATATTAGTCTGATAGTCCCACAGGTCACATACCTCTGATAGTCCATCAAGCCACATACCTCTGATAGTCCCACAAGCCACATACCTCTGATAGTCCCACAAGCCACATACCTCTGATAGTCCCACAAGCCACATATTAGTCTGATAGTCCCACAAGCCACATACCTCTGATAGTCCCACAAGCCACATACCTCTGATAGTTCCACAAGCCACATATTAGTCTGATAGTCCCACAAGTCACATACCTCTGATAGTCCCACAGGCCACATATTAGTCTGATAGTCCCACAAGCCACATACCTCTGATAGTCCCACAAGTCACATGCCTCTAATAGTCCCACAATTCACATACCTCTGATAGTCCCACAGGCCACATATTAGTCTGATAGTCCCACAAGCCACATACCTCTGATAGTCCCACAAGCCACATACCTCTGATAGTCCCACAAACCACATACCTCTGATAGTCCCACAAGCCACATACCTCTGATAGTCCCACAAGCCACATATTCGTCTGATAGTCCCACAAGTCACATACCTCTGATAGTCCCACAAGCCACATATTCGTCTGATAGTCCCACAAGTCACATACCTCCTATAGTCCCACAAGCCACATATTCGTCTGATAGTCCCACAAGTCACATACCTCTGATAGTCCCACAAACCACATACCTCTGATAGTCCCACAAGCCACATACCTCTGATAGTCCCACAAGCCACATATTCGTCTGATAGTCCCACAAGCCACATACCTCTGATAGTCCCACAAGTCACATACCTCCGATAGTCCCACAAGCCACATATTAGTCTGATAGTCTTACAAGCCACATACCTCTGATAGTCCCACAAGCCACATACCTCTAATAGTCCCACAAGTCACATAACTCTGATAGTCCCACAAGTCACATACATCTGATAGTCCCACAAGCCACATAATAGTCTGATAGTCCCACAAGCGACATATTAGTCTAATAGTCGCACAAACCACATAGTTCTGATAGTCCCACAAGCCACATACTTCTGATAGTCCCACAAGCCACATACTGCTGATAGTCCCACAAGCCACATATTGGTTTGATAGTCCCACAAGTCACATACCTCTGATAGTCCCATAAGCCACATATTAGTCTGATAGTCCCACAAGCCACATACCTCTGATAGTCCCACAAGCCACATACCTCTGATAGTCCCACAAGCCACATACCTCTGATAGTCCCACAAGCCACATATTAGTCTGATAGTCCCACAGGTCACATACCTCTGATAGTCCCACAAGCCACATACCTCTGATAGTCCCACAAGCCACATATTAGTGTGATAGTCCCACAAGCCACATACCTCTGATAGTCCCACAAAACACATACCTCTGATAGTCCCACAAGCCACATACATATGATAGTCCCACAAGCCACATATTCGTCTGATAGTCCCACAAGCCACATACCTCTGATAGTCCCACAAGCCACATACCTCTGATAGTCCTACAAGTCACATACCTCCGATAGTCCCACAAGCCACATATTAGTCTGATAGTCTTACAAGCCACATACCTCTGATAGTCCAACAAGCCACATACCTCTAATAGTCCCACAAGTCACATACCTCTGATAGTCCCACAAGTCACATACCTCTGATAGTCCCACAAGCCACATATTAGTCTGATAGTCCCACAAGCTACATATTAGTCTAATAGTCCCACAAACCACATAGTTCTGATAGTCCCACAAGCCACATACTTCTGATAGTCCCACAAGCCACATACTGCTGATAGTCACACAAGCCACATATTGGTCTGATAGTCCCACAAGTCACATACCTCTGATAGTCCCATAAGCCACATATTAGTCTGATAGTCCCACAAGCCACATACAGCTGATAGTCCTACAAGCCACATACCTCTGATAGTCCCACAAGCCACATACCTCTGATAGTCCCACAAGCCACATACCTCTGATAGTCCCACAAGCCACATACCTCTGATAGTCTCACAAGCCACATACCTCTCATAGTCCCACTAGCCACATACCTCTGATAGTCCCACAAGCTACATACCTCTCATAGTCCCACAAGCCACATACCTCTCATAGTCCAACACGCCACATATTAGTTTGATAGTCCCACAAGCCACATACCTCTGATAGTCCCACAAACCACATACCTCTGATAGTCCCACAAGCCGCATATTAGTCTGATAGTCCCACAGGCCACATATCTCTGATAGTCCCACAAGCCACATACCTCTGATAGTCCCACAATCCACATACCTCTTATAGTCTCACAAGCCACATACCTCTGATAGTCCCACTAGCCACATACCTCTGATAGTCCCACAAGTTACATACCTCTCATAGTCCCACAAGCCACATACCTCTCATAGTCCAACACGCCACATATTAGTTTGATAGTCCCACAAGCCACATACCTCTGATAGTCCCACAAACCACATACCTCTGATAGTCCCACAAGCCACATATTAGTCTGATAGTCCCACAGGTCACATACCTCTGATAGTCCCACAAACCACATACCTCTGATAGTCCCACAAGCCACATATTTGTCTGATAGTCCCACAAGCCACATACCTCTAGTAGTCCCACAAGCCACATACCTCTAGTAGTCCCACAAGTCACATACCTCTGATAGTCCCACAAGTCACATTCCTCTGATAGTCCCACAAGCCACATATTAGTCTGATAGTCCCACAAGTCACATACCTCTGATAGTCCCACAAGCCACATATTAGTCTGATAGTCCCACAAGTCACATACCTTTGATAGTCCCACAAGCCACATATTAATCTGATAGTCCCAAAAGCCACATACCTCTGATAGTCCCACAAGCCACATATTAGTCTGATAGTCCCACAAGCCACATACCTCTGATAGTCCCACAAGCCACATACCTCTGATAGTCCCACAAGCCACATACCTCTGATAGTCCCACAAGCCACATACCTCTGATAGTCCCACAACTCACATACCTCTGATAGTCCTACAAGCCACATATTAATCTGATAGTCCCACAAGCCACATACTTCTGATAGTCCCACAAGCCACATACCTCTGATAGTCCCACAAGCCACATATTAGTGTGATAGTCCCACAAGCCACATACCTCTGATAGTCCCACAGGCCACATACTGCTGATAGTCCCACAAGACACATATTAGTCTGATAGTCCCACAAGTCACATACCTCTGATAGTCCCACAAACCACATACCTCTGATAGTCCCACAAGCCACATATTAGTCTGATAGTCCCACAGGTCACATACCTCTGATAGTCCCACAAGCCACATACCTCTGATAGTCCCACAAGCCACATACCTCTGATAGTCCCACAAGTCACATACCTCTGATAGTCCCACAAGTCACATACCTCTGATAGTCCCACAAGCCACATACCTCTGATAGTTCCACAAGCCACATACCTCTGATAGTCTCACAAGCCACATTCCTCTGATAGTCCCACAAGCCACATACCTCTGATAGTCCCACAAGCCACATATTCGTCTGATAGTCCCACAGGTCACATACCTCTGATAGTCCCACAAGCCACATACCTCTGATAGTCCCACAAGCCACATATTAGTCTGATAGTCCCACAAGACACATACCTCTGATAGGCCCACAAGCTACATATTAGTCTGATAGTCCCACAAGTCACATACCTCTGATAGTCCCACAAGCCACATAACTCTGATAGTCCATCAAGCCACATACCTCTGATAGTCCCACAAGCCACATACCTCTGATAGTCCCATAAGCCACATACCTCTGATAGTCCCACAAGCCACATATTAGTCTGATAGTCCCACAAGCCACATACCTCTGATAGTCCCACAAGCCACATACCTCTGATAGTTCCACAAGCCACATATTAGTCTGATAGTCCCACAAGTCACATACCTCTGATAGTCCCACAGGCCACATATTAGTCTGATAGTCCCACAAGCCACATACCTCTGATAGTCCCACAAGTCACATGCCTCTAATAGTCCCACAAGTCACATACCTCTGATAGTCCCACAGGCCACATATTAGTCTGATAGTCCCACAAGCCACATACCTCTGATAGTCCCACAAGCCACATACCTCTGATAGTCCCACAAACCACATACCTCTGATAGTCCCACAAGCCACATACCTCTGATAGTCCCACAAGCCACATATTCGTCTGATAGTCCCACAAGTCACATACCTCTGATAGTCCCACAAGCCACATATTCGTCTAATAGTCCCACAAGTCACATACCTCCGATAGACCCACAAGCCACATATTCGTCTGATAGTCCCACAAGTCACATACCTCTGATAGTCCCACAAGCCACATATTAGTCTGATAGTCCCACAAGCCACATACCTCTGATAGTCCCACAAACCACATACCTCTGATAGTCCCACAAGCCACATACCTCTGATAGTCCCACAAGCCACATATTCGTCTGATAGTCCCACAAGCCACATACCTCTGATAGTCCCACAAGCCACATACCTCTGATAGTCCCACAAGTCACATACCTCCGATAGTCCCACAAGCCACATATTAGTCTGATAGTCTTACAAGCCACATACCTCTGATAGTCCCACAAGCCACATACCTCTAATAGTCCCACAAGTCACATACCTCTGATAGTCCCACAAGTCACATACCTCTGATAGTCCCACAAGCCACATATTAGTCTGATAGTCCCACAAGCCACATATTAGTCTAATAGTCCCACAAACCACATAGTTCTGATAGTCCCACAAGCCACATACTTCTGATAGTCCCACAAGCCACATACTGCTGATAGTCCCACAAGCCACATATTGGTTTGATAGTCCCACAAGTCACATACCTCTGATAGTCCCATAAGCCACATATTAGTCTGATAGTCCCACAAGCCACATACATCTGATAGTCCCACAAGCCACATACCTCTGATAGTCCCACAAGCCAAATACCTCTGATAGTCCCACAAGCCACATACCTCTGATAGTCCCACAAGCCACATATTAGTGTGATAGTCCCACAAGCCACATACCTCTGATAGTCCCACAAACCACATACCTCTGATAGTCCCACAAGCCACATACATATGATAGTCCCACAAGCCACATATTCGTCTGATAGTCCCACAAGCCACATACCTCTGATAGTCCCACAAGCCACATACCTCTGATAGTCCCACAAGTCACATACCTCCGATAGTCCCACAAGCCACATATTAGTCTGATAGTCTTACAAGCCACATACCTCTGATAGTTCCACAAGCCACATACCTCTAATAGTCCCACAAGTCACATACCTCTGATAGTCCCACAAGTCACATACCTCTGATAGTCCCACAAGCCACATATTAGTCTGATAGTCCCACAAGCCACATATTAGTCTAATAGTCCCACAAACCACATAGTTCTGATAGTCCCACAAGCCACATACTTCTGATAGTCCCACAAGCCACATACTGCTGATAGTCACACAAGCCACATATTGGTCTGATAGTCCCACAAGTCACATACCTCTGATAGTCCCATAAGCCACATATTAGTCTGATAGTCCCACAAGCCACATACATCTGATAGTCCCACAAGCCACATACCTCTGATAGTCCCACAAGCCACATACCTCTGATAGTCCCACAAGCCACATACCTCTGATAGTCCCACAAGCCACATACCTCTGATAGTCTCACAAGCCACATACCTCTGATAGTCCCACTAGCCACATACCTCTGATAGTCCCACAAGCTACATACCTCTCATAGTCCCACAAGCCACATACCTCTCATAGTCCAACACGCCACATATTAGTTTGATAGTCCCACAAGCCACATACCTCTGATAGTCCCACAAACCACATACCTCTGATAGTCCCACAAGCCGCATATTAGTCTGATAGTCCCACAGGTCACATATCTCTGATAGTCCCACAAGCCACATACCTCTGATAGTCCCACAAGCCACATACCTCTGATAGTCCCACAATCCACATACCTCTGATAGTCTCACACGCCACATACCTCTGATAGTCCCACTAGCCACATACCTCTGATAGTCCCACAAGCTACATACCTCTCATAGTCCCACAAGCCACATACCTCTCATAGTCCAACACGCCACATATTAGTTTGATAGTCCCACAAGCGACATACCTCTGATAGTCCCACAAACCACATACCTCTGATAGTCCCACAAGCCACATATTAGTCTGATAGTCCCACAGGTCACATACCTCTGATAGTCCCACAAGCCACATACCTCTGATAGTCCCACAAGTCACATACCTCCGATAGTCCCACAAGCCACATATTAGTCTGATAGTCTTACAAGCCACATACCTCTGATAGTCCCACAAGCCACATACCTCTAGTAGTCCCACAAGCCACATACCTCTAGTAGTCCCACAAGTCACATACCTCTGATAGTCCCACAAGTCACATACCTCTGATAGTCCCACAAGCCACATATTAGTTTGATAGTCCCACAAGTCACATACCTCTGATAGTCCCACAAGCCACATATTAGTCTGATAGTCCCACAAGTCACATACCTTTGATAGTCCCACAAGCCACATATTAATCTGATAGTCCCACAAGCCACATAACTCTGATAGTCCCACAAGCCACATATTAGTCTGATAGTCCCACAAGCCACATACCTCTGATAGTCCCACAAGCCACATACCTCTGATAGTCCCACAAGCCACATACCTCTGATAGTCCCACAAGCCACATACCTCTGATAGTCCCACAAGTCACATACCTCTGATAGTCCTACAAGCCACATATTAATCTGATAGTCCCACAAGCCACATACTTCTGATAGTCCCACAAGCCACATACCTCTGATAGTCCCACAAGTCACATACTTCTGATAGTCCTACAAGCCACATATTAATCTGATAGTCCCACAAGCCACATACCTCTGATAGTCCCACAAGCCACATACCTCTGATAGTCCCACACGCAACATATTAGTCTGATAGTCCCACAAGCCACATACTTCTGATAGTCCCACAAGCCACATACCTCTGATAGTCTCACAAGCCACATATTAGTCTGATAGTCCCACAAGCCACATATTTCTGATAGTCCCACAAGTTATATACCTCTGATAGTCCCACAAGTCACATACCTCTTATAGTCCCAGAAACCACATACTTCTGATAGTCCCATAAGCCACATATTAATCTGATAGTCCCACAAGCCACATACCTCTGATAGTCACACAAGCCACATGTTAGTCTGATAGTCCCACAAGTGACATACCTCTGATAGTCCCACAAACCACATATTAGTCTGATAGTTCCACAAGCCACATACCTCTGATAGTCCCACAAGCCACATACCTCTGATAGTCCCACAAGCCACATATTAGTCTGATAGTCCCACAAGCCACATACCTCTGATAGTCCCACAAGCCACATACCTCTGATAGTCCCACAAGCCACATACCTCTGATAGTCCCACAAGCCACATATTAGTCTGATAGCCCCACAAGTGACATACCTCTGATAGTCCCACAAGCCACATACTTCTGATAGTCCCACAAGCCACATACCTCTGATAGTCCCACAAGTCACATACCTCTGATAGTCCTACAAGCCACATATTAATCTGATAGTCCCACAAGCCACATACCTCTGATAGTCCCACAAGCCACATACCTCTGATAGTCCCACAAGCCACATACCTCTGATAGTCCCACAAGCCACATATTAGTCTGATAGTTCCACAGGCCACATACCTCTGATAGTCCCACAAGCCACATATTAGTCTGATAGTCCCACAAGCCAGAAAGCTCTGATAGTCCCACAAGCCACATACCTCTGATAGTCCCACAAGCCACATACTGCTGATAGTCCCACAAGCCACATATTGGTCTGATAGTCCCTCAAGTCACATACCTCTGATAGTCCCACAAGCCACATACCTCTGATAGTCCATCAAGCCACATACCTCTGATAGTCCCACAAGCCACATACCTCTGATAGTCCCACAAGCCACATATTAGTCTGATAGTCCCACAAGCCACATACCTCTGATAGTCCCACAAGCCACATATTAGTGTGATAGTCCCACAAGCCACATACCTCTGATAGTCCCACAAGCCACATATTAGTCTGATAGTCCCACAAGCGACATACCTCTGATAGTCCCACAAGCCACATACCTCTGATAGTCCCACATGTCACATACCTACGACAGTCCCACAAGCCACATATTAGTCTGATAGTCTTACAAGCCACATACCTCTGATAGTCCCACAAGTCACATACCTCTGATAGTCCCACAAGCCACATATTAGTCTGAAAGTCCCACAAGCCACATATTAGTCTGATAGTCCCACAAACCACATAGTTCTGATAGTCCCACAAGCCACATATAAGTATCATAGTCCCACAAGCCACATACTGCTGATAGTCCCACAAGCCACATATTGGTCTGATAGTCCCACAAGTCACATACCTCTGATAGTCCCATAAGCCACATATTAATCTGATAGTCCCACAAGCCACATATATCTGATAGTCCCACAAGCCACATACCTCTGATAGTCCCACAAACCACATATTAGTCTGATAGTTCCACAAGCCACATACCTCTGATAGTCCCACAAGCCAGATAATTGTCTGATAGTCCCACAGGTCACATATCTCTGATAGTCCCACAAGCCACATACCTCTGATAGTCCCACAAGCCACATACCTCTGATAGTCCCACAAGCCACATACCTCTGATAGTCTCACAAGCCACATACCTCTGATAGTCCCACTAGCCACATACCTCTGACAGTCCCACAAGCTACATACATCTCATAGTCCCACAAGCCACATACCTCTCATAGTCCAACACGCCACATATTAGTTTGATAGGCCCACAAGCCACATGCCTCTGATAGTCCCACAAGCCACATATTAGTCTGATAGTCCCACAGGTCACATACTTCTGATAGTCCCACAAACCACATATCTCTGATAGTCCCACAAGCCACATATTAGTCTGATAGTCCATCAAGCCACATACCTCTGATAGTCCCACAAGCCACATACCTCTGATAGTCCCACAAGTCACATACCTCTGATAGTCCCACAAGTCACATACCTCTGATAGTCCCACAAGCCACATACCTCTGATAGTACCACAAGCCACATACCTCTGATTGTCCCACAAGCCACATACCTCTGATAGTCCCACAAGGCACATACCTCTGATAGTCCCACAAGCCACATGTTAGTCTGATAGTCCCACAAGCCAGATACCTCTGATAGTCCCACAAGCCACATATTAGTCTGATAGTCCCACAAGTCACATACCTCTGATTGTCCCACAAGCCACATATTAGTCTGATAGTCCCACAAGTCACATACCTCTGATAGTCTTACAAGCCACATATTAGTATGATAGTCCCACAAGCCACATGCCTCTGATAGTCCCACAAGCCACATATTAGTCTGATAGTCCCACAGGTCACATACCTCTGATAGTCCCACAAGCCACATATTAGTCTGATAGTCCCACAAATCACATACCTTTGATAGTCCCACAAGCCACATATTAATCTGATAGTCCCACAAGCCACATACCTCTGATAGTCCCACAAGCCACATATTAGTCTGATAGTCCCACAAGCCACATACCTCTGATAGTCCCACAAGCCACATACCTCTGATAGTCCCACAAGCCACATACCTCTGATAGTCCCACAAGCCACATACCTCTGATAGTCCCACAAGTCACATACCTTTGGTAGTCCTACAAGCAACATATTAATCTAATAGTCCCACAAACCACATACCTCTGATAGTCCCACACGCAACATATTAGCCTGATAGTCCCACAAGCCACATACCTCTGATAGTCCCACAAGCCACATACCTCTGATAGTTCCACAAGCCACATATTAGTCTGATAGTCCCACAAGTCACATACCTCTGATAGTCCCACAGGCCACATATTAGTCTGATAGTCCCACAAGCCACATACCTCTGATAGTCCCACAAGTCACATGCCTCTAATAGTCCCACAAGTCACATACCTCTGATAGTCCCACAGGCCACATATTAGTCTGATAGTCCCACAAGCCACATACCTCTGATAGTCCCACAAGCCACACACCTCTGATAGTCCCACAAGCCACATACCTCTGATAGTCCCACAAGCCACATATTCGTCTGATAGTCCCACAAGTCACATACCTCTGATAGTCCCACAAGCCACATATTCGTCTGATAGTCCCACAAGTCACATACCTCCGATAGTCCCACAAGCCACATATTCGACTGATAGTCCCACAAGTCACATACCTCTGATAGTCCCACAAGCCACATATTAGTCTGATAGTCCCACAAGCCACATACCTCTGATAGTCCCACAAGCCACATACCTCTGATAGTCCCACAAGCCACATATTCGTCTGATAGTCCCACAAGCCACATACCTCTGATAGTCCCACAAGCCACATACCTCTGATAGTCCCACAAGTCACATACCTCCGATAGTCCCACAAGCCACATATTAGTCTGATAGTCTTACAAGCCACATACCTCTGATAGTCCCACAAGCCACATACCTCTAATAGTCCCACAAGTCACATACCTCTGATAGTCCCACAAGTCACATACCTCTGATAGTCCCACAAGCCACATATTAGTCTGATAGTCCCACAAGCCACATATTAGTCTAATAGTCCCACAAACCACATAGTTCTGATAGTCCCACAAGCCACATACTTCTCATAGTCCCACAAGCCACATACTGCTGATAGTCCCACAAGCCACATATTGGTTTGATAGTCCCACAAGTCACATACCTCTGATAGTCCCATAAGCCACATATTAGTCTGATAGTCCCACAAGCCACATACATCTGATAGTCCCACAAGCCACATACCTCTGATAGTCCCACAAGCCACATACCTCTGATAGTCCCACAAGCCACATACCTCTGATAGTCCCACAAACCACATATTAGTTTGATAGTCCCACAAGCCACATACCTCTGAAAGTCCCACAAACCACATACCTCTGATAGTCCCACAAGCCACATACATATGATAGTCCCACAAGCCACATATTCGTCTGATAGTCCCACAAGCCACATACCTCTGATAGTCCCACAAGCCACATACCTCTGATAGTCCCACAAGTCACATACCTCCGATAGTCCCACAAGCCACATATTAGTCTGATAGTCTTACAAGCCACATACCTCTGATAGTCCCACAAGCCACATACCTCTAATAGTCCCACACGTCACATACCTCTGATAGTCCCACAAGTCACATACCTCTGATAGTCCCACAAGCCACATATTAGTCTGATAGTCCCACAAGCCACATATTAGTCTAATAGTCCCACAAACCACATAGTTCTGATAGTCCCACAAGCCACATACTTCTGATAGTCCCACAAGCCACATACTGCTGATAGTCACACAAGCCACATATTGGTCTGATAGTCCCACAAGTCACATACCTCTGATAGACCCATAAGCCACATATTAGTCTGATAGTCCCACAAGCCACATACATCTGATAGTCCCACAAGCCACATACCTCTGATAGTCCCACAAGCCACATACCTCTGATAGTCCCACAAGCCACATACCTCTGATAGTCCCACAAGCCACATACCTCTGATAGTCTCACAAGCCACATACCTCTGATAGTCCCACTAGCCACATAGCTCTGATAGTCCCACAAGCTACATACCTCTCATAGTCCCACAAGCCACATACCTCTCATAGTCCAACACGCCACATATTAGTTTGATAGTCCCACAAGCCACATACCTCTGATAGGCCCACAAACCACATACCTCTGATAGTCCCACAAGCCACATATTAGTCTGATAGTCCCACAGGTCACATACCTCTGATAGTCCCACAAACCACATACCTCTGATAGTCCCCCAAGCCACATATTTGTCTGATAGTCCCACAGGTCACATACCTCTGATAGTCCCACAAGCCACATACCTCTGATAGTCCCACAAGTCACATACCTCCGATAGTCCCACAAGCCACATATTAGTCTGATAGTCTTACAAGCCACATACCTCTGATAGTCCCACAAGCCACATACCTCTAGTAGTCCCACAAGCCACATACCTCTAGTAGTCCCACAAGTCACATACCTCTGTTAGTCCCACAAGTCACATACCTCTGATAGTCCCACAAGCCACATATTAGTTTGATAGTCCCACAAGTCACATACCTCTGATAGTCCCACAAGCCACATATTAGTCTGATAGTCCCACAAGTCACATACCTTTGATAGTCCCACAAGCCACATATTAATCTGATAGTCCCACAAGCCACATACCTCTGATAGTCCCACAAGCCACATATTAGTCTGATAGTCCCACAAGCCACATACCTCTGATAGTCCCACAAGCCACATACCTCTGATAGTCCCACAAGCCACATACCTCTGATAGTCCCACAAGCCACATACCTCTGATAGTCCCACAAGCCACATATTAGTCTGATAGTTCCACAGGCCACATACCTCTGATGGTCCCACAAGCCACATATTAGTCTGATAGTCCCACAAGCCAGAAAGCTCTGATAGTCCCACAAGCCACATACCTCTGATAGTCCCACAAGCCACATACTGCTGATAGTCCCACAAGCCACATATTGGTCTGATAGTCCCTCAAGTCACATACCTCTGATAGTCCCACAAGCCACATACCTCTGATAGTCCATCAAGCCACATACCTCTGATAGTCCCACAAGCCACATACCTCTGATAGTCCCACAAACCACATATTAGTCTGATAGTCCCACAAGCCACATACCTCTGATAGTCCCACAAGCCACATATTAGTGTGATAGTCCCACAAGCCACATACCTACGATAGTCCCACAAGCCACATATTAGTCTGATAGTCTTACAAGCCACATACCTCTGATAGTCCCACAAGTCACATACCTCTGATAGTCCCACAAGCCACATATTAGTCTGATAGTCCCACAAGCCACATATTAGTCTGATAGTCCCACAAACCACATAGTTCTGATAGTCCCACAAGCCACATATAAGTATCATAGTCCCACAAGCCACATACTGCTGATAGTCCCACAAGCCACATATTGGTCTGATAGTCCCACAAGTCACATTCCTCTGATAGTCCCATAAGCCACATATTAATCTGATAGTCCCACAAGCCACATACATCTGATAGTCCCACAAGCCACATACCTCTGATAGTCCCACAAACCACATATTAGTCTGATAGTTCCACAAGCCACATACCTCTGATAGTCCCACAAGCCAGATAATTGTCTGATAGTCCCACAGGTCACATATCTCTGATAGTCCCACAAGCCACATACCTCTGATAGTCCCACAAGCCACATACCTCTGATAGTCCCACAAGCCACATACCTCTGATAGTCTCACAAGCCACATACCTCTGATAGTCCCACTAGCCACATACCTCTGACAGTCCCACAAGCTACATACCTCTCATAGTCCCACAAGCCACATACCTCTCATAGTCCAACACGCCACATATTAGTTTGATAGTCCCACAAGCCACATACCTCTGATAGTCCCACAAACCACATACCTCTGATAGTCCCACAAGCCACATATTAGTCTGATAGTCCCACAGGTCACATACTTCTGATAGTCCCACAAACCACATATCTCTGATAGTCCCACAAGCCACATATTAGTCTGATAGTCCATCAAGCCACATACCTCTGATAGTCCCACAAGCCACATACCTCTGATAGTCCCACAAGTCACATACCTCTGATAGTCCCACAAGTCACATACCTCTGATAGTCCCACAAGCCACATACCTCTGATAGTACCACAAGCCACATACCTCTGATTGTCCCACAAGCCACATACCTCTGATAGTCCCACAAGGCACATACCTCTGATAGTCCCACAAGCCACATATTAGTCTGATAGTCCCACAAGCCACATACCTCTGATAGTCCCACAAGCCACATATTAGTCTGATAGTCCCACAAGTCACATACCTCTGATTGTCCCACAAGCCACATATTAGTCTGATAGTCCCACCAGTCACATACCTCTGATAGTCTTACAAGCCACATATTAGTATGATAGTCCCACAAGCCACATGCCTCTGATAGTCCCACAAGCCACATATTAGTCTGATACTCCCACAAATCACATACCTTTGATAGTCCCACAAGCCACATATTAATCTGATAGTCCCACAAGCCACATATTAGACTGATAGTCCCACAAGCCACATACCTCTGATAGTCCCACAAGCCACATACCTCTGATAGTCCCACAAGCCACATACCTCTGATAGTCCCACAAGCCACATACCTCTGATAGTCCCACAAGTCACATACCTTTGGTAGTCCTACAAGCAACATATTAATCTGATAGTCCCACAAACCACATACCTCTGATAGTCCCACACGCAACATATTAGTCTGATAGTCCCACAAGCCACATACTTCTGATAGTCCCACAAGCCACATATTAGTCTGATAGTCCCACAAGTGACATACCTCTGATAGTCCCACAAACCACATATTAGTCTGATAGTTCCACAAGCCACATACCTCTGATAGTCCCACAAGCCACATATTAGTCTGATAGTCCCACAGGTCACATATCTCTGATAGTCCCACAAGCCACATACCTCTGATAGTCCCACAAGCCACATACCTCTGATAGTCCCACAAGCCACATACCTCTGATAGTCCCACAAGCCACATATTAGTCTGATAGTTCCACAGGCCACATACCTCTGATAGTCCCACAAGCCACATATTAGTCTGATAGTCCCACAAGCCAGAAAGCTCTGATAGTCCCACAAGCCACATACCTCTGATAGTCCCACAAGCCACATACTGCTGATAGTCCCACAAGCCACATATTGGTCTGATAGTCCCTCAAGCCACATACCTCTGATAGTCCATCAAGCCACATACCTCTGATAGTCCCACAAGCCACATACCTCTGATAGTCCCACAAGCCACATATTAGTCTGATAGTCCCACAAGCCACATACCTCTGATAGTCCCACAAGCCACATAACTCTGATAGTCCATCAAGCCACATACCTCTGATAGTCCCACAAGCCACATATTAGTCTGATAGTCCCACAAGCGACATACCTCTGATAGTCCCACAAGCCACATACCTCTGATAGTCCCACATGTCACATACCTACGATAGTCCCACAAGCCACATATTAGTCTGATAGTCTTACAAGCCACATACCTCTGATAGTCCCACAAGTCATATACCTCTGATATTCCCACAAGCCACATATTAGTCTGATAGTCCCACAAGCCACATATTAGTCTGATAGTCCCACAAACCACATAGTTCTGATAGTCCCACAAGCCACATATAAGTATCATAGTCCCACAAGCCACATACTGCTGATAGTCCCACAAGCCACATATTGGTCTGATAGTCCCACAAGTCACATACCTCTGATAGTCCCATAAGCCACATATTAATCTGATAGTCCCACAAGCCACATACATCTGATAGTCCCACAAGCCACATACCTCTGATAGTCCCACAAACCACATATTAGTCTGATAGTTCCACAAGCCACATACCTCTGATAGTCCCACAAGCCAGATAATTGTCTGATAGTCCCACAGGTCACATATCTCTGATAGTCCCACAAGTCACATACCTCCGATAGTCCCACAAGCCACATATTAGTCTGATAGTCTTACAAGCCACATACCTCTGATAGTCCCACAAGCCACATACCTCTAATAGTCCCACAAGTCACATACCTCTGATAGTCCCACAAGTCACATACCTCTGATAGTCCCACAAGCCACATATTAGTCTGATAGTCCCACAAGCCACATAGTTCTGATAGTCCCACAAGCCACATACTTCTGATAGTCCAACAAGCCACATACTGCTGATAGTCACACAAGCCACATATTGGTCTGATAGTCCCACAAGTCACATACCTCTGATAGTCCCATAAGCCACATATTAGTCTGATAGTCCCACAAGCCACATACATCTGATAGTCCCACAAGCCACATACCTCTGATAGTCCCACAAGCCACATACCTCTGATAGTCCCACAAGCCACATACCTCTGATAGTCCCACAAGCCACATACCTCTGATAGTCTCACAAGCCACATACCTCTGATAGTCCCACTAGCCACATACCTCTGATAGTCCCACAAGCTACATACCTCTAATAGTCCCACAAGCCACATACCTCTCATAGTCCAACACACCACATATTAGTTTGATAGTCCCACAAGCCACATACCTCTGATAGTCCCACAAACCACATACCTCTGATAGTCCCACAAGCCGCATATTAGTCTGATAGTCCCACAGGTCACATATCTCTGATAGTCCCACAAGCCACATACCTCTGATAGTCCCACAAGCCACATACCTCTGATAGTCCCACAAGCCACATACCTCTGATAGTCCCACAAGCCACATATTAGTCTGATAGTTCCACAGGCCACATACCTCTGATAGTCCCACAAGCCACATATTAGTCTGATAGTCCCACAAGCCAGAAAGCTCTGATAGTCCCACAAGCCACATACCTCTGATAGTCCCACAAGCCACATACTGCTGATAGTCCCACAAGCCACATATTGGTCTGATAGTCCCTCAAGTCACATACCTCTGATAGTCCCACAAGCCACATACCTCTGATAGTCCATCAAGCCACATACCTCTGATAGTCCCACAAGCCACATACCTCTGATAGTCCCACAAGCAGCCACATATTAGTCTGATAGTCCCACAAGCCACATACCTCTGATAGTCCCACAAGCCACATATTAGTGTGATAGTCCCACAAGCCACATACCTACGATAGTCCCACAAGCCACATATTAGTCTGATAGTCTTACAAGCCACATACCTCTGATAGTCCCACAAGTCACATACCTCTGATAGTCCCACAAGCCACATATTAGTCTGATAGTCCCACAAGCCACATATTAGTCTGATAGTCCCACAAACCACATAGTTCTGATAGTCCCACAAGCCACATATAAGTATCATAGTCCCACAAGCCACATACTGCTGATAGTCCCACAAGCCACATATTGGTCTGATAGTCCCACAAGTCACATACCTCTGATAGTCCCATAAGCCACATATTAATCTGATAGTCCCACAAGCCACATACATCTGATAGTCCCACAAGCCACATACCTCTGATAGTCCCACAAACCACATATTAGTCTGATAGTTCCACAAGCCACATACCTCTGATAGTCCCACAAGCCAGATAATTGTCTGATAGTCCCACAGGTCACATATCTCTGATAGTCCCACAAGCCACATACCTCTGATAGTCCCACAAGCCACATACCTCTGATAGTCCCACAAGCCACATACCTCTGATAGTCTCACAAGCCCCATACCTCTGATAGTCCCACTAGCCACATACCTCTGACAGTCCCACAAGCTACATACCTCTCATAGTCCCACAAGCCACATACCTCTCATAGTCCAACACGCCACATATTAGTTTGATAGTCCCACAAGCCACATACCTCTGATAGTCCCACAAACCACATACCTCTGATAGTCCCACAAGCCACATATTAGTCTGATAGTCCCACAGGTCACATACTTCTGATAGTCCCACAAACCACATATCTCTGATAGTCCCACAAGCCACATATTAGTCTGATAGTCCATCAAGCCACATACCTCTGATAGTCCCACAAGCCACATACCTCTGATAGTCCCACAAGTCACATACCTCTGATAGTCCCACAAGTCACATACCTCTGATAGTCCCACAAGCCACATACCTCTGATAGTACCACAAGCCACATATTAGTCTGATAGTCCCACAAGTCACATACCTCTGATAGTCCCACAAGCCACATATTAGTCTGATAGTCCCACAAATCACATACCTTTGATAGTCCCACAAGCCACATATTAATCTGATAGTCCCACAAGCCACATACCTCTGATAGTCCCACAAGCCACATACCTCTGATAGTCCCACATGTCACATACCTACGATAGTCCCACAAGCCACATATTAGTCTGATAGTCTTACAAGCCACATACCTCTGATAGTCCCACAAGTCATATACCTCTGATATTCCCACAAGCCACATATTAGTCTGATAGTCCCACAAGCCACATATTAGTCTGATAGTCCCACAAACCACATAGTTCTGATAGTCCCACAAGCCACATATAAGTATCATAGTCCCACAAGCCACATACTGCTGATAGTCCCACAAGCCACATATTGGTCTGATAGTCCCACAAGTCACATACCTCTGATAGTCCCATAAGCCACATATTAATCTGATAGTCCCACAAGCCACATACATCTGATAGTCCCACAAGCCACATACCTCTGATAGTCCCACAAACCACATATTAGTCTGATAGTTCCACAAGCCACATACCTCTGATAGTCCCACAAGCCAGATAATTGTCTGATAGTCCCACAGGTCACATATCTCTGATAGTCCCACAAGTCACATACCTCCGATAGTCCCACAAGCCACATATTAGTCTGATAGTCTTACAAGCCACATACCTCTGATAGTCCCACAAGCCACATACCTCTAATAGTCCCACAAGTCACATACCTCTGATAGTCCCACAAGTCACATACCTCTGATAGTCCCACAAGCCACATATTAGTCTGATAGTCCCACAAGCCACATAGTTCTGATAGTCCCACAAGCCACATACTTCTGATAGTCCCACAAGCCACATACTGCTGATAGTCACACAAGCCACATATTGGTCTGATAGTCCCACAAGTCACATACCTCTGATAGTCCCATAAGCCACATATTAGTCTGATAGTCCCACAAGCCACATACATCTGATAGTCCCACAAGCCACATACCTCTGATAGTCCCACAAGCCACATACCTCTGATAGTCCCACAAGCCACATACCTCTGATAGTCCCACAAGCCACATACCTCTGATAGTCTCACAAGCCACATACCTCTGATAGTCCCACTAGCCACATACCTCTGATAGTCCCACAAGCTACATACCTCTAATAGTCCCACAAGCCACATACCTCTCATAGTCCAACACGCCACATATTAGTTTGATAGTCCCACAAGCCACATACCTCTGATAGTCCCACAAACCACATACCTCTGATAGTCCCACAAGCCGCATATTAGTCTGATAGTCCCACAGGTCACATATCTCTGATAGTCCCACAAGCCACATACCTCTGATAGTCCCACAAGCCACATACCTCTGATAGTCCCACAAGCCACATACCTCTGATAGTCCCACAAGCCACATATTAGTCTGATAGTTCCACAGGCCACATACCTCTGATAGTCCCACAAGCCACATATTAGTCTGATAGTCCCACAAGCCAGAAAGCTCTGATAGTCCCACAAGCCACATACCTCTGATAGTCCCACAAGCCACATACTGCTGATAGTCCCACAAGCCACATATTGGTCTGATAGTCCCTCAAGTCACATACCTCTGATAGTCCCACAAGCCACATACCTCTGATAGTCCATCAAGCCACATACCTCTGATAGTCCCACAAGCCACATACCTCTGATAGTCCCACAAGCCACATATTAGTCTGATAGTCCCACAAGCCACATACCTCTGATAGTCCCACAAGCCACATATTAGTGTGATAGTCCCACAAGCCACATACCTACGATAGTCCCACAAGCCACATATTAGTCTGATAGTCTTACAAGCCACATACCTCTGATAGTCCCACAAGTCACATACCTCTGATAGTCCCACAAGCCACATATTAGTCTGATAGTCCCACAAGCCACATATTAGTCTGATAGTCCCACAAACCACATAGTTCTGATAGTCCCACAAGCCACATATAAGTATCATAGTCCCACAAGCCACATACTGCTGATAGTCCCACAAGCCACATATTGGTCTGATAGTCCCACAAGTCACATACCTCTGATAGTCCCATAAGCCACATATTAATCTGATAGTCCCACAAGCCACATACATCTGATAGTCCCACAAGCCACATACCTCTGATAGTCCCACAAACCACATATTAGTCTGATAGTTCCACAAGCCACATACCTCTGATAGTCCCACAAGCCAGATAATTGTCTGATAGTCCCACAGGTCACATATCTCTGATAGTCCCACAAGCCACATACCTCTGATAGTCCCACAAGCCACATACCTCTGATAGTCCCACAAGCCACATACCTCTGATAGTCTCACAAGCCACATACCTCTGATAGTCCCACTAGCCACATACCTCTGACAGTCCCACAAGCTACATACCTCTCATAGTCCCACAAGCCACATACCTCTCATAGTCCAACACGCCACATATTAGTTTGATAGTCCCACAAGCCACATACCTCTGATAGTCCCACAAACCACATACCTCTGATAGTCCCACAAGCCACATATTAGTCTGATAGTCCCACAGGTCACATACTTCTGATAGTCCCACAAACCACATATCTCTGATAGTCCCACAAGCCACATATTAGTCTGATAGTCCATCAAGCCACATACCTCTGATAGTCCCACAAGCCACATACCTCTGATAGTCCCACAAGTCACATACCTCTGATAGTCCCACAAGTCACATACCTCTGATAGTCCCACAAGCCACATACCTCTGATAGTACCACAAGCCACATATTAGTCTGATAGTCCCACAAGTCACATACCTCTGATAGTCCCACAAGCCACATATTAGTCTGATAGTCCCACAAATCACATACCTTTGATAGTCCCACAAGCCACATATTAATCTGATAGTCCCACAAGCCACATACCTCTGATAGTCCCACAAGCCACATATTAGACTGATAGTCCCACAAGCCACATACCTCTGATAGTCCCACAAGCCACATACCTCTGATAGTCCCACAAGCCACATACCTCAGATAGTCCCACAAGCCACATATTTGTCTGATAGTCCCACAGGTCACATACCTCTGATAGTCCCACAAGCCACATACCTCTGATAGTCCCACAAGTCACATACCTCCGATAGTCCCACAAGCCACATATTAGTCTGATAGTCTTACAAGCCACATACCTCTGATAGTCCCACAAGCCACATACCTCTAGTAGTCCCACAAGCCACATACCTCTAGTAGTCCCACAAGTCACATACCTCTGATAGTCCCACAAGTCACATACCTCTGATAGTCCCACAAGCCACATATTAGTTTGATAGTCCCACAAGTCACATACCTCTGATAGTCCCACAAGCCACATATTAGTCTGATAGTCCCACAAGTCACATACCTTTGATAGTCCCACAAGCCACATATTAATCTGATAGTCCCACAAGCCACATACCTCTGATAGTCCCACAAGCCACATATTAGTCTGATAGTCCCACAAGCCACATACCTCTGATAGTCCCACAAGCCACATACCTCTGATAGTCCCACAAGCCACATACCTCTGATAGTCCCACAAGCCACATACCTCTGATAGTCCCACAAGTCACATACCTCTGATAGTCCTACAAGCCACATATTAATCTGATAGTCCCACAAGCCACATACTTCTGATAGTCCCACAAGCCACATACCTCTGATAGTCCCACAAGTCACATACCTCTGATAGTCCTACAAGCCACATATTAATCTGATAGTCCCACAAGCCACATACCTCTGATAGTCCCACAAGCCACATACCTCTGATAGTCCCACACGCAACATATTAGTCTGATAGTCCCACAAGCCACATACTTCTGATAGTCCCACAAGCCACATACCTCTGATAGTCTCACAAGCCACATATTAGTCTGATAGTCCCACAAGCCACATATTTCTGATAGTCCCACAAGTTATATACCTCTGATAGTCCCACAAGTCACATACCTCTTATAGTCCCAGAAACCACATACTTCTGATAGTCCCATAAGCCACATATTAATCTGATAGTCCCACAAGCCACATACCTCTGATAGTCCCACAAGCCACATACCTCTGATAGTCACACAAGCCACATATTAGTCTGATAGTCCCACAAGTGACATACCTCTGATAGTCCCACAAACCACATATTAGTCTGATAGTTCCACAAGCCACATACCTCTGATAGTCCCACAAGCCACATACCTCTGATAGTCCCACAAGCCACATATTAGTCTGATAGTCCCACAAGCCACATACCTCTGATAGTCCCACAAGCCACATACCTCTGATAGTCCCACAAGCCACATACCTCTGATAGTCCCACAAGCCACATACCTCTGATAGTCCCACAAGCCACATATTAGTCTGATAGTCCCACAAGTGACATACCTCTGATAGTCCCACAAACCACATATTAGTCTGATAGTTCCACAAGCCACATACCTCTGATAGTCCCACAAGCCACATATTAGTCTGATAGTCCCACAGGTCACATATCTCTGATAGTCCCACAAGCCACATACCTCTGATAGTCCCACAAGCCACATACCTCTGATAGTCCCACAAGCCACATACCTCTGATAGTCCCACAAGCCACATATTAGTCTGATAGTTCCACAGGCCACATACCTCTGATGGTCCCACAAGCCACATATTAGTCTGATAGTCCCACAAGCCAGAAAGCTCTGATAGTCCCACAAGCCACATACCTCTGATAGTCCCACAAGCCACATACTGCTGATAGTCCCACAAGCCACATATTGGTCTGATAGTCCCTCAAGTCACATACCTCTGATAGTCCCACAAGCCACATACCTCTGATAGTCCATCAAGCCACATACCTCTGATAGTCCCACAAGCCACATACCTCTGATAGTCCCACAAACCACATATTAGTCTGATAGTCCCACAAGTCACATACCTTTGATAGTCCCACAAGCCACATATTAATCTGATAGTCCCACAAGCCACATACCTCTGATAGTCCCACAAGCCACATATTAGTCTGATAGTCCCACAAGCCACATACCTCTGATAGTCCCACAAGCCACATACCTCTGATAGTCCCACAAGCCACATACCTCTGATAGTCCCACAAGCCACATACCTCTGATAGTCCCACAAGTCACATACCTCTGATAGTCCTACAAGCCACATATTAATCTGATAGTCCCACAAGCCACATACTTCTGATAGTCCCACAAGCCACATACCTCTGATAGTCCCACAAGTCACATACCTCTGATAGTCCTACAAGCCACATATTAATCTGATAGTCCCACAAGCCACATACCTCTGATAGTCCCACAAGCCACATACCTCTGATAGTCCCACACGCAACATATTAGTCTGATAGTCCCACAAGCCACATACTTCTGATAGTCCCACAAGCCACATACCTCTGATAGTCTCACAAGCCACATATTAGTCTGATAGTCCCACAAGCCACATATTTCTGATAGTCCCACAAGTTATATACCTCTGATAGTCCCACAAGTCACATACCTCTTATAGTCCCAGAAACCACATACTTCTGATAGTCCCATAAGCCACATATTAATCTGATAGTCCCACAAGCCACATACCTCTGATAGTCCCACAAGCCACATACCTCTGATAGTCACACAAGCCACATATTAGTCTGATAGTCCCACAAGTGACATACCTCTGATAGTCCCACAAACCACATATTAGTCTGATAGTTCCACAAGCCACATACCTCTGATAGTCCCACAAGCCACATACCTCTGATAGTCCCACAAGCCACATATTAGTCTGATAGTCCCACAAGCCACATACCTCTGATAGTCCCACAAGCCACATACCTCTGATAGTCCCACAAGCCACATACCTCTGATAGTCCCACAAGCCACATACCTCTGATAGTCCCACAAGCCACATATTAGTCTGATAGTCCCACAAGTGACATACCTCTGATAGTCCCACAAACCACATATTAGTCTGATAGTTCCACAAGCCACATACCTCTGATAGTCCCACAAGCCACATATTAGTCTGATAGTCCCACAGGTCACATATCTCTGATAGTCCCACAAGCCACATACCTCTGATAGTCCCACAAGCCACATACCTCTGATAGTCCCACAAGCCACATACCTCTGATAGTCCCACAAGCCACATATTAGTCTGATAGTTCCACAGGCCACATACCTCTGATGGTCCCACAAGCCACATATTAGTCTGATAGTCCCACAAGCCAGAAAGCTCTGATAGTCCCACAAGCCACATACCTCTGATAGTCCCACAAGCCACATACTGCTGATAGTCCCACAAGCCACATATTGGTCTGATAGTCCCTCAAGTCACATACCTCTGATAGTCCCACAAGCCACATACCTCTGATAGTCCATCAAGCCACATACCTCTGATAGTCCCACAAGCCACATACCTCTGATAGTCCCACAAACCACATATTAGTCTGATAGTCCCACAAGCCACATACCTCTGATAGTCCCACAAGCCACATATTAGTGTGATAGTCCCACAAGCCACATACCTACGATAGTCCCACAAGCCACATATTAGTCTGATAGTCTTACAAGCCACATACCTCTGATAGTCCCACAAGTCACATACCTCTGATAGTCCCACAAGCCACATATTAGTCTGATAGTCCCACAAGCCACATATTAGTCTGATAGTCCCACAAACCACATAGTTCTGATAGTCCCACAAGCCACATATAAGTATCATAGTCCCACAAGCCACATACTGCTGATAGTCCCACAAGCCACATATTGGTCTGATAGTCCCACAAGTCACATTCCTCTGATAGTCCCATAAGCCACATATTAATCTGATAGTCCCACAAGCCACATACATCTGATAGTCCCACAAGCCACATACCTCTGATAGTCCCACAAACCACATATTAGTCTGATAGTTCCACAAGCCACATACCTCTGATAGTCCCACAAGCCAGATAATTGTCTGATAGTCCCACAGGTCACATATCTCTGATAGTCCCACAAGCCACATACCTCTGATAGTCCCACAAGCCACATACCTCTGATAGTCCCACAAGCCACATACCTCTGATAGTCTCACAAGCCACATACCTCTGATATTCCCACTAGCCACATACCTCTGACAGTCCCACAAGCTACATACCTCTCATAGTCCCACAAGCCACATACCTCTCATAGTCCAACACGCCACATATTAGTTTGATAGTCCCACAAGCCACATACCTCTGATAGTCCCACAAACCACATACCTCTGATAGTCCCACAAGCCACATATTAGTCTGATAGTCCCACAGGTCACATACTTCTGAT
The DNA here is from genome assembly GCA_964016885.1 of Eledone cirrhosa. NCBI lineage: Eukaryota > Metazoa > Mollusca > Cephalopoda > Octopoda > Eledonidae > Eledone > Eledone cirrhosa. The sequence goes on from OZ024742.1 coordinate 373,340,576, forward strand.
AGTCCCACAAACCACATATCTCTGATAGTCCCACAAGCCACATATTAGTCTGATAGTCCATCAAGCCACATACCTCTGATAGTCCCACAAGCCACATACCTCTGATAGTCCCACAAGTCACATACCTCTGATAGTCCCACAAGTCACATACCTCTGATAGTCCCACAAGCCACATACCTCTGATAGTACCACAAGCCACATACCTCTGATTGTCCCACAAGCCACATACCTCTGATAGTCCCACAAGGCACATACCTCTGATAGTCCCACAAGCCACATATTAGTCTGATAGTCCCACAAGCCACATACCTCTGATAGTCCCACAAGCCACATATTAGTCTGATAGTCCCACAAGTCACATACCTCTGATTGTCCCACAAGCCACATATTAGTCTGATAGTCCCACCAGTCACATACCTCTGATAGTCTTACAAGCCACATATTAGTATGATAGTCCCACAAGCCACATGCCTCTGATAGTCCCACAAGCCACATATTAGTCTGATAGTCCCACAAGTCACATACCTCTGATAGTCCCACAAGCCACATATTAGTCTGATACTCCCACAAATCACATACCTTTGATAGTCCCACAAGCCACATATTAATCTGATAGTCCCACAAGCCACATATTAGACTGATAGTCCCACAAGCCACATACCTCTGATAGTCCCACAAGCCACATACCTCTGATAGTCCCACAAGCCACATACCTCTGATAGTCCCACAAGCCACATACCTCTGATAGTCCCACAAGTCACATACCTTTGGTAGTCCTACAAGCAACATATTAATCTGATAGTCCCACAAACCACATACCTCTGATAGTCCCACACGCAACATATTAGTCTGATAGTCCCACAAGCCACATACTTCTGATAGTCCCACAAGCCACATATTAGTCTGATAGTCCCACAAGTGACATACCTCTGATAGTCCCACAAACCACATATTAGTCTGATAGTTCCACAAGCCACATACCTCTGATAGTCCCACAAGCCACATATTAGTCTGATAGTCCCACAGGTCACATATCTCTGATAGTCCCACAAGCCACATACCTCTGATAGTCCCACAAGCCACATACCTCTGATAGTCCCACAAGCCACATACCTCTGATAGTCCCACAAGCCACATATTAGTCTGATAGTTCCACAGGCCACATACCTCTGATAGTCCCACAAGCCACATATTAGTCTGATAGTCCCACAAGCCAGAAAGCTCTGATAGTCCCACAAGCCACATACCTCTGATAGTCCCACAAGCCACATACTGCTGATAGTCCCACAAGCCACATATTGGTCTGATAGTCCCTCAAGCCACATACCTCTGATAGTCCATCAAGCCACATACCTCTGATAGTCCCACAAGCCACATACCTCTGATAGTCCCACAAGCCACATATTAGTCTGATAGTCCCACAAGCCACATACCTCTGATAGTCCCACAAGCCACATAACTCTGATAGTCCATCAAGCCACATACCTCTGATAGTCCCACAAGCCACATATTAGTCTGATAGTCCCACAAGCGACATACCTCTGATAGTCCCACAAGCCACATACCTCTGATAGTCCCACATGTCACATACCTACGATAGTCCCACAAGCCACATATTAGTCTGATAGTCTTACAAGCCACATACCTCTGATAGTCCCACAAGTCATATACCTCTGATATTCCCACAAGCCACATATTAGTCTGATAGTCCCACAAGCCACATATTAGTCTGATAGTCCCACAAACCACATAGTTCTGATAGTCCCACAAGCCACATATAAGTATCATAGTCCCACAAGCCACATACTGCTGATAGTCCCACAAGCCACATATTGGTCTGATAGTCCCACAAGTCACATACCTCTGATAGTCCCATAAGCCACATATTAATCTGATAGTCCCACAAGCCACATACATCTGATAGTCCCACAAGCCACATACCTCTGATAGTCCCACAAACCACATATTAGTCTGATAGTTCCACAAGCCACATACCTCTGATAGTCCCACAAGCCAGATAATTGTCTGATAGTCCCACAGGTCACATATCTCTGATAGTCCCACAAGTCACATACCTCCGATAGTCCCACAAGCCACATATTAGTCTGATAGTCTTACAAGCCACATACCTCTGATAGTCCCACAAGCCACATACCTCTAATAGTCCCACAAGTCACATACCTCTGATAGTCCCACAAGTCACATACCTCTGATAGTCCCACAAGCCACATATTAGTCTGATAGTCCCACAAGCCACATAGTTCTGATAGTCCCACAAGCCACATACTTCTGATAGTCCCACAAGCCACATACTGCTGATAGTCACACAAGCCACATATTGGTCTGATAGTCCCACAAGTCACATACCTCTGATAGTCCCATAAGCCACATATTAGCCTGATAGTCCCACAAGCCACATACATCTGATAGTCCCACAAGCCACATACCTCTGATAGTCCCACAAGCCACATACCTCTGATAGTCCCACAAGCCACATACCTCTGATAGTCCCACAAGCCACATACCTCTGATAGTCTCACAAGCCACATACCTCTGATAGTCCCACTAGCCACATACCTCTGATAGTCCCACAAGCTACATACCTCTAATAGTCCCACAAGCCACATACCTCTCATAGTCCAACACACCACATATTAGTTTGATAGTCCCACAAGCCACATACCTCTGATAGTCCCACAAACCACATACCTCTGATAGTCCCACAAGCCGCATATTAGTCTGATAGTCCCACAGGTCACATATCTCTGATAGTCCCACAAGCCACATACCTCTGATAGTCCCACAAGCCACATACCTCTGATAGTCCCACAAGCCACATACCTCTGATAGTCCCACAAGCCACATATTAGTCTGATAGTTCCACAGGCCACATACCTCTGATAGTCCCACAAGCCACATATTAGTCTGATAGTCCCACAAGCCAGAAAGCTCTGATAGTCCCACAAGCCACATACCTCTGATAGTCCCACAAGCCACATACTGCTGATAGTCCCACAAGCCACATATTGGTCTGATAGTCCCTCAAGTCACATACCTCTGATAGTCCCACAAGCCACATACCTCTGATAGTCCATCAAGCCACATACCTCTGATAGTCCCACAAGCCACATACCTCTGATAGTCCCACAAGCAGCCACATATTAGTCTGATAGTCCCACAAGCCACATACCTCTGATAGTCCCACAAGCCACATATTAGTGTGATAGTCCCACAAGCCACATACCTACGATAGTCCCACAAGCCACATATTAGTCTGATAGTCTTACAAGCCACATACCTCTGATAGTCCCACAAGTCACATACCTCTGATAGTCCCACAAGCCACATATTAGTCTGATAGTCCCACAAGCCACATATTAGTCTGATAGTCCCACAAACCACATAGTTCTGATAGTCCCACAAGCCACATATAAGTATCATAGTCCCACAAGCCACATACTGCTGATAGTCCCACAAGCCACATATTGGTCTGATAGTCCCACAAGTCACATACCTCTGATAGTCCCATAAGCCACATATTAATCTGATAGTCCCACAAGCCACATACATCTGATAGTCCCACAAGCCACATACCTCTGATAGTCCCACAAACCACATATTAGTCTGATAGTTCCACAAGCCACATACCTCTGATAGTCCCACAAGCCAGATAATTGTCTGATAGTCCCACAGGTCACATATCTCTGATAGTCCCACAAGCCACATACCTCTGATAGTCCCACAAGCCACATACCTCTGATAGTCCCACAAGCCACATACCTCTGATAGTCTCACAAGCCACATACCTCTGATAGTCCCACTAGCCACATACCTCTGACAGTCCCACAAGCTACATACCTCTCATAGTCCCACAAGCCACATACCTCTCATAGTCCAACACGCCACATATTAGTTTGATAGTCCCACAAGCCACATACCTCTGATAGTCCCACAAACCACATACCTCTGATAGTCCCACAAGCCACATATTAGTCTGATAGTCCCACAGGTCACATACTTCTGATAGTCCCACAAACCACATATCTCTGATAGTCCCACAAGCCACATATTAGTCTGATAGTCCATCAAGCCACATACCTCTGATAGTCCCACAAGCCACATACCTCTGATAGTCCCACAAGTCACATACCTCTGATAGTCCCACAAGTCACATACCTCTGATAGTCCCACAAGCCACATACCTCTGATAGTACCACAAGCCACATATTAGTCTGATAGTCCCACAAGTCACATACCTCTGATAGTCCCACAAGCCACATATTAGTCTGATAGTCCCACAAATCACATACCTTTGATAGTCCCACAAGCCACATATTAATCTGATAGTCCCACAAGCCACATACCTCTGATAGTCCCACAAGCCACATACCTCTGATAGTCCCACATGTCACATACCTACGATAGTCCCACAAGCCACATATTAGTCTGATAGTCTTACAAGCCACATACCTCTGATAGTCCCACAAGTCATATACCTCTGATATTCCCACAAGCCACATATTAGTCTGATAGTCCCACAAGCCACATATTAGTCTGATAGTCCCACAAACCACATAGTTCTGATAGTCCCACAAGCCACATATAAGTATCATAGTCCCACAAGCCACATACTGCTGATAGTCCCACAAGCCACATATTGGTCTGATAGTCCCACAAGTCACATACCTCTGATAGTCCCATAAGCCACATATTAATCTGATAGTCCCACAAGCCACATACATCTGATAGTCCCACAAGCCACATACCTCTGATAGTCCCACAAACCACATATTAGTCTGATAGTTCCACAAGCCACATACCTCTGATAGTCCCACAAGCCAGATAATTGTCTGATAGTCCCACAGGTCACATATCTCTGATAGTCCCACAAGTCACATACCTCCGATAGTCCCACAAGCCACATATTAGTCTGATAGTCTTACAAGCCACATACCTCTGATAGTCCCACAAGCCACATACCTCTAATAGTCCCACAAGTCACATACCTCTGATAGTCCCACAAGTCACATACCTCTGATAGTCCCACAAGCCACATATTAGTCTGATAGTCCCACAAGCCACATAGTTCTGATAGTCCCACAAGCCACATACTTCTGATAGTCCCACAAGCCACATACTGCTGATAGTCACACAAGCCACATATTGGTCTGATAGTCCCACAAGTCACATACCTCTGATAGTCCCATAAGCCACATATTAGTCTGATAGTCCCACAAGCCACATACATCTGATAGTCCCACAAGCCACATACCTCTGATAGTCCCACAAGCCACATACCTCTGATAGTCCCACAAGCCACATACCTCTGATAGTCCCACAAGCCACATACCTCTGATAGTCTCACAAGCCACATACCTCTGATAGTCCCACTAGCCACATACCTCTGATAGTCCCACAAGCTACATACCTCTAATAGTCCCACAAGCCACATACCTCTCATAGTCCAACACGCCACATATTAGTTTGATAGTCCCACAAGCCACATACCTCTGATAGTCCCACAAACCACATACCTCTGATAGTCCCACAAGCCGCATATTAGTCTGATAGTCCCACAGGTCACATATCTCTGATAGTCCCACAAGCCACATACCTCTGATAGTCCCACAAGCCACATACCTCTGATAGTCCCACAAGCCACATACCTCTGATAGTCCCACAAGCCACATATTAGTCTGATAGTTCCACAGGCCACATACCTCTGATAGTCCCACAAGCCACATATTAGTCTGATAGTCCCACAAGCCAGAAAGCTCTGATAGTCCCACAAGCCACATACCTCTGATAGTCCCACAAGCCACATACTGCTGATAGTCCCACAAGCCACATATTGGTCTGATAGTCCCTCAAGTCACATACCTCTGATAGTCCCACAAGCCACATACCTCTGATAGTTCATCAAGCCACATACCTCTGATAGTCCCACAAGCCACATACCTTTGATAGTCCCACAAGCCACATATTAGTCTGATAGTCCCACAAGCCACATACCTCTGATAGTCCCACAAGCCACATATTAGTGTGATAGTCCCACAAGCCACATACCTACGATAGTCCCACAAGCCACATATTAGTCTGATAGTCTTACAAGCCACATACCTCTGATAGTCCCACAAGTCACATACCTCTGATAGTCCCACAAGCCACATATTAGTCTGATAGTCCCACAAGCCACATATTAGTCTGATAGTCCCACAAACCACATAGTTCTGATAGTCCCACAAGCCACATATAAGTATCATAGTCCCACAAGCCACATACTGCTGATAGTCCCACAAGCCACATATTGGTCTGATAGTCCCACAAGTCACATACCTCTGATAGTCCCATAAGCCACATATTAATCTGATAGTCCCACAAGCCACATACATCTGATAGTCCCACAAGCCACATACCTCTGATAGTCCCACAAACCACATATTAGTCTGATAGTTCCACAAGCCACATACCTCTGATAGTCCCACAAGCCAGATAATTGTCTGATAGTCCCACAGGTCACATATCTCTGATAGTCCCACAAGCCACATACCTCTGATAGTCCCACAAGCCACATACCTCTGATAGTCCCACAAGCCACATACCTCTGATAGTCTCACAAGCCACATACCTCTGATAGTCCCACTAGCCACATACCTCTGACAGTCCCACAAGCTACATACCTCTCATAGTCCCACAAGCCACATACCTCTCATAGTCCAACACGCCACATATTAGTTTGATAGTCCCACAAGCCACATACCTCTGATAGTCCCACAAACCACATACCTCTGATAGTCCCACAAGCCACATATTAGTCTGATAGTCCCACAGGTCACATACTTCTGATAGTCCCACAAACCACATATCTCTGATAGTCCCACAAGCCACATATTAGTCTGATAGTCCATCAAGCCACATACCTCTGATAGTCCCACAAGCCACATACCTCTGATAGTCCCACAAGTCACATACCTCTGATAGTCCCACAAGTCACATACCTCTGATAGTCCCACAAGCCACATACCTCTGATAGTACCACAAGCCACATATTAGTCTGATAGTCCCACAAGTCACATACCTCTGATAGTCCCACAAGCCACATATTAGTCTGATAGTCCCACAAATCACATACCTTTGATAGTCCCACAAGCCACATATTAATCTGATAGTCCCACAAGCCACATACCTCTGATAGTCCCACAAGCCACATATTAGACTGATAGTCCCACAAGCCACATACCTCTGATAGTCCCACAAGCCACATACCTCTGATAGTCCCACAAGCCACATACCTCAGATAGTCCCACAAGCCACATACCTCTGATAGTCCCACAAGTCACATACCTTTGGTAGTCCTACAAGCAACATATTAATCTGATAGTCCCACAAACCACATACCTCTGATAGTCCCACACGCAACATATTAGTCTGATAGTCCCACAAGCCACATACTTCTGATAGTCCCACAAGCCACATATTAGTCTGATAGTCCCACAAGCCACATACCTCTGATAGTCTCACAAGCCACATATTAGTCTGATAGTCCCACAAGTCACATACCTCTGATAGTCCCACAAGTCACATACCTCTTATAGTCCCACAAACCACATACTTCTGATAGTCCCACAAGCCACATACCTCTGATAGTCCCACAAGCCACATATTAGTCTGATAGTCCCACAAGCCACATACCTCTGATAGTCCCACAAGCCACATATTAGTGTGATAGTCCCACAAGCCACATACCTACGATAGTCCCACAAGCCACATATTAGTCTGATAGTCTTACAAGCCACATACCTCTGATAGTCCCACAAGTCACATACATCTGATAGTCCCACAAGCCACATATTAGTCTGATAGTCCCACAAGCCACATATTAGTCTGATAGTCCCACAAACCACATAGTTCTGATAGTCCCACAAGCCACATATAAGTATCATAGTCCCACAAGCCACATACTGCTGATAGTCCCACAAGCCACATATTGGTCTGATAGTCCCACAAGTCACATACCTCTGATAGTCCCATAAGCCACATATTAATCTGATAGTCCCACAAGCCACATACATCTGATAGTCCCACAAGCCACATACCTCTGATAGTCCCACAAACCACATATTAGTCTGATAGTTCCACAAGCCACATACCTCTGATAGTCCCACAAGCCAGATAATTGTCTGATAGTCCCACAGGTCACATATCTCTGATAGTCCCACAAGCCACATACCTCTGATAGTCCCACAAGCCACATACCCCTGATAGTCCCACAAGCCACATACCTCTGATAGTCTCACAAGCCACATACCTCTGATAGTCCCACTAGCCACATACCTCTGACAGTCCCACAAGCTACATACCTCTCATAGTCCCACAAGCCACATACCTCTCATAGTCCAACACGCCACATATTAGTTTGATAGTCCCACAAGCCACATACCTCTGATAGTCCCACAAACCACATACCTCTGATAGTCCCACAAGCCACATATTAGTCTGATAGTCCCACAGGTCACATACTTCTGATAGTCCCACAAACCACATATCTCTGATAGTCCCACAAGCCACATATTAGTCTGATAGTCCATCAAGCCACATACCTCTGATAGTCCCACAAGCCACATACCTCTGATAGTCCCACAAGTCACATACCTCTGATAGTCCCACAAGTCACATACCTCTGATAGTCCCACAAGCCACATACCTCTGATAGTACCACAAGCCACATACCTCTGATTGTCCCACAAGCCACATACCTCTGATAGTCCCACAAGGCACATACCTCTGATAGTCCCACAAGCCACATATTAGTCTGATAGTCCCACAAGCCACATACCTCTGATAGTCCCACAAGCCACATATTAGTCTGATAGTCCCACAAGTCACATACCTCTGATTGTCCCACAAGCCACATATTAGTCTGATAGTCCCACAAGTCACATACCTCTGATAGTCTTACAAGCCACATATTAGTATGATAGTCCCACAAGCCACATGCCTCTGATAGTCCCACAAGCCACATATTAGTCTGATAGTCCCACAAGTCACATACCTCTGATAGTCCCACAAGCCACATATTAGTCTGATAGTCCCACAAATCACATACCTTTGATAGTCCCACAAGCCACATATTAATCTGATAGTCCCACAAGCCACATACCTCTGATAGTCCCACAAGCCACATATTAGACTGATAGTCCCACAAGCCACATACCTCTGATAGTCCCACAAGCCACATACCTCTGATAGTCCCACAAGCCACATACCTCTGATAGTCCCACAAGCCACATACCTTTGGTAGTCCTACAAGCAACATATTAATCTGATAGTCCCACAAACCACATACCTCTGATAGTCCCACAAGCCACATATTAGTCTGATAGTCCCACAAGCCACATACCTCTGATAGTCTCACAAGCCACATATTAGTCTGATAGTCCCACAAGTCACATACCTCTGATAGTTCCACAAGTCACATACCTCTTATAGTCCCACAAACCACATACTTCTGATAGTCCCACAAGCCACATACCTCTGATAGTCCCACAAGCCACATATTAGTCTGATAGTCCCACAAGCCACATACCTCTGATAGTCCCACAAGCCACATACCTCTGATAGTCCCACAAGCCACATATTAGTCTGATAGTCCCACAAGTCACATACCTCTGATAGTCCCACAAACCACATATTAGTCTGATAGTTCCACAAGCCACATACCTCTGATAGTCCCACAAGCCACATATTAGTCTGATAGTCCCACAGGTCACATATCTCTGATAGTCCCACAAGCGACATACCTCTGATAGTCCCACAAGCCACATACCTCTGATAGTCCCACAAGCCACATACCTCTGATAGTCTCACAAGCCACATACCTCTGATAGTCCCACTAGCCACATACCTCTGATAGTCCCACAAGCTACATACCTCTCATAGTCCCACAAGCCACATACCTCTCATAGTCCAACACGCCACATATTAGTTTGATAGTCCCACAAGCCACATACCTCTGATAGTCCCACAATCCACATACCTCTGATAGTCCCACAAGCCGCAATATTAGTCTGATAGTCCCACAGGTCACATACCTCTGATAGTCCCACAAACCACATACCTCTGATAGTCCCACAAGCCACATATTAGTCTGATAGTCCCACAGGTCACATACCTCTGATAGTCCCACAAGCCACATACCTCTGATAGTCCCACAAGCCACATATTAGTCTGATAGTCCCACAAGTCACATACCTCTGATAGTCCCACAAGCTACATATTAGTCTGATAGTCCCACAAGTCACATACCTCTGATAGTCCCACAAGCCACATAACTCTGATAGTCCATCAAGCCACATACCTCTGATAGTCCCACAAGCCACATACCTCTGATAGTCCCACAAGCCACATACCTCTGATAGTCCCACAAGCCACATATTAGTCTGATAGTCCCACAAGCCACATACCTCTGATAGTCCCACAAGCCACATACCTCTGATAGTCCCACAAGCCACATATTAGTCTGATAGTCCCACAAGTCACATACCTCTGATAGTCCCACAAGCTACATATTAGTCTGATAGTCCCACAAGTCACATACCTCTGATAGTCCCACAAGCCACATAACTCTGATAGTCCATCAAGCCACATACCTCTGATAGTCCCACAAGCCACATACCTCTGATAGTCCCACAAGCCACATACCTCTGATAGTCCCACAAGCCACATATTAGTCTGATAGTCCCACAAGCCACATACCTCTGATAGTCCCACAAGCCACATACCTCTGATAGTTCCACAAGCCACATATTAGTCTGATAGTCCCACAAGTCACATACCTCTGATAGTCCCACAGGCCACATATTAGTCTGATAGTCCCACAATCCACATACCTCTGATAGTCTCACAAGCCACATACCTCTGATAGTCCCACTAGCCACATACCTCTGATAGTCCCACAAGCTACATACCTCTCATAGTCCCACAAGCCACATACCTCTCATAGTCCAACACGCCACATATTAGTTTGATAGTCCCACAAGCCACATACCTCTGATAGTCCCACAAACCACATACCTCTGATAGTCCCACAAGCCACATATTAGTCTGATAGTCCCACAGGTCACATACCTCTGATAGTCCCACAAACCACATACCTCTGATAGTCCCACAAGCCACATATTTGTCTGATAGTCCCACAGGTCACATACCTCTGATAGTCCCACAAGCCACATAACTCTGATAGTCCCACAAGTCACATACATCCGATAGTCCCACAAGCCACATATTAGTCTGATAGTCTTACAAGCCACATACCTCTGATAGTCCCACAAGCCACATACCTCTAGTAGTCCCACAAGCCACATACCTCTAGTAGTCCCACAAGTCACATACCTCTGATAGTCCCACAAGTCACATACCTCTGATAGTCCCACAAGCCACATATTAGTCTGATAGTCCCACAAGTCACATACCTCTGATAGTCCCACAAGCCACATATTAGTCTGATAGTCCCACAAGTCACATACCTTTGATAGTCCCACAAGCCACATATTAATCTGATAGTCCCACAAGCCACATATTAGTCTGATAGTCCCACAAGCCACATACCTCTGATAGTCCCACAAGCCACATACCTCTGATAGTCCCACAAGCCACATACCTCTGATAGTCCCACAAACCACATACCTCTGATAGTCCCACAAGTCACATACCTCTGATAGTCCTACAAGCCACATATTAATCTGATAGTCCCACAAGCCACATACTTCTGATAGTCCCACAAGCCACATACCTCTGATAGTCCCACAAGTCACATACCTCTGATAGTCCTACAAGCCACATATTAATCTGATAGTCCCACAAGCCACATACCTCTGATAGTCCCACAAGCCACATATTAGTGTGATAGTCCCACAAGCCACATACCTACGATAGTCCCACAAGCCACATATTAGTCTGATAGTCTTACAAGCCACATACCTCTGATAGTCCCACAAGTCACATACATCTGATAGTCCCACAAGCCACATATTAGTCTGATAGTCCCACAAGCCACATATTAGTCTGATAGTCCCACAAACCACATAGTTCTGATAGTCCCACAAGCCACATATAAGTATCATAGTCCCACAAGCCACATACTGCTGATAGTCCCACAAGCCACATATTGGTCTGATAGTCCCACAAGTCACATACCTCTGATAGTCCCATAAGCCACATATTAATCTGATAGTCCCACAAGCCACATACATCTGATAGTCCCACAAGCCACATACCTCTGATAGTCCCACAAACCACATATTAGTCTGATAGTTCCACAAGCCACATACCTCTGATAGTCCCACAAGCCAGATAATTGTCTGATAGTCCCACAGGTCACATATCTCTGATAGTCCCACAAGCCACATACCTCTGATAGTCCCACAAGCCACATACCCCTGATAGTCCCACAAGCCACATACCTCTGATAGTCTCACAAGCCACATACCTCTGATAGTCCCACTAGCCACATACCTCTGACAGTCCCACAAGCTACATACCTCTCATAGTCCCACAAGCCACATACCTCTCATAGTCCAACACGCCACATATTAGTTTGATAGTCCCACAAGCCACATACCTCTGATAGTCCCACAAACCACATACCTCTGATAGTCCCACAAGCCACATATTAGTCTGATAGTCCCACAGGTCACATACTTCTGATAGTCCCACAAACCACATATCTCTGATAGTCCCACAAGCCACATATTAGTCTGATAGTCCATCAAGCCACATACCTCTGATAGTCCCACAAGCCACATACCTCTGATAGTCCCACAAGTCACATACCTCTGATAGTCCCACAAGTCACATACCTCTGATAGTCCCACAAGCCACATACCTCTGATAGTACCACAAGCCACATACCTCTGATTGTCCCACAAGCCACATACCTCTGATAGTCCCACAAGGCACATACCTCTGATAGTCCCACAAGCCACATATTAGTCTGATAGTCCCACAAGCCACATACCTCTGATAGTCCCACAAGCCACATATTAGTCTGATAGTCCCACAAGTCACATACCTCTGATTGTCCCACAAGCCACATATTAGTCTGATAGTCCCACAAGTCACATACCTCTGATAGTCTTACAAGCCACATATTAGTATGATAGTCCCACAAGCCACATGCCTCTGATAGTCCCACAAGCCACATATTAGTCTGATAGTCCCACAAGTCACATACCTCTGATAGTCCCACAAGCCACATATTAGTCTGATAGTCCCACAAATCACATACCTTTGATAGTCCCACAAGCCACATATTAATCTGATAGTCCCACAAGCCACATACCTCTGATAGTCCCACAAGCCACATATTAGACTGATAGTCCCACAAGCCACATACCTCTGATAGTCCCACAAGCCACATACCTCTGATAGTCCCACAAGCCACATACCTCTGATAGTCCCACAAGCCACATACCTTTGGTAGTCCTACAAGCAACATATTAATCTGATAGTCCCACAAACCACATACCTCTGATAGTCCCACAAGCCACATATTAGTCTGATAGTCCCACAAGCCACATACCTCTGATAGTCTCACAAGCCACATATTAGTCTGATAGTCCCACAAGTCACATACCTCTGATAGTTCCACAAGTCACATACCTCTTATAGTCCCACAAACCACATACTTCTGATAGTCCCACAAGCCACATACCTCTGATAGTCCCACAAGCCACATATTAGTCTGATAGTCCCACAAGCCACATACCTCTGATAGTCCCACAAGCCACATACCTCTGATAGTCCCACAAGCCACATATTAGTCTGATAGTCCCACAAGTCACATACCTCTGATAGTCCCACAAACCACATATTAGTCTGATAGTTCCACAAGCCACATACCTCTGATAGTCCCACAAGCCACATATTAGTCTGATAGTCCCACAGGTCACATATCTCTGATAGTCCCACAAACGACATACCTCTGATAGTCCCACAAGCCACATACCTCTGATAGTCCCACAAGCCACATACCTCTGATAGTCTCACAAGCCACATACCTCTGATAGTCCCACTAGCCACATACCTCTGATAGTCCCACAAGCTACATACCTCTCATAGTCCCACAAGCCACATACCTCTCATAGTCCAACACGCCACATATTAGTTTGATAGTCCCACAAGCCACATACCTCTGATAGTCCCACAATCCACATACCTCTGATAGTCCCACAAGCCGCAATATTAGTCTGATAGTCCCACAGGTCACATACCTCTGATAGTCCCACAAACCACATACCTCTGATAGTCCCACAAGCCACATATTAGTCTGATAGTCCCACAGGTCACATACCTCTGATAGTCCCACAAGCCACATACCTCTGATAGTCCCACAAGCCACATATTAGTCTGATAGTCCCACAAGTCACATACCTCTGATAGTCCCACAAGCTACATATTAGTCTGATAGTCCCACAAGTCACATACCTCTGATAGTCCCACAAGCCACATAACTCTGATAGTCCATCAAGCCACATACCTCTGATAGTCCCACAAGCCACATACTTCTGATAGTCCCACAAGCCACATACCTCTGATAGTCCCACAAGCCACATATTAGTCTGATAGTCCCACAAGCCACATACCTCTGATAGTCCCACAAGCCACATACCTCTGATAGTCCCACAAGCCACATATTAGTCTGATAGTCCCACAAGTCACATACCTCTGATAGTCCCACAAGCTACATATTAGTCTGATAGTCCCACAAGTCACATACCTCTGATAGTCCCACAAGCCACATAACTCTGATAGTCCATCAAGCCACATACCTCTGATAGTCCCACAAGCCACATACCTCTGATAGTCCCACAAGCCACATACCTCTGATAGTCCCACAAGCCACATATTAGTCTGATAGTCCCACAAGCCACATACCTCTGATAGTCCCACAAGCCACATACCTCTGATAGTTCCACAAGCCACATATTAGTCTGATAGTCCCACAAGTCACATACCTCTGATAGTCCCACAGGCCACATATTAGTCTGATAGTCCCACAATCCACATACCTCTGATAGTCTCACAAGCCACATACCTCTGATAGTCCCACTAGCCACATACCTCTGATAGTCCCACAAGCTACATACCTCTCATAGTACCACAAGCCACATACCTCTCATAGTCCAACACGCCACATATTAGTTTGATAGTCCCACAAGCCACATACCTCTGATAGTCCCACAAACCACATACCTCTGATAGTCCCACAAGCCACATATTAGTCTGATAGTCCCACAGGTCACATACCTCTGATAGTCCCACAAACCACATACCTCTGATAGTCCCACAAGCCACATATTTGTCTGATAGTCCCACAGGTCACATACCTCTGATAGTCCCACAAGCCACATAACTCTGATAGTCCCACAAGTCACATACATCCGATAGTCCCACAAGCCACATATTAGTCTGATAGTCTTACAAGCCACATACCTCTGATAGTCCCACAAGCCACATACCTCTAGTAGTCCCACAAGCCACATACCTCTAGTAGTCCCACAAGTCACATACCTCTGATAGTCCCACAAGTCACATACCTCTGATAGTCCCACAAGCCACATATTAGTCTGATAGTCCCACAAGTCACATACCTCTGATAGTCCCACAAGCCACATATTAGTCTGATAGTCCCACAAGTCACATACCTTTGATAGTCCCACAAGCCACATATTAATCTGATAGTCCCACAAGCCACATATTAGTCTGATAGTCCCACAAGCCACATACCTCTGATAGTCCCACAAGCCACATACCTCTGATAGTCCCACAAGCCACATACCTCTGATAGTCCCACAAACCACATACCTCTGATAGTCCCACAAGTCACATACCTCTGATAGTCCTACAAGCCACATATTAATCTGATAGTCCCACAAGCCACATACTTCTGATAGTCCCACAAGCCACATACCTCTGATAGTCCCACAAGTCACATACCTCTGATAGTCCTACAAGCCACATATTAATCTGATAGTCCCACAAGCCACATACCTCTGATAGTCCCACAAGCCACATACCTCTGATAGTCCCACACGCAACATATTAGTCTGATAGTCCCACAAGCCACATACTTCTGATAGTCCCACAAGCCACATACCTCTGATAGTCTCACAAGCCACATATTAGTCTGATAGTCCCACAAGCCACATATTTCTGATAGTCCCACAAGTTATATACCTCTGATAGTCCCACAAGTCACATACCTCTTATAGTCCCAGAAACCACATACTTCTGATAGTCCCATAAGCCACATATTAATCTGATAGTCCCACAAGCCACATACCTCTGATAGTCCCACAAGCCACATACCTCTGATAGTCACACAAGCCACATATTAGTCTGATAGTCCCACAAGTGACATACCTCTGATAGTCCCACAAACCACATATTAGTCTGATAGTTCCACAAGCCACATACCTCTGATAGTCCCACAAGCCACATACCTCTGATAGTCCCACAAGCCACATACCTCTGATAGTCCCACAAGCCACATATTAGTCTGATAGTCCCATAAGCCACATACCTCTGATAGTCCCACAAGCCACATACCTCTGATAGTCCCACAAGCCACATACCTCTGATAGTCCCACAAGCCACATACCTCTGATAGTCCCACAAGCCACATATTAGTCTGATAGTCCCACAAGTGACATACCTCTGATAGTCCCACAAACCACATATTAGTCTGATAGTTCCACAAGCCACATACCTCTGATAGTCCCACAAGCCACATATTAGTCTGATAGTCCCACAGGTCACATATCTCTGATAGTCCCACAAGCCACATACCTCTGATAGTCCCACAAGCCACATACCTCTGATAGTCCCACAAGCCACATACCTTTGGTAGTCCTACAAGCAACATATTAATCTGATAGTCCCACAAACCACATACCTCTGATAGTCCCACAAGCCACATATTAGTCTGATAGTCCCACAAGCCACATACCTCTGATAGTCTCACAAGCCACATATTAGTCTGATAGTCCCACAAGTCACATACCTCTGATAGTTCCACAAGTCACATACCTCTTATAGTCCCACAAACCACATACTTCTGATAGTCCCACAAGCCACATACCTCTGATAGTCCCACAAGCCACATATTAGTCTGATAGTCCCACAAGCCACATACCTCTGATAGTCCCACAAGCCACATACCTCTGATAGTCCCACAAGCCACATATTAGTCTGATAGTCCCACAAGTCACATACCTCTGATAGTCCCACAAACCACATATTAGTCTGATAGTTCCACAAGCCACATACCTCTGATAGTCCCACAAGCCACATATTAGTCTGATAGTCCCACAGGTCACATATCTCTGATAGTCCCACAAACGACATACCTCTGATAGTCCCACAAGCCACATACCTCTGATAGTCCCACAAGCCACATACCTCTGATAGTCTCACAAGCCACATACCTCTGATAGTCCCACTAGCCACATACCTCTGATAGTCCCACAAGCTACATACCTCTCATAGTCCCACAAGCCACATACCTCTCATAGTCCAACACGCCACATATTAGTTTGATAGTCCCACAAGCCACATACCTCTGATAGTCCCACAATCCACATACCTCTGATAGTCCCACAAGCCGCAATATTAGTCTGATAGTCCCACAGGTCACATACCTCTGATAGTCCCACAAACCACATACCTCTGATAGTCCCACAAGCCACATATTAGTCTGATAGTCCCACAGGTCACATACCTCTGATAGTCCCACAAGCCACATACCTCTGATAGTCCCACAAGCCACATATTAGTCTGATAGTCCCACAAGTCACATACCTCTGATAGTCCCACAAGCTACATATTAGTCTGATAGTCCCACAAGTCACATACCTCTGATAGTCCCACAAGCCACATAACTCTGATAGTCCATCAAGCCACATACCTCTGATAGTCCCACAAGCCACATACCTCTGATAGTCCCACAAGCCACATACCTCTGATAGTCCCACAAGCCACATATTAGTCTGATAGTCCCACAAGCCACATACCTCTGATAGTCCCACAAGCCACATACCTCTGATAGTCCCACAAGCCACATATTAGTCTGATAGTCCCACAAGTCACATACCTCTGATAGTCCCACAAGCTACATATTAGTCTGATAGTCCCACAAGTCACATACCTCTGATAGTCCCACAAGCCACATAACTCTGATAGTCCATCAAGCCACATACCTCTGATAGTCCCACAAGCCACATACCTCTGATAGTCCCACAAGCCACATACCTCTGATAGTCCCACAAGCCACATATTAGTCTGATAGTCCCACAAGCCACATACCTCTGATAGTCCCACAAGCCACATACCTCTGATAGTTCCACAAGCCACATATTAGTCTGATAGTCCCACAAGTCACATACCTCTGATAGTCCCACAGGCCACATATTAGTCTGATAGTCCCACAATCCACATACCTCTGATAGTCTCACAAGCCACATACCTCTGATAGTCCCACTAGCCACATACCTCTGATAGTCCCACAAGCTACATACCTCTCATAGTCCCACAAGCCACATACCTCTCATAGTCCAACACGCCACATATTAGTTTGATAGTCCCACAAGCCACATACCTCTGATAGTCCCACAAACCACATACCTCTGATAGTCCCACAAGCCACATATTAGTCTGATAGTCCCACAGGTCACATACCTCTGATAGTCCCACAAACCACATACCTCTGATAGTCCCACAAGCCACATATTTGTCTGATAGTCCCACAGGTCACATACCTCTGATAGTCCCACAAGCCACATAACTCTGATAGTCCCACAAGTCACATACATCCGATAGTCCCACAAGCCACATATTAGTCTGATAGTCTTACAAGCCACATACCTCTGATAGTCCCACAAGCCACATACCT
This sequence comes from Eledone cirrhosa, assembly GCA_964016885.1. Classification (NCBI taxonomy): domain Eukaryota; kingdom Metazoa; phylum Mollusca; class Cephalopoda; order Octopoda; family Eledonidae; genus Eledone; species Eledone cirrhosa. The sequence continues at coordinate 373,359,525 of OZ024742.1, forward strand.
CTAGTAGTCCCACAAGCCACATACCTCTAGTAGTCCCACAAGTCACATACCTCTGATAGTCCCACAAGTCACATACCTCTGATAGTCCCACAAGCCACATATTAGTCTGATAGTCCCACAAGTCACATACCTCTGATAGTCCCACAAGCCACATATTAGTCTGATAGTCCCACAAGTCACATACCTTTGATAGTCCCACAAGCCACATATTAATCTGATAGTCCCACAAGCCACATATTAGTCTGATAGTCCCACAAGCCACATACCTCTGATAGTCCCACAAGCCACATACCTCTGATAGTCCCACAAGCCACATACCTCTGATAGTCCCACAAACCACATACCTCTGATAGTCCCACAAGTCACATACCTCTGATAGTCCTACAAGCCACATATTAATCTGATAGTCCCACAAGCCACATACTTCTGATAGTCCCACAAGCCACATACCTCTGATAGTCCCACAAGTCACATACCTCTGATAGTCCTACAAGCCACATATTAATCTGATAGTCCCACAAGCCACATACCTCTGATAGTCCCACAAGCCACATACCTCTGATAGTCCCACACGCAACATATTAGTCTGATAGTCCCACAAGCCACATACTTCTGATAGTCCCACAAGCCACATACCTCTGATAGTCTCACAAGCCACATATTAGTCTGATAGTCCCACAAGCCACATATTTCTGATAGTCCCACAAGTTATATACCTCTGATAGTCCCACAAGTCACATACCTCTTATAGTCCCAGAAACCACATACTTCTGATAGTCCCATAAGCCACATATTAATCTGATAGTCCCACAAGCCACATACCTCTGATAGTCCCACAAGCCACATACCTCTGATAGTCACACAAGCCACATATTAGTCTGATAGTCCCACAAGTGACATACCTCTGATAGTCCCACAAACCACATATTAGTCTGATAGTTCCACAAGCCACATACCTCTGATAGTCCCACAAGCCACATACCTCTGATAGTCCCACAAGCCACATACCTCTGATAGTCCCACAAGCCACATATTAGTCTGATAGTCCCATAAGCCACATACCTCTGATAGTCCCACAAGCCACATACCTCTGATAGTCCCACAAGCCACATACCTCTGATAGTCCCACAAGCCACATACCTCTGATAGTCCCACAAGCCACATATTAGTCTGATAGTCCCACAAGTGACATACCTCTGATAGTCCCACAAACCACATATTAGTCTGATAGTTCCACAAGCCACATACCTCTGATAGTCCCACAAGCCACATATTAGTCTGATAGTCCCACAGGTCACATATCTCTGATAGTCCCACAAGCCACATACCTCTGATAGTCCCACAAGCCACATACCTCTGATAGTCCCACAAGCCACATACCTCTGATAGTCCCACAAGCCACATATTAGTCTGATAGTTCCACAGGCCACATACCTCTGATAGTCCCACAAGCCACATATTAGTCTGATAGTCCCACAAGCCAGAGGGCTCTGATAGTCCCACAAGCCACATACCTCTGATTGTCCCACAAGCCACATACTGCTGATAGTCCCACAAGCCACATATTGGTCTGATAGTCCCTCAAGTCACATACCTCTGATAGTCCCACAAGCCACATACCTCTGATAGTCCATCAAGCCACATACCTCTGATAGTCCCACAAGCCACATACCTCTGATAGTCCCACAAGCCACATATTAGTCTGATAGTCCCACAAGCCACATACCTCTGATAGTCCCACAAGCCACATATTAGTGTGATAGTCCCACAAGCCACATACCTCTGATAGTCCCACAAGCCACATATTAGTCTGATAGTCCCACAAGCGACATACCTCTGATAGTCCCACAAGCCACATACCTCTGATAGTCCCACATGTCACATACCTACGATAGTCCCACAAGCCACATATTAGTCTGATAGTCTTACAAGCCACATACCTCTGATAGTCCCACAAGTCATATACCTCTGATATTCTCACAAGCCACATATTAGTCTGATAGTCCCACAAGCCACATATTAGTCTGATAGTCCCACAAACCACATAGTTCTGATAGTCCCACAAGCCACATATAAGTATCATAGTCCCACAAGCCACATACTGCTGATAGTCCCACAAGCCACATATTGGTCTGATAGTCCCACAAGTCACATCCCTCTGATAGTCCCATAAGCCACATATTAATCTGATAGTCCCACAAGCCACATACATCTCATAGTCCCACAAGCCACATACCTCTGATAGTCCCACAAACCACATATTAGTCTGATAGTTCCACAAGCAACATACCTCTGATAGTCCCACAAGCCAGATAATTGTCTGATAGTCCCACAGGTCACATATCTCTGATAGTCCCACAAGCCACATACCTCTGATAGTCCCACAAGCCACATACCTCTGATAGTCCCACAAGTCACATACCTCTGATAGTCCTACAAGCCACATATTAATCTGATAGTCCCACAAGCCACATACTTCTGATAGTCCCACAAGCCACATACCTCTGATAGTCCCACAAGTCACATACCTCTGATAGTCCTACAAGCCACATATTAATCTGATAGTCCCACAAGCCACATACCTCTGATAGTCCCACAAGCCACATACCTCTGATAGTCCCACACGCAACATATTAGTCTGATAGTCCCACAAGCCACATACTTCTGATAGTCCCACAAGCCACATACCTCTGATAGTCTCACAAGCCACATATTAGTCTGATAGTCCCACAAGCCACATATTTCTGATAGTCCCACAAGTTATATACCTCTGATAGTCCCACAAGTCACATACCTCTTATAGTCCCAGAAACCACATACTTCTGATAGTCCCATAAGCCACATATTAATCTGATAGTCCCACAAGCCACATACCTCTGATAGTCCCACAAGCCACATACCTCTGATAGTCACACAAGCCACATATTAGTCTGATAGTCCCACAAGTGACATACCTCTGATAGTCCCACAAACCACATATTAGTCTGATAGTTCCACAAGCCACATACCTCTGATAGTCCCACAAGCCACATACCTCTGATAGTCCCACAAGCCACATATTAGTCTGATAGTCCCACAAGCCACATACCTCTGATAGTCCCACAAGCCACATACCTCTGATAGTCCCACAAGCCACATACCTCTGATAGTCCCACAAGCCACATACCTCTGATAGTCCCACAAGCCACATATTAGTCTGATAGTCCCACAAGTGACATACCTCTGATAGTCCCACAAACCACATATTAGTCTGATAGTTCCACAAGCCACATACCTCTGATAGTCCCACAAGCCACATATTAGTCTGATAGTCCCACAGGTCACATATCTCTGATAGTCCCACAAGCCACATACCTCTGATAGTCCCACAAGCCACATACCTCTGATAGTCCCACAAGCCACATACCTCTGATAGTCCCACAAGCCACATATTAGTCTGATAGTTCCACAGGCCACATACCTCTGATAGTCCCACAAGCCACATATTAGTCTGATAGTCCCACAAGCCAGAAAGCTCTGATAGTCCCACAAGCCACATACCTCTGATAGTCCCACAAGCCACATACTGCTGATAGTCCCACAAGCCACATATTGGTCTGATAGTCCCTCAAGTCACATACCTCTGATAGTCCCACAAGCCACATACCTCTGATAGTCCATCAAGCCACATACCTCTGATAGTCCCACAAGCCACATACCTCTGATAGTCCCACAAACCACATATTAGTCTGATAGTCCCACAAGCCACATACCTCTGATAGTCCCACAAGCCACATATTAGTGTGATAGTCCCACAAGCCACATACCTACGATAGTCCCACAAGCCACATATTAGTCTGATAGTCTTACAAGCCACATACCTCTGATAGTCCCACAAGTCACATACCTCTGATAGTCCCACAAGCCACATATTAGTCTGATAGTCCCACAAGCCACATATTAGTCTGATAGTCCCACAAACCACATAGTTCTGATAGTCCCACAAGCCACATATAAGTATCATAGTCCCACAAGCCACATACTGCTGATAGTCCCACAAGCCACATATTGGTCTGATAGTCCCACAAGTCACATACCTCTGATAGTCCCATAAGCCACATATTAATCTGATAGTCCCACAAGCCACATACATCTGATAGTCCCACAAGCCACATACCTCTGATAGTCCCACAAACCACATATTAGTCTGATAGTTCCACAAGCCACATACCTCTGATAGTCCCACAAGCCAGATAATTGTCTGATAGTCCCACAGGTCACATATCTCTGATAGTCCCACAAGCCACATACCTCTGATAGTCCCACAAGCCACATACCTCTGATAGTCCCACAAGCCACATACCTCTGATAGTCTCACAAGCCACATACCTCTGATAGTCCCACTAGCCACATACCTCTGACAGTCCCACAAGCTACATACCTCTCATAGTCCCACAAGCCACATACCTCTCATAGTCCAACACGCCACATATTAGTTTGATAGTCCCACAAGCCACATACCTCTGATAGTCCCACAAACCACATACCTCTGATAGTCCCACAAGCCACATATTAGTCTGATAGTCCCACAGGTCACATACTTCTGATAGTCCCACAAACCACATATCTCTGATAGTCCCACAAGCCACATATTAGTCTGATAGTCCATCAAGCCACATACCTCTGATAGTCCCACAAGCCACATACCTCTGATAGTCCCACAAGTCACATACCTCTGATAGTCCCACAAGTCACATACCTCTGATAGTCCCACAAGCCACATACCTCTGATAGTACCACAAGCCACATACCTCTGATTGTCCCACAAGCCACATACCTCTGATAGTCCCACAAGGCACATACCTTTGATAGTCCCACAAGCCACATATTAGTCTGATAGTCCCACAAGCCACATACCTCTGATAGTCCCACAAGCCACATATTAGTCTGATAGTCCCACAAGTCACATACCTCTGATTGTCCCACAAGCCACATATTAGTCTGATAGTCCCACCAGTCACATACCTCTGATAGTCTTACAAGCCACATATTAGTATGATAGTCCCACAAGCCACATGCCTCTGATAGTCCCACAAGCCACATATTAGTCTGATAGTCCCACAAGTCACATACCTCTGATAGTCCCACAAGCCACATATTAGTCTGATACTCCCACAAATCACATACCTTTGATAGTCCCACAAGCCACATATTAATCTGATAGTCCCACAAGCCACATATTAGACTGATAGTCCCACAAGCCACATACCTCTGATAGTCCCACAAGCCACATACCTCTGATAGTCCCACAAGCCACATACCTCTGATAGTCCCACAAGCCACATACCTCTGATAGTCCCACAAGTCACATACCTTTGGTAGTCCTACAAGCAACATATTAATCTGATAGTCCCACAAACCACATACCTCTGATAGTCCCACACGCAACATATTAGTCTGATAGTCCCACAAGCCACATACTTCTGATAGTCCCACAAGCCACATATTAGTCTGATAGTCCCACAAGTGACATACCTCTGATAGTCCCACAAGCCACATACCTCTGATAGTCCCACAAGCCACATACCTCTGATAGTCCCACAAGCCACATACCTCTGATAGTCCCACAAGCCACATATTAGTCTGATAGTTCCACAGGCCACATACCTCTGATAGTCCCACAAGCCACATATTAGTCTGATAGTCCCACAAGCCAGAAAGCTCTGATAGTCCCACAAGCCACATACCTCTGATAGTCCCACAAGCCACATACTGCTGATAGTCCCACAAGCCACATATTGGTCTGATAGTCCCTCAAGCCACATACCTCTGATAGTCCATCAAGCCACATACCTCTGATAGTCCCACAAGCCACATACCTCTGATAGTCCCACAAGCAACATATTAGTCTGATAGTCCCACAAGCCACATACCTCTGATAGTCCCACAAGCCACATAACTCTGATAGTCCATCAAGCCACATACCTCTGATAGTCCCACAAGCCACATATTAGTCTGATAGTCCCACAAGCGACATACCTCTGATAGTCCCACAAGCCACATACCTCTGATAGTCCCACATGTCACATACCTACGATAGTCCCACAAGCCACATATTAGTCTGATAGTCTTACAAGCCACATACCTCTGATAGTCCCACAAGTCATATACCTCTGATATTCCCACAAGCCACATATTAGTCTGATAGTCCCACAAGCCACATATTAGTCTGATAGTCCCACAAACCACATAGTTCTGATAGTCCCACAAGCCACATATAAGTATCATAGTCCCACAAGCCACATACTGCTGATAGTCCCACAAGCCACATATTGGTCTGATAGTCCCACAAGTCACATACCTCTGATAGTCCCATAAGCCACATATTAATCTGATAGTCCCACAAGCCACATACATCTGATAGTCCCACAAGCCACATACCTCTGATAGTCCCACAAACCACATATTAGTCTGATAGTTCCACAAGCCACATACCTCTGATAGTCCCACAAGCCAGATAATTGTCTGATAGTCCCACAGGTCACATATCTCTGATAGTCCCACAAGTCACATACCTCCGATAGTCCCACAAGCCACATATTAGTCTGATAGTCTTACAAGCCACATACCTCTGATAGTCCCACAAGCCACATACCTCTAATAGTCCCACAAGTCACATACCTCTGATAGTCCCACAAGTCACATACCTCTGATAGTCCCACAAGCCACATATTAGTCTGATACTCCCACAAGCCACATATTAGTCTAATAGTCCCACAAACCACATAGTTCTGATAGTCCCACAAGCCACATACTTCTGATAGTCCCACAAGCCACATACTGCTGATAGTCACACAAGCCACATATTGGTCTGATAGTCCCACAAGTCACATACCTCTGATAGTCCCATAAGCCACATATTAGTCTGATAGTCCCACAAGCCACATACATCTGATAGTCCCACAAGCCACATACCTCTGATAGTCCCACAAGCCACATACCTCTGATAGTCCCACAAGCCACATACCTCTGATAGTCCCACAAGCCACATACCTCTGATAGTCTCACAAGCCACATACCTCTGATAGTCCCACTAGCCACATACCTCTGATAGTCCCACAAGCTACATACCTCTAATAGTCCCACAAGCCACATACCTCTCATAGTCCAACACGCCACATATTAGTTTGATAGTCCCACAAGCCACATACCTCTGATAGTCCCACAAACCACATACCTCTGATAGTCCCACAAGCCGCATATTAGTCTGATAGTCCCACAGGTCACATATCTCTGATAGTCCCACAAGCCACATACCTCTGATAGTCCCACAAGCCACATACCTCTGATCGTCCCACAAGCCACATACCTCTGATAGTCCCACAAGCCACATATTAGTCTGATAGTTCCACAGGCCACATACCTCTGATAGTCCCACAAGCCACATATTAGTCTGATAGTCCCACAAGCCAGAAAGCTCTGATAGTCCCACAAGCCACATACCTCTGATAGTCCCACAAGCCACATACTGCTGATAGTCCCACAAGCCACATATTGGTCTGATAGTCCCTCAAGTCACATACCTCTGATAGTCCCACAAGCCACATACCTCTGATAGTCCATCAAGCCACATACCTCTGATAGTCCCACAAGCCACATACCTCTGATAGTCCCACAAGCCACATATTAGTCTGATAGTCCCACAAGCCACATACCTCTGATAGTCCCACAAGCCACATATTAGTGTGATAGTCCCACAAGCCACATACCTACGATAGTCCCACAAGCCACATATTAGTCTGATAGTCTTACAAGCCACATACCTCTGATAGTCCCACAAGTCACATACCTCTGATAGTCCCACAAGCCACATATTAGTCTGATAGTCCCACAAGCCACATATTAGTCTGATAGTCCCACAAACCACATAGTTCTGATAGTCCCACAAGCCACATATAAGTATCATAGTCCCACAAGCCACATACTGCTGATAGTCCCACAAGCCACATATTGGTCTGATAGTCCCACAAGTCACATACCTCTGATAGTCCCATAAGCCACCTATTAATCTGATAGTCCCACAAGCCACATACATCTGATAGTCCCACAAGCCACATACCTCTGATAGTCCCACAAACCACATATTAGTCTGATAGTTCCACAAGCCACATACCTCTGATAGTCCCACAAGCCAGATAATTGTCTGATAGTCCCACAGGTCACATATCTCTGATAGTCCCACAAGCCACATACCTCTGATAGTCCCACAAGCCACATACCTCTGATAGTCCCACAAGCCACATACCTCTGATAGTATCACAAGCCACATACCTCTGATAGTCCCACTAGCCACATACCTCTGACAGTCCCACAAGCTACATACCTCTCATAGTCCCACAAGCCACATACCTCTCATAGTCCAACACGCCACATATTAGTTTGATAGTCCCACAAGCCACATACCTCTGATAGTCCCACAAACCACATACCTCTGATAGTCCCACAAGCCACATATTAGTCTGATAGTCCCACAGGTCACATACTTCTGATAGTCCCACAAACCACATATCTCTGATAGTCCCACAAGCCACATATTAGTCTGATAGTCCATCAAGCCACATACCTCTGATAGTCCCACAAGCCACATACCTCTGATAGTCCCACAAGTCACATACCTCTGATAGTCCCACAAGTCACATACCTCTGATAGTCCCACAAGCCACATACCTCTGATAGTACCACAAGCCACATATTAGTCTGATAGTCCCACAAGTCACATACCTCTGATAGTCCCACAAGCCACATATTAGTCTGATAGTCCCACAAATCACATACCTTTGATAGTCCCACAAGCCACATATTAATCTGATAGTCCCACAAGCCACATACCTCTGATAGTCCCACAAGCCACATATTAGACTGATAGTCCCACAAGCCACATACCTCTGATAGTCCCACAAGCCACATACCTCTGATAGTCCCACAAGCCACATACCTCTGATAGTCCCACAAGCCACATACCTCTGATAGTCCCACAAGTCACATACCTTTGGTAGTCCTACAAGCAACATATTAATCTGATAGTCCCACAAACCACATACCTCTGATAGTCCCACACGCAACATATTAGTCTGATAGTCCCACAAGCCACATACTTCTGATAGTCCCACAAGCCACATATTAGTCTGATAGTCCCACAAGCCACATACCTCTGATAGTCTCACAAGCCACATATTAGTCTGATAGTCCCACAAGTCACATACCTCTGATAGTCCCACAAGTCACATACCTCTTATAGTCCCACAAACCACATACTTCTGATAGTCCCACAAGCCACATACCTCTGATAGTCCCACAAGCCACATATTAGTCTGATAGTCCCACAAGCCACATACCTCTGATAGTCCCACAAGCCACATATTAGTGTGATAGTCCCACAAGCCACATACCTACGATAGTCCCACAAGCCACATATTAGTCTGATAGTCTTACAAGCCACATACCTCTGATAGTCCCACAAGTCACATACCTCTGATAGTCCCACAAGCCACATATTAGTCTGATAGTCCCACAAGCCACATATTAGTCTGATAGTCCCACAAACCACATAGTTCTGATAGTCCCACAAGCCACATATAAGTATCATAGTCCCACAAGCCACATACTGCTGATAGTCCCACAAGCCACATATTGGTCTGATAGTCCCACAAGTCACATACCTCTGATAGTCCCATAAGCCACATATTAATCTGATGGTCCCACAAGCCACATACATCTGATAGTCCCACAAGCCACATACCTCTGATAGTCCCACAAACCACATATTAGTCTGATAGTTCCACAAGCCACATACCTCTGATAGTCCCACAAGCCAGATAATTGTCTGATAGTCCCACAGGTCACATATCTCTGATAGTCCCACAAGCCACATACCTCTGATAGTCCCACAAGCCACATACCCCTGATAGTCCCACAAGCCACATACCTCTGATAGTCTCACAAGCCACATACCTCTGATAGTCCCACTAGCCACATACCTCTGACAGTCCCACAAGCTACATACCTCTCATAGTCCCACAAGCCACATACCTCTCATAGTCCAACACGCCACATATTAGTTTGATAGTCCCACAAGCCACATACCTCTGATAGTCCCACAAACCACATACCTCTGATAGTCCCACAAGCCACATATTAGTCTGATAGTCCCACAGGTCACATACTTCTGATAGTCCCACAAACCACATATCTCTGATAGTCCCACAAGCCACATATTAGTCTGATAGTCCATCAAGCCACATACCTCTGATAGTCCCACAAGCCACATACCTCTGATAGTCCCACAAGTCACATACCTCTGATAGTCCCACAAGTCACATACCTCTGATAGTCCCACAAGCCACATACCTCTGATAGTACCACAAGCCACATACCTCTGATTGTCCCACAAGCCACATACCTCTGATAGTCCCACAAGGCACATACCTCTGATAGTCCCACAAGCCACATATTAGTCTGATAGTCCCACAAGCCACATACCTCTGATAGTCCCACAAGCCACATATTAGTGTGATAGTCCCACAAGTCACATACCTCTGATTGTCCCACAAGCCACATATTAGTCTGATAGTCCCACAAGTCACATACCTCTGATAGTCTTACAAGCCACATATTAGTATGATAGTCCCACAAGCCACATGCCTCTGATAGTCCCACAAGCCACATATTAGTCTGATAGTCCCAAAAGTCACATACCTCTGATAGTCCCACAAGCCACATATTAGTCTGATAGTCCCACAAATCACATACCTTTGATAGTCCCACAAGCCACATATTAATCTGATAGTCCCACAAGCCACATACCTCTGATAGTCCCACAAGCCACATATTAGACTGATAGTCCCACAAGCCACATACCTCTGATAGTCCCACAAGCCACATACCTCTGATAGTCCCACAAGCCACATACCTCTGATAGTCCCACAAGCCACATACCTCTGATAGTCCCACAAGTCACATACCTTTGGTAGTCCTACAAGCAACATATTAATCTGATAGTCCCACAAACCACATACCTCTGATAGTCCCACAAGCCACATACCTCTGATAGTCTCACAAGCCACATATTAGTCTGATAGTCCCACAAGTCACATACCTCTGATAGTTCCACAAGTCACATACCTCTTATAGTCCCACAAACCACATACTTCTGATAGTCCCACAAGCCACATACCTCTGATAGTCCCACAAGCCACATATTAGTCTGATAGTCCCACAAGCCACATACCTCTGATAGTCCCACAAGCCACATACCTCTGATAGTCCCACAAGCCACATATTAGTCTGATAGTCCCACAAGTCACATACCTCTGATAGTCCCACAAACCACATATTAGTCTGATAGTTCCACAAGCCACATACCTCTGATAGTCCCACAAGCCACATATTAGTCTGATAGTCCCACAGGTCACATATCTCTGATAGTCCCACAAGCGACATACCTCTGATAGTCCCACAAGCCACATACCTCTGATAGTCCCACAAGCCACATACCTCTGATAGTCTCACAAGCCACATACCTCTGATAGTCCCACTAGCCACATACCTCTGATAGTCCCACAAGCTACATACCTCTCATAGTCCCACAAGCCACATACCTCTCATAGTCCAACACGCCACATATTAGTTTGATAGTCCCACAAGCCACATACCTCTCATAGTCCCACAATCCACATACCTCTGATAGTCCCACAAGCCACATATTAGTCTGATAGTCCCACAGGTCACATACCTCTGATAGTCCCACAAGCCACATACCTCTGATAGTCCCACAAGCCACATATTAGTCTGATAGTCCCACAAGTCACATACCTCTGATAGTCCCACAAGCTACATATTAGTCTGATAGTCCCACAAGTCACATACCTCTGATAGTCCCACAAGCCACATAACTCTGATAGTCCATCAAGCCACATACCTCTGATAGTCCCACAAGCCACATACCTCTGATAGTCCCACAAGCCACATACCTCTGATAGTCCCACAAGCCACATATTAGTCTGATAGTCCCACAAGCCACATACCTCTGATAGTCCCACAAGCCACATACCTCTGATAGTCCCACAAGCCACATATTAGTCTGATAGTCCCACAAGTCACATACCTCTGATAGTCCCACAAGCTACATATTAGTCTGATAGTCCCACAAGTCACATACCTCTGATAGTCCCACAAGCCACATAACTCTGATAGTCCATCAAGCCACATACCTCTGATAGTCCCACAAGCCACATACCTCTGACAGTCCCACAAGCCACATACCTCTGATAGTCCCACAAGCCACATATTAGTCTGATAGTCCCACAAGCCACATACCTCTGATAGTCCCACAAGCCACATACCTCTGATAGTTCCACAAGCCACATATTAGTCTGATAGTCCCACAAGTCACATACCTCTGATAGTCCCACAGGCCACATATTAGTCTGATAGTCCCACAATCCACATACCTCTGATAGTCTCACAAGCCACATACCTCTGATAGTCCCACTAGCCACATACCTCTGATAGTCCCACAAGCTACATACCTCTCATAGTCCCACAAGCCACATACCTCTCATAGTCCAACACGCCACATATTAGTTTGATAGTCCCACAAGCCACATACCTCTGATAGTCCCACAAACCACATACCTCTGATAGTCCCACAAGCCACATATTAGTCTGATAGTCCCACAGGTCACATACCTCTGATAGTCCCACAAACCACATACCTCTGATAGTCCCACAAGCCACATATTTGTCTGATAGTCCCACAGGTAACATACCTCTGATAGTCCCACAAGCCACATAACTCTGATAGTCCCACAAGTCACATACATCCGATAGTCCCACAAGCCACATATTAGTCTGATAGTCTTACAAGCCACATACCTCTGATAGTCCCACAAGCCACATACCTCTAGTAGTCCCACAAGCCACATACCTCTAGTAGTCCCACAAGTCACATACCTCTGATAGTCCCACAAGTCACATACCTCTGATAGTCCCACAAGCCACATATTAGTCTGATAGTCCCACAAGCCACATACCTCTGATAGTCCCACAAGCCACATACCTCTGATAGTCCCACAAGCCACATACCTCTGATAGTCCCACAAACCACATACCTCTGATAGTCCCACAAGTCACATACCTCTGATAGTCCTACAAGCCACATATTAATCTGATAGTCCCACAAGCCACATACTTCTGATAGTCCCACAAGCCACATACCTCTGATAGTCCCACAAGTCACATACCTCTGATAGTCCTACAAGCCACATATTAATCTGATAGTCCCACAAGCCACATACCTCTGATAGTCCCACAAGCCACATACCTCTGATAGTCCCACACGCAACATATTAGTCTGATAGTCCCACAAGCCACATACTTCTGATAGTCCCACAAGCCACATACCTCTGATAGTCTCACAAGCCACATATTAGTCTGATAGTCCCACAAGCCACATATTTCTGATAGTCCCACAAGTTATATACCTCTGATAGTCCCACAAGTCACATACCTCTTATAGTCCCAGAAACCACATACTTCTGATAGTCCCATAAGCCACATATTAATCTGATAGTCCCACAAGCCACATACCTCTGATAGTCCCACAAGCCACATACCTCTGATAGTCACACAAGCCACATATTAGTCTGATAGTCCCACAAGTGACATACCTCTGATAGTCCCACAAACCACATATTAGTCTGATAGTTCCACAAGCCACATACCTCTGATAGTCCCACAAGCCACATACCTCTGATAGTCCCACAAGCCACATATTAGTCTGATAGTCCCACAAGCCACATACCTCTGATAGTCCCACAAGCCACATACCTCTGATAGTCCCACAAGCCACATACCTCTGATAGTCCCACAAGCCACATACCTCTGATAATCCCACAAGCCACATATTAGTCTGATAGTCCCACAAGTGACATACCTCTGATAGTCCCACAAACCACATATTAGTCTGATAGTTCCACAAGCCACATACCTCTGATAGTCCCACAAGCCACATATTAGTCTGATAGTCCCACAGGTCACATATCTCTGATAGTCCCACAAGCCACATACCTCTGATAGTCCCACAAGCCACATACCTCTGATAGTCCCACAAGCCACATACCTCTAATAGTCCCACAAGCCACATATTAGTCTGATAGTTCCACAGGCCACATACCTCTGATAGTCCCACAAGCCACATATTAGTCTGATAGTCCCACAAGCCAGAAAGCTCTGATAGTCCCACAAGCCACATACCTCTGATTGTCCCACAAGCCACATACTGCTGATAGTCCCACAAGCCACATATTGGTCTGATAGTCCCTCAAGTCACATACCTCTGATAGTCCCACAAGCCACATACCTCTGATAGTCCATCAAGCCACATACCTCTGATAGTCCCACAAGCCACATACCTCTGATAGTCCCACAAGCCACATATTAGTCTGATAGTCCCACAAGCCACATACCTCTGATAGTCCCACAAGCCACATATTAGTGTGATAGTCCCACAAGCCACATACCTCTGATAGTCCCACAAGCCACATATTAGTCTGATAGTCCCACAAGCGACATACCTCTGATAGTCCCACAAGCCACATACCTCTGATAGTCCCACATGTCACATACCTACGATAGTCCCACAAGCCACATATTAGTCTGATAGTCTTACAAGCCACATACCTCTGATAGTCCCACAAGTCATATACCTCTGATATTCTCACAAGCCACATATTAGTCTGATAGTCCCACAAGCCACATATTAGTCTGATAGTCCCACAAACCACATAGTTCTGATAGTCCCACAAGCCACATATAAGTATCATAGTCCCACAAGCCACATACTGCTGATAGTCCCACAAGCCACATATTGGTCTGATAGTCCCACAAGTCACATCCCTCTGATAGTCCCATAAGCCACATATTAATCTGATAGTCCCACAAGCCACATACATCTCATAGTCCCACAAGCCACATACCTCTGATAGTCCCACAAACCACATATTAGTCTGATAGTTCCACAAGCCACATACCTCTGATAGTCCCACAAGCCAGATAATTGTCTGATAGTCCCACAGGTCACATATCTCTGATAGTCCCACAAGCCACATACCTCTGATAGTCCCACAAGCCACATACCTCTGATAGTCTCACAAGCCACATACCTCTGATAGTCCCACTAGCCACATACCTCTGACAGTCCCACAAGCTACATACCCCTCATAGTCCCACAAGCCACATACCTCTCATAGTCCAACACGCCACATATTAGTTTGATAGTCCCACAAGCCACATACCTCTGATAGTCCCACAAACCACATACCTCTGATAGTCCCACAAGCCACATATTAGTCTGATAGTCCCACAGGTCACATACCTCTGATAGTCCCACAAACCACATACCTCTGATAGTCCCACAAGCCACATATTTGTCTGATAGTCCCACAGGTCACATACCTCTGATAGTCCCACAAGCCACATAACTCTGATAGTCCCACAAGTCACATACATCCGATAGTCCCACAAGCCACATATTAGTCTGATAGTCTTACAAGCCACATACCTCTGATAGTCCCACAAGCCACATACCTCTAGTAGTCCCACAAGCCACATACCTCTAGTAGTCCCACAAGTCACATACCTCTGATAGTCCCACAAGTCACATACCTCTGATAGTCCCACAAGCCACATATTAGTCTGATAGTCCCACAAGTCACATACCTCTGATAGTCCCACAAGCCACATATTAGTCTGATAGTCCCACAAGTCACATACCTTTGATAGTCCCACAAGCCACATATTAATCTGATAGTCCCACAAGCCACATATTAGTCTGATAGTCCCACAAGCCACATACCTCTGATAGTCCCACAAGCCACATACCTCTGATAGTCCCACAAGCCACATACCTCTGATAGTCCCACAAACCACATACCTCTGATAGTCCCACAAGTCACATACCTCTGATAGTCCTACAAGCCACATATTAATCTGATAGTCCCACAAGCCACATACTTCTGATAGTCCCACAAGCCACATACCTCTGATAGTCCCACAAGTCACATACATTTGATAGTCCTACAAGCCACATATTAATCTGATAGTCCCACAAGCCACATACCTCTGATAGTCCCACAAGCCACATACCTCTGATAGTCCCACACGCAACATATTAGTCTGATAGTCCCACAAGCCACATACTTCTGATAGTCCCACAAGCCACATACCTCTGATAGTCTCACAAGCCACATATTAGTCTGATAGTCCCACAAGCCACATATTTCTGATAGTCCCACAAGTTATATACCTCTGATAGTCCCACAAGTCACATACCTCTTATAGTCCCAGAAACCACATACTTCTGATAATCCCATAAGCCACATATTAATCTGATAGTCCCACAAGCCACATACCTCTGATAGTCCCACAAGCCACATACCTCTGATAGTCACACAAGCCACATATTAGTCTGATAGTCCCACAAGTGACATACCTCTGATAGTCCCACAAACCACATATTAGTCTGATAGTTCCACAAGCCACATACCTCTGATAGTCCCACAAGCCACATACCTCTGATAGTCCCACAACCCACATATTAGTCTGATAGTCCCACAAGCCACATACCTCTGATAGTCCCACAAGCCACATACCTCTGATAGTCCCACAAGCCACATACCTCTGATAGTCCCACAAGCCACATACCTCTGATAGTCCCACAAGCCACATATTAGTCTGATAGTTCCACAGGCCACATACCTCTGATAGTCCCACAAGCCACATATTAGTCTGATAGTCCCACAAGCCAGAAAGCTCTGATAGTCCCACAAGCCACATACCTCTGATTGTCCCACAAGCCACATACTGCTGATAGTCCCACAAGCCACATATTGGTCTGATAGTCCCTCAAGTCACATACCTCTGATAGTCCCACAAGCCACATACGTCTGATAGTCCATCAAGCCACATACCTCTGATAGTCCCACAAGCCACATACCTCTGATAGTCCCACAAGCCACATATTAGTCTGATAGTCCCACAAGCCACATACCTCTGATAGTCCCACAAGCCACATATTAGTGTGATAGTCCCACAAGCCACATACCTCTGATAGTCCCACAAGCCACATATTAGTCTGATAGTCCCACAAGCGACATACCTCTGATAGTCCCACAAGCCACATACCTCTAATAGTCCCACATGCCACATACCTACGATAGTCCCACAAGCCACATATTAGTCTGATAGTCTTACAAGCCACATACCTCTGATAGTCCCACAAGTCATATACCTCTGATATTCTCACAAGCCACATATTAGTCTGATAGTCCCACAAGCCACATATTAGTCTGATAGTCCCACAAACCACATAGTTCTGATAGTCCCACAAGCCACATATAAGTATCATAGTCCCACAAGCCACATACTGCTGATAGTCCCACAAGCCACATATTGGTCTAATAGTCCCACAAGTCACATCCCTCTGATAGTCCCATAAGCCACATATTAATCTGATAGTCCCACAAGCCACATACATCTCATAGTCCCACAAGCCACATACCTCTGATAGTCCCACAAACCACATATTAGTCTGATAGTTCCACAAGCCACATACCTCTGATAGTCCCACAAGCCAGATAATTGTCTGATAGTCCCACAGGTCACATATCTCTGATAGTCCCACAAGCCACATACCTCTGATAGTCCCACAAGCCACATACCTCTGATAGTCTCACAAGCCACATACCTCTGATAGTCCCACTAGCCACATACCTCTGACAGTCCCACAAGCTACATACCCCTCATAGTCCCACAAGCCACATACCTCTCATAGTCCAACACGCCACATATTAGTTTGATAGTCCCACAAGCCACATACCTCTGATAGTCCCACAAACCACATACCTCTGATAGTCCCACAAGCCACATATTAGTCTGATAGTCCCACAGGTCACATACTTCTGATAGTCCCACAAAACACATATCTCTGATAGTCCCACAAGCCACATATTAATCTGATAGTCCATCAAGCCACATACCTCTGATAGTCCCACAAGCCACATACCTCTGATAGTCCCACAAGTCACATACCTCTGATAGTCCCACAAGTCACATACCTCTGATAGTCCCACAAGCCACATACCTCTGATAGTACCACAAGCCACATACCTCTGATTGTCCCACAAGCCACATACCTCTGATAGTCCCACAAGGCACATACCTCTGATAGTCCCACAAGCCACATATTAGTCTGATAGTCCCACAAGCCACATACCTCTGATAGTCCCACAAGCCACATATTAGTCTGATAGTCCCACAAGTCACATACCTCTGATTGTCCCACAAGCCACATATTAATCTGATAGTCCCACAAGTCACATACCTCTGATAGTCTTACAAGCCACATATTAGTCTGATAGTCCCACAAATCACATACCTTTGATAGTCCCACAAGCCACATATTAGTCTGATAGTCCCACAAGCCACATACCTCTGATAGTCCCACAAGCCACATATTAGTCTGATAGTCCCACAAGTCACATACCTCTGATTGTCCCACAAGCCACATATTAATCTGATAGTCCCACAAGTCACATACCTCTGATAGTCCCACAAGCCACATATTAGTCTGATAGTCCCACAAATCACATACCTTTGATAGTCCCACAAGCCACATATTAATCTGATAGTCCCACAAGCCACATACCTCTGATAGTCCCACAAGCCACATATTAGTCTGATAGTCCCACAAGCCACATACCTCTGATAGTCCCACAAGCCACATACCTCTGATAGTCCCACAAGCCACATACCTCTGATAGTCCCACAAGCCACATACCTCTGATAGTCCCACAAGTCACATACCTTTGGTAGTCCTACAAGCAACATATTAATCTGATCGTCCCACAAACCACATACCTCTGATAGTCCCACACGCAACATATTAGTCTGATAGTCCCACAAGCCACATACTTCTGATAGTCCCACAAGCCACATATTAGTCTGATAGTCCCACAAGCCACATACCTCTGATAGTCTCACAAGCCACATATTAGTCTGATAGTCCCACAAGTCACATACCTCTGATAGTCCCACAAGTCACATACCTCTTATAGTCCCACAAACCACATACTTCTGATAGTCCCACAAGCCACATACCTCTGATAGTCCCACAAGCCACATATTAGTCTGATAGTCCCACAAACCACATACCTCTGATAGTCCCACAAGCCACATACCTCTGATAGTCCCACAAGCCACATATTAGTCTGATAGTCCCACAAGTCACATACCTCTGATAGTCCCACAAACCACATATTAGTCTGATAGTTCCACAAGCCACATACCTCTGATAGTCCCACAAGCCACATATTAGTCTGATAGTCCCACAGGTCACATATCTCTGATAGACCCACAAGCGACATACCTCTGATAGTCCCACAAGCCACATACCTCTGATAGTCCCACAAGCCACATACCTCTGATAGTCTCACAAGCCACATACCTCTGATAGTCCCACTAGCCACATACCTCTGATAGTCCCACAAGCTACATACCTCTCATAATCCCACAAGCCACATACCTCTCATAGTCCAACACGCCACATATTAGTTTGATAGTCCCACAAGCCACATACCTCTGATAGTCCCACAAACCACATACCTCTGATAGTCCCACAAGCCGCATATTAGTCTGATAGTCCCACAGGTCACATACCTCTGATAGTCCCACAAACCACATACCTCTGATAGTCCCACAAGCCACATATTAGTCTGATAGTCCCACAGGTCACATACCTCTGATAGTCCCACAAGCCACATACCTCTGATAGTCCCACAAGCCACATATTAGTCTGATAGTCCCACAAGTCACATACCTCTGATAGTCCCACAAGCTACATATTAGTCTGATAGTCCCACAAGTCACATACCTCTGATAGTCCCACAAGCCACATAACTCTTATAGTCCATCAAGCCACATACCTCTGATAGTCCCACAAGCCACATACCTCTGATAGTCCCACAAGCCACATACCTCTGATAGTTCCACAAGCCACATATTAGTCTGATAGTCCCACAAGCCACATACCTCTGATAGTCCCACAAGCCACATACCTCTGATAGTCCCACAAGCCACATACCTCTGATAGTCCCACAAGTCACATACCTTTGGTAGTCCTACAAGCAACATATTAATCTGATCGTCCCACAAACCACATACCTCTGATAGTCCCACACGCAACATATTAGTCTGATAGTCCCACAAGCCACATACTTCTGATAGTCCCACAAGCCACATATTAGTCTGATAGTCCCACAAGCCACATACCTCTGATAGTCTCACAAGCCACATATTAGTCTGATAGTCCCACAAGTCACATACCTCTGATAGTCCCACAAGTCACATACCTCTTATAGTCCCACAAACCACATACTTCTGATAGTCCCACAAGCCACATACCTCTGATAGTCCCACAAGCCACATATTAGTCTGATAGTCCCACAAACCACATACCTCTGATAGTCCCACAAGCCACATACCTCTGATAGTCCCACAAGCCACATATTAGTCTGATAGTCCCACAAGTCACATACCTCTGATAGTCCCACAAACCACATATTAGTCTGATAGTTCCACAAGCCACATACCTCTGATAGTCCCACAAGCCACATATTAGTCTGATAGTCCCACAGGTCACATATCTCTGATAGACCCACAAGCGACATACCTCTGATAGTCCCACAAGCCACATACCTCTGATAGTCCCACAAGCCACATACCTCTGATAGTCTCACAAGCCACATACCTCTGATAGTCCCACTAGCCACATACCTCTGATAGTCCCACAAGCTACATACCTCTCATAATCCCACAAGCCACATACCTCTGATAGTTCCACAAGCCACATATTAGTCTGATAGTCCCACAAGTCACATACCTCTGATAGTCCCACAGGCCACATATTAGTCTGATAGTCCCACAAGCCACATACCTCTGATAGTCCCACAAGTCACATGCCTCTAATAGTCCCACAAGTCACATACCTCTGATAGTCCCACAGGCCACATATTAGTCTGATAGTCCCACAAGCCACATACCTCTGATAGTCCCACAAGCCACATACCTCTGATAGTCCCACAAACCACATACCTCTGATAGTCCCACAAGCCACATACCTCTGATAGTCCCACAAGCCACATACCTCTGATAGTCCCACAAGCCACATACCTCTGATAGTCCCACTAGCCACATACCTCTGACAGTCCCACAAGCTACATACCTCTCATAGTCCCACAAGCCACATACCTCTCATAGTCCAACACGCCACATATTAGTTTGATAGTCCCACAAGCCACATACCTCTGATAGTCCCACAAACCACATACCTCTGATAGTCCCACAAGCCACATATTAGTCTGATAGTCCCACAGGTCACATACTTCTGATAGTCCCACAAACCACATATCTCTGATAGTCCCACAAGCCACATATTAGTCTGATAGTCCATCAAGCCACATACCTCTGATAGTCCCACAAGCCACATACCTCTGATAGTCCCACAAGTCACATACCTCTGATAGTCCCACAAGTCACATACCTCTGATAGTCCCACAAGCCACATACCTCTGATAGTACCACAAGCCACATACCTCTGATTGTCCCACAAGCCACATACCTCTGATAGTCCCACAAGGCACATACCTCTGATAGTCCCACAAGCCACATATTAGTCTGATAGTCCCACAAGCCACATACCTCTGATAGTCCCACAAGCCACATATTAGTGTGATAGTCCCACAAGTCACATACCTCTGATTGTCCCACAAGCCACATATTAGTCTGATAGTCCCACAAGTCACATACCTCTGATAGTCTTACAAGCCACATATTAGTATGATAGTCCCACAAGCCACATGCCTCTGATAGTCCCACAAGCCACATATTAGTCTGATAGTCCCAAAAGTCACATACCTCTGATAGTCCCACAAGCCACATATTAGTCTGATAGTCCCACAAATCACATACCTTTGATAGTCCCACAAGCCACATATTAATCTGATAGTCCCACAAGCCACATACCTCTGATAGTCCCACAAGCCACATATTAGACTGATAGTCCCACAAGCCACATACCTCTGATAGTCCCACAAGCCACATACCTCTGATAGTCCCACAAGCCACATACCTCTGATAGTCCCACAAGCCACATACCTCTGATAGTCCCACAAGTCACATACCTTTGGTAGTCCTACAAGCAACATATTAATCTGATAGTCCCACAAACCACATACCTCTGATAGTCCCACAAGCCACATACCGCTGATAGTCTCACAAGCCACATATTAGTCTGATAGTCCCACAAGTCACATACCTCTGATAGTTCCACAAGTCACATACCTCTTATAGTCCCACAAACCACATACTTCTGATAGTCCCACAAGCCACATACCTCTGATAGTCCCACAAGCCACATATTAGTCTGATAGTCCCACAAGCCACATACCTCTGATAGTCCCACAAGCCACATACCTCTGATAGTCCCACAAGCCACATATTAGTCTGATAGTCCCACAAGTCACATACCTCTGATAGTCCCACAAACCACATATTAGTCTGATAGTTCCACAAGCCACATACCTCTGATAGTCCCACAAGCCACATATTAGTCTGATAGTCCCACAGGTCACATATCTCTGATAGTCCCACAAGCGACATACCTCTGATAGTCCCACAAGCCACATACCTCTGATAGTCCCACAAGCCACATACCTCTGATAGTCTCACAAGCCACATACCTCTGATAGTCCCACTAGCCACATACCTCTGATAGTCCCACAAGCTACATACCTCTCATAGTCCCACAAGCCACATACCTCTCATAGTCCAACACGCCACATATTAGTTTGATAGTCCCACAAGCCACATACCTCTCATAGTCCCACAATCCACATACCTCCGATAGTCCCACAAGCCACATATTAGTCTGATAGTCCCACAGGTCACATACCTCTGATAGTCCCACAAGCCACATACCTCTGATAGTCCCACAAGCCACATATTAGTCTGATAGTCCCACAAGTCACATACCTCTGATAGTCCCACAAGCTACATATTAGTCTGATAGTCCCACAAGTCACATACCTCTGATAGTCCCACAAGCCACATAACTCTGATAGTCCATCAAGCCACATACCTCTGATAGTCCCACAAGCCACATACCTCTGATAGTCCCACAAGCCACATACCTCTGATAGTCCCACAAGCCACATATTAGTCTGATAGTCCCACAAGCCACATACCTCTGATAGTCCCACAAGCCACATACCTCTGATAGTCCCACAAGCCACATATTAGTCTGATAGTCCCACAAGTCACATACCTCTGATAGTCCCACAAGCTACATATTAGTCTGATAGTCCCACAAGTCACATACCTCTGATAGTCCCACAAGCCACATAACTCTGATAGTCCATCAAGCCACATACCTCTGATAGTCCCACAAGCCACATACCTCTGACAGTCCCACAAGCCACATACCTCTGATAGTCCCACAAGCCACATATTAGTCTGATAGTCCCACAAGCCACATACCTCTGATAGTCCCACAAGCCACATACCTCTAATAGTTCCACAAGCCACATATTAGTCTGATAGTCCCACAAGTCACATACCTCTGATAGTCCCACAGGCCACATATTAGTCTGATAGTCCCACAATCCACATACCTCTGATAGTCTCACAAGCCACATACCTCTGATAGTCCCACTAGCCACATACCTCTGATAGTCCCACAAGCTACATACCTCTCATAGTCCCACAAGCCACATACCTCTCATAGTCCAACACGCCACATATTAGTTTGATAGTCCCACAAGCCACATACCTCTGATAGTCCCACAAACCACATACCTCTGATAGTCCCACAAGCCACATATTAGTCTGATAGTCCCACAGGTCACATACCTCTGATAGTCCCACAAACCACATACCTCTGATAGTCCCACAAGCCACATATTTGTCTGATAGTCCCACAGGTAACATACCTCTGATAGTCCCACAAGCCACATAACTCTGATAGTCCCACAAGTCACATACATCCGATAGTCCCACAAGCCACATATTAGTCTGATAGTCTTACAAGCCACATACCTCTGATAGTCCCACAAGCCACATACCTCTAGTAGTCCCACAAGCCACATACCTCTAGTAGTCCCACAAGTCACATACCTCTGATAGTCCCACAAGTCACATACCTCTGATAGTCCCACAAGCCACATATTAGTCTGATAGTCCCACAAGCCACATACCTCTGATAGTCCCACAAGCCACATACCTCTGATAGTCCCACAAGCCACATACCTCTGATAGTCCCACAAACCACATACCTCTGATAGTCCCACAAGTCACATACCTCTGATAGTCCTACAAGCCACATATTAATCTGATAGTCCCACAAGCCACATACTTCTGATAGTCCCACAAGCCACATACCTCTGATAGTCCCACAAGTCACATACCTCTGATAGTCCTACAAGCCACATATTAATCTGATAGTCCCACAAGCCACATACCTCTGATAGTCCCACAAGCCACATACCTCTGATAGTCCCACACGCAACATATTAGTCTGATAGTCCCACAAGCCACATACTTCTGATAGTCCCACAAGCCACATACCTCTGATAGTCTCACAAGCCACATATTAGTCTGATAGTCCCACAAGCCACATATTTCTGATAGTCCCACAAGTTATATACCTCTGATAGTCCCACAAGTCACATACCTCTTATAGTCCCAGAAACCACATACTTCTGATAGTCCCATAAGCCACATATTAATCTGATAGTCCCACAAGCCACATACCTCTGATAGTCCCACAAGCCACATACCTCTGATAGTCACACAAGCCACATATTAGTCTGATAGTCCCACAAGTGACATACCTCTGATAGTCCCACAAACCACATATTAGTCTGATAGTTCCACAAGCCACATACCTCTGATAGTCCCACAAGCCACATACCTCTGATAGTCCCACAAGCCACATATTAGTCTGATAGTCCCACAAGCCACATACCTCTGATAGTCCCACAAGCCACATACCTCTGATAGTCCCACAAGCCACATACCTCTGATAGTCCCACAAGCCACATACCTCTGATAATCCCACAAGCCACATATTAGTCTGATAGTCCCACAAGTGACATACCTCTGATAGTCCCACAAACCACATATTAGTCTGATAGTTCCACAAGCCACATACCTCTGATAGTCCCACAAGCCACATATTAGTCTGATAGTCCCACAGGTCACATATCTCTGATAGTCCCACAAGCCACATACCTCTGATAGTCCCACAAGCCACATACCTCTGATAGTCCCACAAGCCACATACCTCTAATAGTCCCACAAGCTACATATTAGTCTGATAGTTCCACAGGCCACATACCTCTGATAGTCCCACAAGCCACATATTAGTCTGATAGTCCCACAAGCCAGAAAGCTCTGATAGTCCCACAAGCCACATACCTCTGATTGTCCCACAAGCCACATACTGCTGATAGTCCCACAAGCCACATATTGGTCTGATAGTCCCTCAAGTCACATACCTCTGATAGTCCCACAAGCCACATACCTCTGATAGTCCATCAAGCCACATACCTCTGATAGTCCCACAAGCCACATACCTCTGATAGTCCCACAAGCCACATATTAGTCTGATAGTCCCACAAGCCACATACCTCTGATAGTCCCACAAGCCACATATTAGTGTGATAGTCCCACAAGCCACATACCTCTGATAGTCCCACAAGCCACATATTAGTCTGATAGTCCCACAAGCGACATACCTCTGATAGTCCCACAAGCCACATACCTCTGATAGTCCCACATGTCACATACCTACGATAGTCCCACAAGCCACATATTAGTCTGATAGTCTTACAAGCCACATACCTCTGATAGTCCCACAAGTCATATACCTCTGATATTCTCACAAGCCACATATTAGTCTGATAGTCCCACAAGCCACATATTAGTCTGATAGTCCCACAAATCACATAGTTCTGATAGTCCCACAAGCCACATATAAGTATCATAGTCCCACAAGCCACATACTGCTGATAGTCCCACAAGCCACATATTGGTCTGATAGTCCCACAAGTCACATCCCTCTGATAGTCCCATAAGCCACATATTAATCTGATAGTCCCACAAGCCACATACATCTCATAGTCCCACAAGCCACATACCTCTGATAGTCCCACAAACCACATATTAGTCTGATAGTTCCACAAGCCACATACCTCTGATAGTCCCACAAGCCAGATAATTGTCTGATAGTCCCACAGGTCACATATCTCTGATAGTCCCACAAGCCACATACCTCTGATAGTCCCACAAGCCACATACCTCTGATAGTCTCACAAGCCACATACCTCTGATAGTCCCACTAGCCACATACCTCTGACAGTCCCACAAGCTACATACCCCTCATAGTCCCACAAGCCACATACCTCTCATAGTCCAACACGCCACATATTAGTTTGATAGTCCCACAAGCCACATACCTCTGATAGTCCCACAAACCACATACCTCTGATAGTCCCACAAGCCACATATTAGTCTGATAGTCCCACAGGTCACATACCTCTGATAGTCCCACAAACCACATACCTCTGATAGTCCCACAAGCCACATATTTGTCTGATAGTCCCACAGGTCACATACCTCTGATAGTCCCACAAGCCACATAACTCTGATAGTCCCACAAGTCACATACATCCGATAGTCCCACAAGCCACATATTAGTCTGATAGTCTTACAAGCCACATACCTCTGATAGTCCCACAAGCCACATACCTCTAGTAGTCCCACAAGCCACATACCTCTAGTAGTCCCACAAGTCACATACCTCTGATAGTCCCACAAGTCACATACCTCTGATAGTCCCACAAGCCACATATTAGTCTGATAGTCCCACAAGTCACATACCTCTGATAGTCCCACAAGCCACATATTAGTCTGATAGTCCCACAAGTCACATACCTTTGATAGTCCCACAAGCCACATATTAATCTGATAGTCCCACAAGCCACATATTAGTCTGATAGTCCCACAAGCCACATACCTCTGATAGTCCCACAAGCCACATACCTCTGATAGTCCCACAAGCCACATACCTCTGATAGTCCCACAAACCACATACCTCTGATAGTCCCACAAGTCACATACCTCTGATAGTCCTACAAGCCACATATTAATCTGATAGTCCCACAAGCCACATACTTCTGATAGTCCCACAAGCCACATACCTCTGATAGTCCCACAAGTCACATACCTTTGATAGTCCTACAAGCCACATATTAATCTGATAGTCCCACAAGCCACATACCTCTGATAGTCCCACAAGCCACATACCTCTGATAGTCCCACACGCAACATATTAGTCTGATAGTCCCACAAGCCACATACTTCTGATAGTCCCACAAGCCACATACCTCTGATAGTCTCACAAGCCACATATTAGTCTGATAGTCCCACAAGCCACATATTTCTGATAGTCCCACAAGTTATATACCTCTGATAGTCCCACAAGTCACATACCTCTTATAGTCCCAGAAACCACATACTTCTGATAATCCCATAAGCCACATATTAATCTGATAGTCCCACAAGCCACATACCTCTGATAGTCCCACAAGCCACATACCTCTGATAGTCACACAAGCCACATATTAGTCTGATAGTCCCACAAGTGACATACCTCTGATAGTCCCACAAACCACATATTAGTCTGATAGTTCCACAAGCCACATACCTCTGATAGTCCCACAAGCCACATACCTCTGATAGTCCCACAACCCACATATTAGTCTGATAGTCCCACAAGCCACATACCTCTGATAGTCCCACAAGCCACATACCTCTGATAGTCCCACAAGCCACATACCTCTGATAGTCCCACAAGCCACATACCTCTGATAGTCCCACAAGCCACATATTAGTCTGATAGTTCCACAGGCCACATACCTCTGATAGTCCCACAAGCCACATATTAGTCTGATAGTCCCACAAGCCAGAAAGCTCTGATAGTCCCACAAGCCACATACCTCTGATTGTCCCACAAGCCACATACTGCTGATAGTCCCACAAGCCACATATTGGTCTGATAGTCCCTCAAGTCACATACCTCTGATAGTCCCACAAGCCACATACGTCTGATAGTCCATCAAGCCACATACCTCTGATAGTCCCACAAGCCACATACCTCTGATAGTCCCACAAGCCACATATTAGTCTGATAGTCCCACAAGCCACATACCTCTGATAGTCCCACAAGCCACATATTAGTGTGATAGTCCCACAAGCCACATACCTCTGATAGTCCCACAAGCCACATATTAGTCTGATAGTCCCACAAGCGACATACCTCTGATAGTCCCACAAGCCACATACCTCTAATAGTCCCACATGCCACATACCTACGATAGTCCCACAAGCCACATATTAGTCTGATAGTCTTACAAGCCACATACCTCTGATAGTCCCACAAGTCATATACCTCTGATATTCTCACAAGCCACATATTAGTCTGATAGTCCCACAAGCCACATATTAGTCTGATAGTCCCACAAACCACATAGTTCTGATAGTCCCACAAGCCACATATAAGTATCATAGTCCCACAAGCCACATACTGCTGATAGTCCCACAAGCCACATATTGGTCTGATAGTCCCACAAGTCACATCCCTCTGATAGTCCCATAAGCCACATATTAATCTGATAGTCCCACAAGCCACATACATCTCATAGTCCCACAAGCCACATACCTCTGATAGTCCCACAAACCACATATTAGTCTGATAGTTCCACAAGCCACATACCTCTGATAGTCCCACAAGCCAGATAATTGTCTGATAGTCCCACAGGTCACATATCTCTGATAGTCCCACAAGCCACATACCTCTGATAGTCCCACAAGCCACATACCTCTGATAGTCTCACAAGCCACATACCTCTGATAGTCCCACTAGCCACATACCTCTGACAGTCCCACAAGCTACATACCCCTCATAGTCCCACAAGCCACATACCTCTCATAGTCCAACACGCCACATATTAGTTTGATAGTCCCACAAGCCACATACCTCTGATAGTCCCACAAACCACATACCTCTGATAGTCCCACAAGCCACATATTAGTCTGATAGTCCCACAGGTCACATACTTCTGATAGTCCCACAAAACACATATCTCTGATAGTCCCACAAGCCACATATTAATCTGATAGTCCATCAAGCCACATACCTCTGATAGTCCCACAAGCCACATACCTCT
Source organism: Eledone cirrhosa (assembly GCA_964016885.1). NCBI lineage: Eukaryota > Metazoa > Mollusca > Cephalopoda > Octopoda > Eledonidae > Eledone > Eledone cirrhosa. Next base: position 373,388,903 of record OZ024742.1, read on the forward strand.
GATAGTCCCACAAGTCACATACCTCTGATAGTCCCACAAGTCACATACCTCTGATAGTCCCACAAGCCACATACCTCTGATAGTACCACAAGCCACATACCTCTGATTGTCCCACAAGCCACATACCTCTGATAGTCCCACAAGGCACATACCTCTGATAGTCCCACAAGCCACATATTAGTCTGATAGTCCCACAAGCCACATACCTCTGATAGTCCCACAAGCCACATATTAGTCTGATAGTCCCACAAGTCACATACCTCTGATTGTCCCACAAGCCACATATTAATCTGATAGTCCCACAAGTCACATACCTCTGATAGTCTTACAAGCCACATATTAGTCTGATAGTCCCACAAATCACATACCTTTGATAGTCCCACAAGCCACATATTAGTCTGATAGTCCCACAAGCCACATACCTCTGATAGTCCCACAAGCCACATATTAGTCTGATAGTCCCACAAGTCACATACCTCTGATTGTCCCACAAGCCACATATTAATCTGATAGTCCCACAAGTCACATACCTCTGATAGTCCCACAAGCCACATATTAGTCTGATAGTCCCACAAATCACATACCTTTGATAGTCCCACAAGCCACATATTAATCTGATAGTCCCACAAGCCACATACCTCTGATAGTCCCACAAGCCACATATTAGTCTGATAGTCCCACAAGCCACATACCTCTGATAGTCCCACAAGCCACATACCTCTGATAGTCCCACAAGCCACATACCTCTGATAGTCCCACAAGCCACATACCTCTGATAGTCCCACAAGTCACATACCTTTGGTAGTCCTACAAGCAACATATTAATCTGATCGTCCCACAAACCACATACCTCTGATAGTCCCACACGCAACATATTAGTCTGATAGTCCCACAAGCCACATACTTCTGATAGTCCCACAAGCCACATATTAGTCTGATAGTCCCACAAGCCACATACCTCTGATAGTCTCACAAGCCACATATTAGTCTGATAGTCCCACAAGTCACATACCTCTGATAGTCCCACAAGTCACATACCTCTTATAGTCCCACAAACCACATACTTCTGATAGTCCCACAAGCCACATACCTCTGATAGTCCCACAAGCCACATATTAGTCTGATAGTCCCACAAACCACATACCTCTGATAGTCCCACAAGCCACATACCTCTGATAGTCCCACAAACCACATATTAGTCTGATAGTTCCACAAGCCACATACCTCTGATAGTCCCACAAGCCACATATTAGTCTGATAGTCCCACAGGTCACATATCTCTGATAGACCCACAAGCGACATACCTCTGATAGTCCCACAAGCCACATACCTCTGATAGTCCCACAAGCCACATACCTCTGATAGTCTCACAAGCCACATACCTCTGATAGTCCCACTAGCCACATACCTCTGATAGTCCCACAAGCTACATACCTCTCATAATCCCACAAGCCACATACCTCTCATAGTCCAACACGCCACATATTAGTTTGATAGTCCCACAAGCCACATACCTCTGATAGTCCCACAAACCACATACCTCTGATAGTCCCACAAGCCGCATATTAGTCTGATAGTCCCACAGGTCACATACCTCTGATAGTCCCACAAACCACATACCTCTGATAGTCCCACAAGCCACATATTAGTCTGATAGTCCCACAGGTCACATACCTCTGATAGTCCCACAAGCCACATACCTCTGATAGTCCCACAAGCCACATATTAGTCTGATAGTCCCACAAGTCACATACCTCTGATAGTCCCACAAGCTACATATTAGTCTGATAGTCCCACAAGTCACATACCTCTGATAGTCCCACAAGCCACATAACTCTTATAGTCCATCAAGCCACATACCTCTGATAGTCCCACAAGCCACATACCTCTGATAGTCCCACAAGCCACATACCTCTGATAGTTCCACAAGCCACATATTAGTCTGATAGTCCCACAAGCCACATACCTCTGATAGTCCCACAAGCCACATACCTCTGATAGTCCCACAAGCCACATACCTCTGATAGTCCCACAAGTCACATACCTTTGGTAGTCCTACAAGCAACATATTAATCTGATCGTCCCACAAACCACATACCTCTGATAGTCCCACACGCAACATATTAGTCTGATAGTCCCACAAGCCACATACTTCTGATAGTCCCACAAGCCACATATTAGTCTGATAGTCCCACAAGCCACATACCTCTGATAGTCTCACAAGCCACATATTAGTCTGATAGTCCCACAAGTCACATACCTCTGATAGTCCCACAAGTCACATACCTCTTATAGTCCCACAAACCACATACTTCTGATAGTCCCACAAGCCACATACCTCTGATAGTCCCACAAGCCACATATTAGTCTGATAGTCCCACAAACCACATACCTCTGATAGTCCCACAAGCCACATACCTCTGATAGTCCCACAAGCCACATATTAGTCTGATAGTCCCACAAGTCACATACCTCTGATAGTCCCACAAACCACATATTAGTCTGATAGTTCCACAAGCCACATACCTCTGATAGTCCCACAAGCCACATATTAGTCTGATAGTCCCACAGGTCACATATCTCTGATAGACCCACAAGCGACATACCTCTGATAGTCCCACAAGCCACATACCTCTGATAGTCCCACAAGCCACATACCTCTGATAGTCTCACAAGCCACATACCTCTGATAGTCCCACTAGCCACATACCTCTGATAGTCCCACAAGCTACATACCTCTCATAATCCCACAAGCCACATACCTCTGATAGTTCCACAAGCCACATATTAGTCTGATAGTCCCACAAGTCACATACCTCTGATAGTCCCACAGGCCACATATTAGTCTGATAGTCCCACAAGCCACATACCTCTGATAGTCCCACAAGTCACATGCCTCTAATAGTCCCACAAGTCACATACCTCTGATAGTCCCACAGGCCACATATTAGTCTGATAGTCCCACAAGCCACATACCTCTGATAGTCCCACAAGCCACATACCTCTGATAGTCCCACAAACCACATACCTCTGATAGTCCCACAAGCCACATACCTCTGATAGTCCCACAAGCCACATACCTCTGATAGTCCCACAAGCCACATACCTCTGATAGTCCCACAAGTCACATACCTCCGATAGTCCCACAAGCCACATATTAGTCTGATAGTCTTACAAGCCACATACCTCTGATAGTCCCACAAGCCACATACCTCTAATAGTCCCACAAGTCACATACCTCTGATAGTCCCACAAGTCACATACCTCTGATAGTCCCACAAGCCACATATTAGTCTGATAGTCCCACCAGCCACATATTAGTCTAATAGTCCCACAAACCACATAGTTCTGATAGTCCCACAAGCCACATACTTCTGATAGTCCCACAAGCCACATACTGCTGATAGTCCCACAAGCCACATATTGGTTTGATAGTCCCACAAGTCACATACCTCTGATAGTCCCATAAGCCACATATTAGTCTGATAGTCCCACAAGCCACATACATCTGATAGTCCCACAAGCCACATACCTCTGATAGTCCCACAAGCCACATACCTCTGATAGTCCCACAAGCCACATACCTCTGATAGTCCCACAAGCCACATATTAGTGTGATAGTCCCACAAGCCACATACCTCTGATAGTCCCACAAGCCACATACCTCTGATAGTCCCACAAGCCACATATTCGTCTGATAGTCCCACAAGCCACATACCTCTGATAGTCCCACAAGCCAAATACCTCTGATAGTCCCACAAGTCACATACCTCTGATAGTCCCACAAGCCACATACCTCTAATAGTCCCACAAGTCACATACCTCTGATAGTCCCACAAGTCACATACCTCTGATAGTCCCACAAGCCACATATTAGTCTGATAGTCCCACAGGTCACATACATCTGATAGTCCCACAAGCCACATACCTCTGATAGTCCCACAAGCCACATATTAGTGTGATAGTCCCACAAGCCACATACCTCTGATAGTCCCACAGGCCACATACTGCTGATAGTCCCACAAGACACATATTAGTCTGATAGTCCCACAAGCCACATACTTCTGATAGTCCCACAAGCCACATACCTCTGATAGTCCCACAAGCCACATACCTCTGATAGTCCCACACGCAACATATTAGTCTGATAGTCCCACAAGCCACATACTTCTGATAGTCCCACAAGCCACATACCTCTGATAGTCTCACAAGCCACATATTAGTCTGATAGTCCCACAAGCCACATATTTCTGATAGTCCCACAAGTTATATACCTCTGATAGTCCCACAAGTCACATACCTCTTATAGTCCCAGAAACCACATACTTCTGATAATCCCATAAGCCACATATTAATCTGATAGTCCCACAAGCCACATACCTCTGATAGTCCCACAAGCCACATACCTCTGATAGTCACACAAGCCACATATTAGTCTGATAGTCCCACAAGTGACATACCTCTGATAGTCCCACAAACCACATATTAGTCTGATAGTTCCACAAGCCACATACCTCTGATAGTCCCACAAGCCACATACCTCTGATAGTCCCACAACCCACATATTAGTCTGATAGTCCCACAAGCCACATACCTCTGATAGTCCCACAAGCCACATACCTCTGATAGTCCCACAAGCCACATACCTCTGATAGTCCCACAAGCCACATACCTCTGATAGTCCCACAAGCCACATATTAGTCTGATAGTTCCACAGGCCACATACCTCTGATAGTCCCACAAGCCACATATTAGTCTGATAGTCCCACAAGCCAGAAAGCTCTGATAGTCCCACAAGCCACATACCTCTGATTGTCCCACAAGCCACATACTGCTGATAGTCCCACAAGCCACATATTGGTCTGATAGTCCCTCAAGTCACATACCTCTGATAGTCCCACAAGCCACATACCTCTGATAGTCCATCAAGCCACATACCTCTGATAGTCCCACAAGCCACATACCTCTGATAGTCCCACAAGCCACATATTAGTCTGATAGTCCCACAAGCCACATACCTCTGATAGTCCCACAAGCCACATATTAGTGTGATAGTCCCACAAGCCACATACCTCTGATAGTCCCACAAGCCACATATTAGTCTGATAGTCCCACAAGCGACATACCTCTGATAGTCCCACAAGCCACATACCTCTAATAGTCCCACATGCCACATACCTACGATAGTCCCACAAGCCACATATTAGTCTGATAGTCTTACAAGCCACATACCTCTGATAGTCCCACAAGTCATATACCTCTGATATTCTCACAAGCCACATATTAGTCTGATAGTCCCACAAGCCACATATTAGTCTGATAGTCCCACAAACCACATAGTTCTGATAGTCCCACAAGCCACATATAAGTATCATAGTCCCACAAGCCACATACTGCTGATAGTCCCACAAGCCACATATTGGTCTTTATAGTCCCACAAGTCACATCCCTCTGATAGTCCCATAAGCCACATATTAATCTGATAGTCCCACAAGCCACATACATCTCATAGTCCCACAAGCCACATACCTCTGATAGTCCCACAAACCACATATTAGTCTGATAGTTCCACAAGCCACATACCTCTGATAGTCCCACAAGCCAGATAATTGTCTGATAGTCCCACAGGTCACATATCTCTGATAGTCCCACAAGCCACATACCTCTGATAGTCCCACAAGCCACATACCTCTGATAGTCTCACAAGCCACATACCTCTGATAGTCCCACTAGCCACATACCTCTGACAGTCCCACAAGCTACATACCCCTCATAGTCCCACAAGCCACATACCTCTCATAGTCCAACACGCCACATATTAGTTTGATAGTCCCACAAGCCACATACCTCTGATAGTCCCACAAACCACATACCTCTGATAGTCCCACAAGCCACATATTAGTCTGATAGTCCCACAGGTCACATACTTCTGATAGTCCCACAAAACACATATCTCTGATAGTCCCACAAGCCACATATTAATCTGATAGTCCATCAAGCCACATACCTCTGATAGTCCCACAAGCCACATACCTCTGATAGTCCCACAAGTCACATACCTCTGATAGTCCCACAAGTCACATACCTCTGATAGTCCCACAAGCCACATACCTCTGATAGTACCACAAGCCACATACCTCTGATTGTCCCACAAGCCACATACCTCTGATAGTCCCACAAGGCACATACCTCTGATAGTCCCACAAGCCACATATTAGTCTGATAGTCCCACAAGCCACATACCTCTGATAGTCCCACAAGCCACATATTAGTCTGATAGTCCCACAAGTCACATACCTCTGATTGTCCCACAAGCCACATATTAATCTGATAGTCCCACAAGTCACATACCTCTGATAGTCTTACAAGCCACATATTAGTCTGATAGTCCCACAAATCACATACCTTTGATAGTCCCACAAGCCACATATTAGTCTGATAGTCCCACAAGCCACATACCTCTGATAGTCCCACAAGCCACATATTAGTCTGATAGTCCCACAAGTCACATACCTCTGATTGTCCCACAAGCCACATATTAATCTGATAGTCCCACAAGTCACATACCTCTGATAGTCCCACAAGCCACATATTAGTCTGATAGTCCCACAAATCACATACCTTTGATAGTCCCACAAGCCACATATTAATCTGATAGTCCCACAAGCCACATACCTCTGATAGTCCCACAAGCCACATATTAGTCTGATAGTCCCACAAGCCACATACCTCTGATAGTCCCACAAGCCACATACCTCTGATAGTCCCACAAGCCACATACCTCTGATAGTCCCACAAGTCACATACCTTTGGTAGTCCTACAAGCAACATATTAATCTGATCGTCCCACAAACCACATACCTCTGATAGTCCCACACGCAACATATTAGTCTGATAGTCCCACAAGCCACATACTTCTGATAGTCCCACAAGCCACATATTAGTCTGATAGTCCCACAAGCCACATACCTCTGATAGTCTCACAAGCCACATATTAGTCTGATAGTCCCACAAGTCACATACCTCTGATAGTCCCACAAGTCACATACCTCTTATAGTCCCACAAACCACATACTTCCGATAGTCCCACAAGCCACATACCTCTGATAGTCCCACAAGCCACATATTAGTCTGATAGTCCCACAAACCACATACCTCTGATAGTCCCACAAGCCACATACCTCTGATAGTCCCACAAGCCACATATTAGTCTGATAGTCCCACAAGTCACATACCTCTGATAGTCCCACAAACCACATATTAGTCTGATAGTTCCACAAGCCACATACCTCTGATAGTCCCACAAGCCACATATTAGTCTGATAGTCCCACAGGTCACATATCTCTGATAGACCCACAAGCGACATACCTCTGATAGTCCCACAAGCCACATACCTCTGATAGTCCCACAAGCCACATACCTCTGATAGTCTCACAAGCCACATACCTCTGATAGTCCCACTAGCCACATACCTCTGATAGTCCCACAAGCTACATACCTCTCATAATCCCACAAGCCACATACCTCTGATAGTTCCACAAGCCACATATTAGTCTGATAGTCCCACAAGTCACATACCTCTGATAGTCCCACAGGCCACATATTAGTCTGATAGTCCCACAAGCCACATACCTCTGATAGTCCCACAAGTCACATGCCTCTAATAGTCCCACAAGTCACATACCTCTGATAGTCCCACAGGCCACATATTAGTCTGATAGTCCCACAAGCCACATACCTCTGATAGTCCCACAAGCCACATACCTCTGATAGTCCCACAAACCACATACCTCTGATAGTCCCACAAGCCACATACCTCTGATAGTCCCACAAGCCACATACCTCTGATAGTCCCACAAGCCACATACCTCTGATAGTCCCACAAGTCACATACCTCCGATAGTCCCACAAGCCACATATTAGTCTGATAGTCTTACAAGCCACATACCTCTGATAGTCCCACAAGCCACATACCTCTAATAGTCCCACAAGTCACATACCTCTGATAGTCCCACAAGTCACATACCTCTGATAGTCCCACAAGCCACATATTAGTCTGATAGTCCCACCAGCCACATATTAGTCTAATAGTCCCACAAACCACATAGTTCTGATAGTCCCACAAGCCACATACTTCTGATAGTCCCACAAGCCACATACTGCTGATAGTCCCACAAGCCACATATTGGTTTGATAGTCCCACAAGTCACATACCTCTGATAGTCCCATAAGCCACATATTAGTCTGATAGTCCCACAAGCCACATACATCTGATAGTCCCACAAGCCACATACCTCTGATAGTCCCACAAGCCACATACCTCTGATAGTCCCACAAGCCACATATTAGTCTGATAGTCCCACAGGTCACATACCTCTGATAGTCCCACAAGCCACATACCTCTGATAGTCCCACAAGCCACATATTAGTGTGATAGTCCCACAAGCCACATACCTCTGATAGTCCCACAAGCCACATACCTCTGATAGTCCCACAAGCCACATATTCGTCTGATAGTCCCACAAGCCACATACCTCTGATAGTCCCACAAGCCAAATACCTCTGATAGTCCCACAAGTCACATACCTCTGATAGTCCCACAAGCCACATACCTCTAATAGTCCCACAAGTCACATACCTCTGATAGTCCCACAAGTCACATACCTCTGATAGTCCCACAAGCCACATATTAGTCTGATAGTCCCACAGGTCACATACATCTGATAGTCCCACAAGCCACATACCTCTGATAGTCCCACAAGCCACATATTAGTGTGATAGTCCCACAAGCCACATACCTCTGATAGTCCCACAGGCCACATACTGCTGATAGTCCCACAAGACACATATTAGTCTGATAGTCCCACAAGCCACATACTTCTGATAGTCCCACAAGCCACATACCTCTGATAGTCTCACAAGCCACATATTAGTCTGATAGTCCCACAAGCCACATATTTCTGATAGTCCCACAAGTTATATACCTCTGATAGTCCCACAAGTCACATACCTCTTATAGTCCCAGAAACCACATACTTCTGATAGTCCCATAAGCCACATATTAATCTGATAGTCCCACAAGCCACATACCTCTGATAGTCCCACAAGCCACATACCTCTGATAGTCACACAAGCCACATATTAGTCTGATAGTCCCACAAGTGACATACCTCTGATAGTCCCACAAACCACATATTAGTCTGATAGTTCCACAAGCCACATACCTCTGATAGTCCCACAAGCCACATACCTCTGATAGTCCCAGAAGCCACATATTAGTCTGATAGTTCCACAAGCCACATACCTCTGATAGTCCCACAAGCCACATATTAGTCTGATAGTCCCACAGGTCACATATCTCTGATAGTCCCACAAGCCACATACCTCTGATAGTCCCACAAGCCACATACCTCTGATAGTCCCACAAGCCACATACCTCTGATAGTTCCACAAGCCACATATTAGTCTGATAGTCCCACAAGCCACATACCTCTGATAGTCCCACAAGCCACATACCTCTGATAGTCCCACAAGCCACATACCTCTGATAGTCCCACAAGTCACATACCTTTGGTAGTCCTACAAGCAACATATTAATCTGATCGTCCCACAAACCACATACCTCTGATAGTCCCACACGCAACATATTAGTCTGATAGTCCCACAAGCCACATACTTCTGATAGTCCCACAAGCCACATATTAGTCTGATAGTCACACAAGCCACATACCTCTGATAGTCTCACAAGCCACATATTAGTCTGATAGTCCCACAAGTCACATACCTCTGATAGTCCCACAAGTCACATACCTCTTATAGTCCCACAAACCACATACTTCTGATAGTCCCACAAGCCACATACCTCTGATAGTCCCACAAGCCACATATTAGTCTGATAGTCCCACAAACCACATACCTCTGATAGTCCCACAAGCCACATACCTCTGATAGTCCCACAAGCCACATATTAGTCTGATAGTCCCACAAGTCACATACCTCTGATAGTCCCACAAACCACATATTAGTCTGATAGTTCCACAAGCCACATACCTCTGATAGTCCCACAAGCCACATATTAGTCTGATAGTCCCACAGGTCACATATCTCTGATAGACCCACAAGCGACATACCTCTGATAGTCCCACAAGCCACATACCTCTGATAGTCCCACAAGCCACATATTAGTGTGATAGTCCCACAAGCCACATACCTCTGATAGTCCCACAAGCCACATACCTCTGATAGTCCCACAAGCCACATATTCGTCTGATAGTCCCACAAGCCACATACCTCTGATAGTCCCACAAGCCAAATACCTCTGATAGTCCCACAAGTCACATACCTCTGATAGCCCCACAAGCCACATACCTCTAATAGTCCCACAAGTCACATACCTCTGATAGTCCCACAAGTCACATACCTCTGATAGTCCCACAAGCCACATATTAGTCTGATAGTCCCACAGGTCACATACATCTGATAGTCCCACAAGCCACATACCTCTGATAGTCCCACAAGCCACATATTAGTGTGATAGTCCCACAAGCCACATACCTCTGATAGTCCCACAGGCCACATACTGCTGATAGTCCCACAAGACACATATTAGTCTGATAGTCCCACAAGCCACATACTTCTGATAGTCCCACAAGCCACATACCTCTGATAGTCTCACAAGCCAGATATTAGTCTGATAGTCCCACAAGCCACATATTTCTGATAGTCCCACAAGTTATATACCTCTGATAGTCCCACAAGTCACATACCTCTTATAGTCCCAGAAACCACATACTTCTGATAGTCCCATAAGCCACATATTAATCTGATAGTCCCACAAGCCACATACCTCTGATAGTCCCACAAGCCACATACCTCTGATAGTCACACAAGCCACATATTAGTCTGATAGTCCCACAAATGACATACCTCTGATAGTCCCACAAACCACATATTAGTCTGATAGTTCCACAAGCCACATACCTCTGATAGTCCCACAAGCCACATACCTCTGATAGTCCCACAAGCCACATATTAGTCTGATAGTCCCACAAGCCACATACCTCTGATAGTCCCACAAGCCACATACCTCTGATAGTCCCACAAGCCACATACCTCTGATAGTCCCACAAGCCACATACCTCTGATAGTCCCACAAGCCACATATTAGTCTGATAGTCCCACAAGTGACATACCTCTGATAGTCCCACAAACCACATATTAGTCTGATAGTTCCACAAGCCACATATCTCTGATAGTCCCACAAGCCACATATTAGTCTGATAGTCCCACAGGTCACATATCTCTGATAGTCCCACAAGCCACATACCTCTGATAGTCCCACAAGCCACATACCTCTGATAGTCCCACAAGCCACATACCTCTGATAGTTCCACAAGCCACATATTAGTCTGATAGTCCCACAAGCCACATACCTCTGATAGTCCCACAAGCCACATACCTCTGATAGTCCCACAAGCCACATACCTCTGATAGTCCCACAAGTCACATACCTTTGGTAGTCCTACAAGCAACATATTAATCTGATCGTCCCACAAACCACATACCTCTGATAGTCCCACACGCAACATATTAGTCTGATAGTCCCACAAGCCACATACTTCTGATAGTCCCACAAGCCACATATTAGTCTGATAGTCACACAAGCCACATACCTCTGATAGTCTCACAAGCCACATATTAGTCTGATAGTCCCACAAGTCACATACCTCTGATAGTCCCACAAGTCACATACCTCTTATAGTCCCACAAGCCACATACCTCTGATAGTCCCACAAGCCAAATACCTTTGATAGTCCCACAAGTCACATACCTCTGATAGCCCCACAAGCCACATACCTCTAATAGTCCCACAAGTCACATACCTCTGATAGTCCCACAAGTCACATACCTCTGATAGTCCCACAAGCCACATATTAGTCTGATAGTCCCACAGGTCACATACATCTGATAGTCCCACAAGCCACATACCTCTGATAGTCCCACAAGCCACATATTAGTGTGATAGTCCCACAAGCCACATACCTCTGATAGTCCCACAGGCCACATACTGCTGATAGTCCCACAAGACACATATTAGTCTGATAGTCCCACAAGCCACATACTTCTGATAGTCCCACAAGCCACATACCTCTGATAGTCTCACAAGCCACATATTAGTCTGATAGTCCCACAAGCCACATATTTCTGATAGTCCCACAAGTTATATACCTCTGATAGTCCCACAAGTCACATACCTCTTATAGTCCCAGAAACCACATACTTCTGATAGTCCCATAAGCCACATATTAATCTGATAGTCCCACAAGCCACATACCTCTGATAGTCCCACAAGCCACATACCTCTGATAGTCACACAAGCCACATATTAGTCTGATAGTCCCACAAGTGACATACCTCTGATAGTCCCACAAACCACATATTAGTCTGATAGTTCCACAAGCCACATACCTCTGATAGTCCCACAAGCCACATACCTCTGATAGTCCCACAAGCCACATATTAGTCTGATAGTCCCACAAGCCACATACCTCTGATAGTCCCACAAGCCACATACCTCTGATAGTCCCACAAGCCACATACCTCTGATAGTCCCACAAGCCACATACCTCTGATAGTCCCACAAGCCACATATTAGTCTGATAGTCCCACAAGTGACATACCTCTGATAGTCCCACAAACCACATATTAGTCTGATAGTTCCACAAGCCACATACCTCTGATAGTCCCACAAGCCACATATTAGTCTGATAGTCCCACAGGTCACATATCTCTGATAGTCCCACAAGCCACATACCTCTGATAGTCCCACAAGCCACATACCTCTGATAGTCCCACAAGCCACATACCTCTGATAGTCCCACAAGCCACATATTAGTCTGATAGTTCCACAGGCCACATACCTCTGATAGTCCCACAAGCCACATATTAGTCTGATAGTCCCACAAGCCAGAAAGCTCTGATAGTCCCACAAGCCACATATTAGTGTGATAGTCCCACAAGCGACATACCTCTGATAGTCCCACAAGCCACATACCTCTGATAGTCCCACATGTCACATACCTACGATAGTCCCACAAGCCACATATTAGTCTGATAGTCTTACAAGCCACATACCTCTGATAGTCCCACAAGTCATATACCTCTGATATTCCCACAAGCCACATATTAGTCTGATAGTCCCACAAGCCACATATTAGTCTGATAGTCCCACAAACCACATAGTTCTGATAGTCCCACAAGCCACATATAAGTATCATAGTCCCACAAGCCACATACTGCTGATAGTCCCACAAGTCACATACCTCCGATAGTCCCACAAGCCACATATTAGTCTGATAGTCTTACAAGCCACATACCTCTGATAGTCCCACAAGCCACATACCTCTAATAGTCCCACAAGTCACATACCTCTGATAGTCCCACAAGTCACATACCTCTGATAGTCCCACAAGCCACATATTAGTCTGATAGTCCCACAGGTCACATACATCTGATAGTCCCACAAGCCACATACCTCTGATAGTCCCACAAGCCACATATTAGTGTGATAGTCCCACAAGCCACATACCTCTGATAGTCCCACAGGCCACATACTGCTGATAGTCCCACAAGACACATATTAGTCTGATAGTCCCACAAGCCACATACTTCTGATAGTCCCACAAGCCACATACCTCTGATAGTCTCACAAGCCACATATTAGTCTGATAGTCCCACAAGCCACATATTTCTGATAGTCCCACAAGTTATATACCTCTGATAGTCCCACAAGTCACATACCTCTTATAGTCCCAGAAACCACATACTTCTGATAGTCCCATAAGCCACATATTAATCTGATAGTCCCACAAGCCACATACCTCTGATAGTCCCACAAGCCACATACCTCTGATAGTCACACAAGCCACATATTAGTCTGATAGTCCCACAAGTGACATACCTCTGATAGTCCCACAAACCACATATTAGTCTGATAGTTCCACAAGCCACATACCTCTGATAGTCCCACAAGCCACATACCTCTGATAGTCCCACAAGCCACATATTAGTCTGATAGTCCCACAAGCCACATACCTCTGATAGTCCCACAAGCCACATACCTCTGATAGTCCCACAAGCCACATACCTCTGATAGTCCCACAAGCCACATACCTCTGATAGTCCCACAAGCCACATATTAGTCTGATAGTCCCACAAGTGACATACCTCTGATAGTCCCACAAACCACATATTAGTCTGATAGTTCCACAAGCCACATACCTCTGATAGTCCCACAAGCCACATATTAGTCTGATAGTCCCACAGGTCACATATCTCTGATAGTCCCACAAGCCACATACCTCTGATAGTCCCACAAGCCACATACCTCTGATAGTCCCACAAGCCACATACCTCTGATAGTCCCACAAGCCACATATTAGTCTGATAGTTCCACAGGCCACATACCTCTGATAGTCCCACAAGCCACATATTAGTCTGATAGTCCCACAAGCCAGAAAGCTCTGATAGTCCCACAAGCCACATATTAGTGTGATAGTCCCACAAGCGACATACCTCTGATAGTCCCACAAGCCACATACCTCTGATAGTCCCACATGTCACATACCTACGATAGTCCCACAAGCCACATATTAGTCTGATAGTCTTACAAGCCACATACCTCTGATAGTCCCACAAGTCATATACCTCTGATATTCCCACAAGCCACATATTAGTCTGATAGTCCCACAAGCCACATATTAGTCTGATAGTCCCACAAACCACATAGTTCTGATAGTCCCACAAGCCACATATAAGTATCATAGTCCCACAAGCCACATACTGCTGATAGTCCCACAAGCCACATATTGGTCTGATAGTCCCACAAGTCACATACCTCTGATAGTCCCATAAGCCACATATTAATCTGATAGTCCCACATGCCACATACATCTGATAGTCCCACAAGCCACATACCTCTGATAGTCCCACAAACCACATATTAGTCTGATAGTTCCACAAGCCACATACCTCTGATAGTCCCACAAGCCAGATAATTGTCTGATAGTCCCACAGGTCACATATCTCTGATAGTCCCACAAGCCACATAACTCTGATAGTCCCACAAGCCACATACCTCTGATAGTCCCACAAGCCACATACCTCTGATAGTCTAACAAGCCACATACCTCTGATAGTCCCACTAGCCACATACCTCTGACAGTCCCACAAGCTACATACCCCTCATAGTCCCACAAGCCACATACCTCTCATAGTCCAACACGCCACATATTAGTTTGATAGTCCCACAAGCCACATACCTCTGATAGTCCCACAAACCACATACCTCTGATAGTCCCACAAGCCACATATTAGTCTGATAGTCCCACAGGTCACATACTTCTGATAGTCCCACAAACCACATATCTCTGATAGTCCCACAAGCCACATATTAATCTGATAGTCCATCAAGCCACATACCTCTGATAGTCCCACAAGCCACATACCTCTGATAGTCCCACAAGTCACATACCTCTGATAGTCCCACAAGTCACATACCTCTGATAGTCCCACAAGCCACATACCTCTGATAGTACCACAAGCCACATACCTCTGATTGTCCCACAAGCCACATACCTCTGATAGTCCCACAAGGCACATACCTCTGATAGTCCCACAAGCCACATATTAGTCTGATAGTCCCACAAGCCACATACCTCTGATAGTCCCACAAGCCACATATTAGTCTGATAGTCCCACAAGTCACATACCTCTGATTGTCCCACAAGCCACATATTAGTCTGATAGTCCCACAAGTCACATACCTCTGATAGTCTTACAAGCCACATATTAGTATGATAGTCCCACAAGCCACATGCCTCTGATAGTCCCACAAGCCACATATTAGTCTTATAGTCCCACAAGTCACATACCTCTGATAGTCCCACAAGCCACATATTAGTCTGATAGTCCCACAAATCACATACCTTTGATAGTCCCACAAGCCACATATTAATCTGATAGTCCCACAAGCCACATACCTCTGATAGTCCCACAAGCCACATATTAGTCTGATAGTCCCACAAGCCACATACCTCTGATAGTCCCACAAGCCACATACCTCTGATAGTCCCACAAGCCACATACCTCTGATAGTCCCACAAGCCACATACCTCTGATAGTCCCACAAGTCACATACCTTTGGTAGTCCTACAAGCAACATATTAATCTGATAGTCCCACAAACCACATACCTCTGATAGTCCCACACGCAACATATTAGTCTGATAGTCCCACAAGCCACATACTTCTGATAGTCCCACAAGCCACATATTAGTCTGATAGTCCCACAAGCCACATACCTCTGATAGTCTCACAAGCCACATATTAGTCTGATAGTCCCACAAGTCACATACCTCTGATAGTCCCACAAGTCACATACCTCTTATAGTCCCACAAACCACATACTTCTGATAGTCCCACATGCCACATACCTCTGATAGTCCCACAAGCCACATATTAGTCTGATAGTCCCACAAGCCACATACCTCTGATAGTCCCACAAGCCACATACCTCTGATAGTACCACAAGCCACATATTAGTCTGATAGTCCCACAAGTCACATACCTCTGATAGTCCCACAAACCACATATTAGTCTGATAGTTCCACAAGCCACATACCTCTGATAGTCCCACAAGCCACATATTAGTCTGATAGTCCCACAGGTCACATATCCCTGATAGTCCCACAAGCGACATACCTCTGATAGTCCCACAAGCCACATACCTCTGATAGTCCCACAAGCCACATACCTCTGATAGTCTCACAAGCCACATACCTCTGATAGTCCCACTAGCCACATACCTCTGATAGTCCCACAAGCTACATACCTCTCATAGTCCAACACGCCACATATTAGTTTGATAGTCCCACAAGCCACATACCTCTGATAGTCCCACAAACCACATACCTCTGATAGTCCCACAAGCCGCATATTAGTCTGATAGTCCCACAGGTCACATACCTCTGATAGTCCCACAAACCACATACCTCTGATAGTCCCACAAGCCACATATTAGTCTGATAGTCCCACAAGTCACATACCTCTGATAGTCCCATAAGCCACATATTAATCTGATAGTCCCACAAGCCACATACATCTGATAGCCCCACAAGCCACATACCTCTGATAGTCCCACAAACCACATATTAGTCTGATAGTTCCACAAGCCACATACCTCTGATAGTCCCACAAGCCAGATAATTGTCTGATAGTCCCACAGGTCACATATCTCTGATAGTCCCACAAGCCACATACCTCTGATAGTCCCACAAGCCACATACCTCTGATAGTCCCACAAGCCACATACCTCTGATAGTCTCACAAGCCACATACCTCTGATAGTCCCACTAGCCACATACCTCTGACAGTCCCACAAGCTACATACCTCTCATAGTCCCACAAGCCACATACCTCACATAGTCCAACATGCCACATATTAGTTTGATAGTCCCACAAGCCACATACCTCTGATAGTCCCACAAACCACATACCTCTGATAGTCCCACAAGCCACATATTAGTCTGATAGTCCCACAGGTCACATACTTCTGAT
Source organism: Eledone cirrhosa (assembly GCA_964016885.1). Taxonomy (NCBI): domain Eukaryota; kingdom Metazoa; phylum Mollusca; class Cephalopoda; order Octopoda; family Eledonidae; genus Eledone; species Eledone cirrhosa. The sequence continues at coordinate 373,406,519 of OZ024742.1, forward strand.
AGTCCCACAAACCACATATCTCTGATAGTCCCACAACCCACATATTAGTCTGATAGTCCATCAAGCCACATACCTCTGATAGTCCCACAAGCCACATACCTCTGATAGTCCCACAAGTCACATACCTCTGATAGTCCCACAAGCCACATACCTCTGATAGTCCCACAAGCCACATATTAGTCTGATAGTCCCACAAGTCACATACCTCTGATTGTCCCACAAGCCACATATTAGTCTGATAGTCCCACAAGTCACATACCTCTGATAGTCTTACAAGCCACATATTAGTATCATAGTCCCACAAGCCACATGCCTCTGATAGTCCCACAAGCCACATATTAGTCTGATAGTCCCACAAGTCACATACCTCTGATAGTCCCACAAGCCACATATTAGTCTGATAGTCCCACAAATCACATACCTTTGATAGTCCCACAAGCCACATATTAATCTGATAGTCCCACAAGCCACATACCTCTGATAGTCCCACAAGCCACATATTAGTCTGATAGTCCCACAAGCCACATACCTCTGATAGTCCCACAAGCCACATACCTCTGATAGTCCCACAAGCCACATACCTCTGATAGTCCCACAAGCCACATACCTCTGATAGTCCCACAAGTCACATACCTTTGGTAGTCCTACAAGCAACATATTAATCTGATAGTCCCACAAACCACATATCTCTGATAGTCCCACACGCAACATATTAGTCTGATAGTCCCACAAGCCACATACTTCTGATAGTCCCACAAGCCACATATTAGTCTGATAGTCCCACAAGCCACATACCTCTGATAGTCTCACAAGCCACATATTAGTCTGATAGTCCCACAAGTCACATACCTCTGATAGTCCCACAAGTCACATACCTCTTATAGTCCCACAAACCACATACTTCTGATAGTCCCACAAGCCACATATTAGTCTGATAGTCCCACAAGTCACATACCTCTGATAGTCCCACAAACCACATATTAGTCTGATAGTTCCACAAGCGACATACCTCTGATAGTCCCACAAGCCACATATTAGTCTGATAGTCCCACAGGTTGCATATCTCTGATAGTCCCACAAGCGACATACCTCTGATAGTCCCACAAGCCACATACCTCTGATAGTCCCACAAGCCACATACCTCTGATAGTCTCACAAGCCACATACCTCTGATAGTCCCACTAGCCACATACCTCTGATAGTCCCACAAGCCACATACCTCTGATAGTCACACAAGCCACATATTAGTCTGATAGTCCCACAAGTGACATACCTCTGATAGTCCCACAAACCACATATTAGTCTGATAGTTCCACAAGCCACATACCTCTGATAGTCCCACAAGCCACATACCTCTGATAGTCCCACAAGCCACATATTAGTCTGATAGTCCCACAAGCCACATACCTCTGATAGTCCCACAAGCCACATACCTCTGATAGTCCCACAAGCCACATACCTCTGATAGTCCCACAAGCCACATACCTCTGATAGTCCCACAAGCCACATATTAGTCTGATAGTCCCACAAGTGACATACCTCTGATAGTCCCACAAACCACATATTAGTCTGATAGTTCCACAAGCCACGTACCTCTGATAGTCCCACAAGCCACATATTAGTCTGATAGTCCCACAGGTCACATATCTCTGATAGTCCCACAAGCCACATACCTCTGATAGTCCCACAAGCCACATACCTCTGATAGTCCCACAAGCCACATATTAGTCTGATAGTTCCACAGGCCACATACCTCTGATAGTCCCACAAGCCACATATTAGTCTGATAGTCCCACAAGCCACATATCTCTGATAGTCCCACAAGCCACATATTAGTCTGATAGTCCCACAAGCGACATACCTCTGATAGTCCCACAAGCCACATACCTCTGATAGTCCCACATGTCACATACCTACGATAGTCCCACAAGCCACATATTAGTCTGATAGTCTTACAAGCCACATACCTCTGATAGTCCCACAAGTCATATACCTCTGATATTCCCACAAGCCACATATTAGTCTGATAGTCCCACAAGCCACATATTAGTCTGATAGTCTCACAAGCCACATACCTCTGATAGTCCCACTAGCCACATACCTCTGACAGTCCCACAAGCTACATACCTCTCATAGTCCCACAAGCCACATACCTCACATAGTCCAACATGCCACATATTAGTTTGATAGTCCCACAAGCCACATACCTCTGATAGTCCCACAAACCACATACCTCTGATAGTCCCACAAGCCACATATTAGTCTGATAGTCCCACAGGTCACATACTTCTGATAGTCCCACAAACCACATATCTCTGATAGTCCCACAACCCACATATTAGTCTGATAGTCCATCAAGCCACATACCTGTGATAGTCCCACAAGCCACATACCTCTGATAGTCCCACAAGTCACATACCTCTGATAGTCCCACAAGTCACATACCTCTGATAGTCCCACAAGCCACATACCTCTGATAGTACCACAAGCCACATACCTCTGATTGTCCCACAAGCCACATACCTCTGATAGTCCCACAAGGCACATACCTCTGATAGTCCCACAAGCCACATATTAGTCTGATAGTCCCACAAGCCACATACCTCTGATAGTCCCACAAGCCACATATTAGTCTGATAGTCCCACAAGTCACATACCTCTGATTGTCCCACAAGCCACATATTAGTCTGATAGTCCCACAAGTCACATACCTCTGATAGTCTTACAAGCCACATATTAGTATCATAGTCCCACAAGCCACATGCCTCTGATAGTCCCACAAGCCACATATTAGTCTGATAGTCCCACAAGTCACATACCTCTGATAGTCCCACAAGCCACATATTAGTCTGATAGTCCCACAAATCACATACCTTTGATAGTCCCACAAGCCACATATTAATCTGATAGTCCCACAAGCCACATACCTCTGATAGTCCCACAAGCCACATATTAGTCTGATAGTCCCACAAGCCACATACCTCTGATAGTCCCACAAGCCACATACCTCTGATAGTCCCACAAGCCACATACCTCTGATAGTCCCACAAGCCACATACCTCTGATAGTCCCACAAGTCACATACCTTTGGTAGTCCTACAAGCAACATATTAATCTGATAGTCCCACAAACCACATATCTCTGATAGTCCCACACGCAACATATTAGTCTGATAGTCCCACAAGCCACATACTTCTGATAGTCCCACAAGCCACATATTAGTCTGATAGTCCCACAAGCCACATACCTCTGATAGTCTCACAAGCCACATATTAGTCTGATAGTCCCACAAGTCACATACCTCTGATAGTCCCACAAGTCACATACCTCTTATAGTCCCACAAACCACATACTTCTGATAGTCCCACAAGCCACATATTAGTCTGATAGTCCCACAAGTCACATACCTCTGATAGTCCCACAAACCACATATTAGTCTGATAGTTCCACAAGCGACATACCTCTGATAGTCCCACAAGCCACATATTAGTCTGATAGTCCCACAGGTTGCATATCTCTGATAGTCCCACAAGCGACATACCTCTGATAGTCCCACAAGCCACATACCTCTGATAGTCCCACAAGCCACATACCTCTGATAGTCTCACAAGCCACATACCTCTGATAGTCCCACTAGCCACATACCTCTGATAGTCCCACAAGCCACATACCTCTGATAGTCACACAAGCCACATATTAGTCTGATAGTCCCACAAGTGACATACCTCTGATAGTCCCACAAACCACATATTAGTCTGATAGTTCCACAAGCCACATACCTCTGATAGTCCCACAAGCCACATACCTCTGATAGTCCCACAAGCCACATATTAGTCTGATAGTCCCACAAGCCACATACCTCTGATAGTCCCACAAGCCACATACCTCTGATAGTCCCACAAGCCACATACCTCTGATAGTCCCACAAGCCACATACCTCTGATAGTCCCACAAGCCACATATTAGTCTGATAGTCCCACAAGTGACATACCTCTGATAGTCCCACAAACCACATATTAGTCTGATAGTTCCACAAGCCACGTACCTCTGATAGTCCCACAAGCCACATATTAGTCTGATAGTCCCACAGGTCACATATCTCTGATAGTCCCACAAGCCACATACCTCTGATAGTCCCACAAGCCACATACCTCTGATAGTCCCACAAGCCACATATTAGTCTGATAGTTCCACAGGCCACATACCTCTGATAGTCCCACAAGCCACATATTAGTCTGATAGTCCCACAAGCCACATATCTCTGATAGTCCCACAAGCCACATATTAGTCTGATAGTCCCACAAGCGACATACCTCTGATAGTCCCACAAGCCACATACCTCTGATAGTCCCACATGTCACATACCTACGATAGTCCCACAAGCCACATATTAGTCTGATAGTCTTACAAGCCACATACCTCTGATAGTCCCACAAGTCATATACCTCTGATATTCCCACAAGCCACATATTACTCTGATAGTCCCACAAGCCACATATTAGTCTGATAGTCCCACAAACCACATAGTTCTGATAGTCCCACAAGCCACATATAAGTATCATAGTCCCACAAGCCACATACTGCTGATAGTCCCACAAGCCACATATTGGTCTGATAGTCCCACAAGTCACATACCTCTGATAGTCCCATAAGCCACATATTAATCTGATAGTCCCACAAGCCACATACATCTGATAGTCCCACAAGCCACATACCTCTGATAGTCCCACAAACCACATATTAGTCTGATAGTTCCACAAGCCACATACCTCTGATAGTCCCACAAGCCAGATAATTGTCTGATAGTCCCACAGGTCACATATCTCTGATAGTCCCACAAGCCACATACCTCTGATAGTCCCACAAGCCACATACCTCTGATAGTCCCACAAGCCACATACCTCTGATAGTCTCACAAGCCACATACCTCTGATAGTCCCACTAGCCACATACCTCTGACAGTCCCACAAGCTACATACCCCTCATAGTCCCACAAGCCACATACCTCTCATAGTCCAACACGCCACATATTAGTTTGATAGTCCCACAAGCCACATACCTCTGATAGTCCCACAAACCACATACCTCTGATAGTCCCACAAGCCACATACCTCTGATAGTCCCACAAACCACATATCTCTGATAGTCCCACAAGCCACATATTAATCTGATAGTCCATCAAGCCACATACCTCTGATAGTCCCACAAGCCACATACCTCTGATAGTCCCACAAGTCACATACCTCTGATAGTCCCACAAGTCACATACCTCTGATAGTCCCACAAGCCACATACCTCTGATAGTACCACAAGCCACATACCTCTGATTGTCCCACAAGCCACATACCTCTGATAGTCCCACAAGGCACATACCTCTGATAGTCCCACAAGCCACATATTAGTCTGATAGTCCCACAAGCCACATACCTCTGATAGTCCCACAAGCCACATATTAGTCTGATAGTCCCACAAGTCACATACCTCTGATTGTCCCACAAGCCACATATTAGTCTGATAGTCCCACAAGTCCCATACCTCTGATAGTCTTACAAGCCACATATTAGTATGATAGTCCCACAAGCCACATGCCTCTGATAGTCCCACAAGCCACATATTAGTCTGATAGTCCCACAAGTCACATACCTCTGATAGTCCCACAAGCCACATATTAGTCTGATAGTCCCACAAATCACATACCTTTGATAGTCCCACAAGCCACATATTAATCTGATAGTCCCACAAGCCACATACCTCTGATAGTCCCACAAGCCACATATTAGTCTGATAGTCCCACAAGCCAAATACCTCTGATAGTCCCACAAGCCACATACCTCTGATAGTCCCACAAGCCACATATTAGTCTGATAGTCCCACAGGTCACATATCTCTGATAGTCCCACAAGCGACATACCTCTGATAGTCCCACAAGCCACATACCTCTGATAGTCCCACAAGCCACATACCTCTGATAGTCTCACAAGCCACATACCTCTGATAGTCCCACTAGCCACATACCTCTGATAGTCCCACAAGCTACATACCTCTCATAGTCCAACACGCCACATATTAGTTTGATAGTCCCACAAGCCACATACCTCTGATAGTCCCACAAACCACATACCTCTGATAGTCCCACAAGCCACATATTAGTCTGATAGTCCCACAAGTCACATACCTCTGATAGTCCCATAAGCCACATATTAATCTGATAGTCCCACAAGCCACATACATCTGATAGTCCCACAAGCCACATACCTCTGATAGTCCCACAAACCACATATTAGTCTGATAGTTCCACAAGCCACATACCTCTGATAGTCCCACAAGCCAGATAATTGTCTGATAGTCCCACAGGTCACATATCTCTGATAGTCCCACAAGCCACATACCTCTGATAGTCCCACAAGCCACATACCTCTGATAGTCCCACAAGCCACATACCTCTGATAGTCTCACAAGCCACATACCTCTGATAGTCCCACTAGCCACATACCTCTGACAGTCCCACAAGCTACATACCTCTCATAGTCCCACAAGCCACATACCTCACATAGTTCAACACGCCACATATTAGTTTGATAGTCCCACAAGCCACATACCTCTGATAGTCCCACAAACCACATACCTCTGATAGTCCCACAAGCCACATATTAGTCTGATAGTCCCACAGGTCACATACTTCTGATAGTCCCACAAACCACATATCTCTGATAGTCCCACAACCCACATATTAGTCTGATAGTCCATCAAGCCACATACCTCTGATAGTCCCACAAGCCACATACCTCTGATAGTCCCACAAGTCACATACCTCTGATAGTCCCACAAGTCACATACCTCTGATAGTCCCACAAGCCACATACCTCTGATAGTACCACAAGCCACATACCTCTGATTGTCCCACAAGCCACATACCTCTGATAGTCCCACAAGGCACATACCTCTGATAGTCCCACAAGCCACATATTAGTCTGATAGTCCCACAAGCCACATACCTCTGATAGTCCCACAAGCCACATATTAGTCTGATAGTCCCACAAGTCACATACCTCTGATTGTCCCACAAGCCACATATTAGTCTGATAGTCCCACAAGTCACATACCTCTGATAGTCTTACAAGCCACATATTAGTATGATAGTCCCACAAGCCACATGCCTCTGATAGTCCCACAAGCCACATATTAGTCTGATAGTCCCACAAGTCACATACCTCTGATAGTCCCACAAGCCACATATTAGTCTGATAGTCCCACAAATCACATACCTTTGATAGTCCCACAAGCCACATATTAATCTGATAGTCCCACAAGCCACATACCTCTGATAGTCCCACAAGCCACATATTAGTCTGATAGTCCCACAAGCCACATACCTCTGATAGTCCCACAAGCCACATACCTCTGATAGTCCCACAAGCCACATACCTCTGATAGTCCCACAAGCCACATACCTCTGATAGTCCCACAAGTCACATACCTTTGGTAGTCCTACAAGCAACATATTAATCTGATAGTCCCACAAACCACATATCTCTGATAGTCCCACACGCAACATATTAGTCTGATAGTCCCACAAGCCACATACTTCTGATAGTCCCACAAGCCACATATTAGTCTGATAGTCCCACAAGCCACATACCTCTGATAGTCTCACAAGCCACATATTAGTCTGATAGTCCCACAAGTCACATACCTCTGATAGTCCCACAAGTCACATACCTCTTATAGTCCCACAAACCACATACTTCTGATAGTCCCACAAGCCACATATTAGTCTGATAGTCCCACAAGCCACATACCTCTGATAGTCCCACAAACCACATATTAGTCTGATAGTTCCACAAGCCACATACCTCTGATAGTTCCACAAGCCAGATAATTGTCTGATAGTCCCACAGGTCACATATCTCTGATAGTCCCACAAGCCACATACCTCTGATAGTCCCACAAGCCACATACCTCTGATAGTCCCACAAGCCACATACCTCTGATAGTCTCACAAGCCACATACCTCTGATAGTCCCACTAGCCACATACCTCTGACAGTCCCACAAGCTACATACCCCTCATAGTCCCACAAGCCACATACCTCTCATAGTCCAACACGCCACATATTAGTTTGATAGTCCCACAAGCCACATACCTCTGATAGTCCCACAAACCACATACCTCTGATAGTCCCACAAGCCACATATTAGTCTGATAGTCCCACAGGTCACATACTTCTGATAGTCCCACAAACCACATATCTCTGATAGTCCCACAAGCCACATATTAATCTGATAGTCCATCAAGCCACATACCTCTGATAGTCCCACAAGCCACATACCTCTGATAGTCCCACAAGTCACATACCTCTGATAGTCCCACAAGTCACATACCTCTGATAGTCCCACAAGCCACATACCTCTGATAGTACCACAAGCCACATACCTCTGATTGTCCCACAAGCCACATACCTCTGATAGTCCCACAAGCCACATATTAGTCTGATAGTCCCACAAGTCACATACTTCTGATTGTCCCACAAGCCACATATTAGTCTGATAGTCCCACAAGTCCCATACCTCTGATAGTCTTACAAGCCACATATTAGTATGATAGTCCCACAAGCCACATGCCTCTGATAGTCCCACAAGCCACATATTAGTCTGATAGTCCCACAAGTCACATACCTCTGATAGTCCCACAAGCCACATATTAGTCTGATAGTCCCACAAATCACATACCTTTGATAGTCCCACAAGCCACATATTAATCTGATAGTCCCACAAGCCACATACCTCTGATAGTCCCACAAGCCACATATTAGTCTGATAGTCCCACAAGCCAAATACCTCTGATAGTCCCACAAGCCACATACCTCTGATAGTCCCACAAGCCACATATTAGTCTGATAGTCCCACAGGTCACATATCTCTGATAGTCCCACAAGCGACATACCTCTGATAGTCCCACAAGCCACATACCTCTGATAGTCCCACAAGCCACATACCTCTGATAGTCTCACAAGCCACATACCTCTGATAGTCCCACTAGCCACATACCTCTGATAGTCCCACAAGCTACATACCTCTCATAGTCCAACACGCCACATATTAGTTTGATAGTCCCACAAGCCACATACCTCTGATAGTCCCACAAACCACATACCTCTGATAGTCCCACAAGCCGCATATTAGTCTGATAGTCCCACAGGTCACATACCTCTGATAGTCCCACAAACCACATACCTCTGATAGTCCCACAAGCCACATATTAGTCTGATAGTCCCACAAGTCACATACCTCTGATAGTCCCATAAGCCACATATTAATCTGATAGTCCCACAAGCCACATACATCTGATAGTCCCACAAGCCACATACCTCTGATAGTCCCACAAACCACATATTAGTCTGATAGTTCCACAAGCCACATACCTCTGATAGTCCCACAAGCCAGATAATTGTCTGATAGTCCCACAGGTCACATATCTCTGATAGTCCCACAAGCCACATACCTCTGATAGTCCCACAAGCCACAAACCTCTAATAGTCCCACAAGCCACATACCTCTGATAATCTCACAAGCCACATACCTCTGATAGTCCCACTAGCCACATACCTCTGACAGTCCCACAAGCTACATACCCCTCATAGTCCCACAAGCCACATACCTCTCATAGTCCAACACGCCACATATTAGTTTGATAGTCCCACAAGCCACATACCTCTGATAGTCCCACAAACCACATACCTCTGATAGTCCCACAAGCCACATATTAGTCTGATAGTCCCACAGGTCACATATTAATCTGATAGTCCATCAAGCCACATACCTCTGATAGTCCCACAAGCCACATACCTCTGATAGTCCCACAAACCACATATCTCTGATAGTCCCACAAGCCACATATTAATCTGATAGTCCCACAAGCCACATACCTCTGATAGTCCCACAAGCCACATATTAGTCTGATAGTCCCACAAGCCAAATACCTCTGATAGTCCCACAAGCCACATACCTCTGATAGTCCCGCAAGCCACATATTAGTCTGATAGTCCCACAAGTGACATACCTCTGATAGTCCCACAAACCACATATTAGTCTGATAGTTCCACAAGCCACGTACCTCTGATAGTCCCACAAGCCACATATTAGTCTGATAGTCCCACAGGTCACATATCTCTGATAGTCCCACAAGCCACATACCTCTGATAGTCCCACAAGCCACATACCTCTGATAGTCCCACAAGCCACATATTAGTCTGATAGTTCCACAGGCCACATACCTCTGATAGTCCCACAAGCCACATATTAGTCTGATAGTCCCACAAGCCACATATCTCTGATAGTCCCACAAGCCACATATTAGTCTGATAGTCCCACAAGCGACATACCTCTGATAGTCCCACAAGCCACATACCTCTGATAGTCCCACATGTCACATACCTACGATAGTCCCACAAGCCACATATTAGTCTGATAGTCTTACAAGCCACATACCTCTGATAGTCCCACAAGTCATATACCTCTGATATTCCCACAAGCCACATATTAGTCTGATAGTCCCACAAGCCACATATTAGTCTGATAGTCCCACAAACCACATAGTTCTGATAGTCCCACAAGCCACATATAAGTATCATAGTCCCACAAGCCACATACTGCTGATAGTCCCACAAGCCACATATTGATCTGATAGTCCCACAAGTCACATACCTCTGATAGTCCCATAAGCCACATATTAATCTGATAGTCCCACAAGCCACATACATCTGATAGTCCCACAAGCCACATACCTCTGATAGTCCCACAAACCACATATTAGTCTGATAGTTCCACAAGCCACATACCTCTGATAGTCCCACAAGCCAGATAATTGTCTGATAGTCCCACAGGTCACATATCTCTGATAGTCCCACAAGCCACATACCTCTGATAGTCCCACAAGCCACATACCTCTGATAGTCCCACAAGCCACATACCTCTGATAGTCTCACAAGCCACATACCTCTGATAGTCCCACTAGCCACATACCTCTGACAGTCCCACAAGCTACATACCCCTCATAGTCCCACAAGCCACATACCTCTCATAGTCCAACACGCCACATATTAGTTTGATAGTCCCACAAGCCACATACCTCTGATAGTCCCACAAACCACATACCTCTGATAGTCCCACAAGCCACATACCTCTGATAGTCCCACAAACCACATATCTCTGATAGTCCCACAAGCCACATATTAATCTGATAGTCCATCAAGCCACATACCTCTGATAGTCCCACAAGCCACATACCTCTGATAGTCCCACAAGTCACATACCTCTGATAGTCCCACAAGTCACATACCTCTGATAGTCCCACAAGCCACATACCTCTGATAGTACCACAAGCCACATACCTCTGATTGTCCCACAAGCCACATACCTCTGATAGTCCCACAAGGCACATACCTCTGATAGTCCCACAAGCCACATATTAGTCTGATAGTCCCACAAGCCACATACCTCTGATAGTCCCACAAGCCACATATTAGTCTGATAGTCCCACAAGTCACATACCTCTGATTGTCCCACAAGCCACATATTAGTCTGATAGTCCCACAAGTCCCATACCTCTGATAGTCTTACAAGCCACATATTAGTATGATAGTCCCACAAGCCACATGCCTCTGATAGTCCCACAAGCCACATATTAGTCTGATAGTCCCACAAGTAACATACCTCTGATAGTCCCACAAGCCACATATTAGTCTGATAGTCCCACAAATCACATACCTTTGATAGTCCCACAAGCCACATATTAATCTGATAGTCCCACAAGCCACATACCTCTGATAGTCCCACAAGCCACATATTAGTCTGATAGTCCCACAAGCCAAATACCTCTGATAGTCCCACAAGCCACATACCTCTGATAGTCCCACAAGCCACATATTAGTCTGATAGTCCCACAGGTCACATATCTCTGATAGTCCCACAAGCGACATACCTCTGATAGTCCCACAAGCCACATACCTCTGATAGTCCCACAAGCCACATACCTCTGATAGTCTCACAAGCCACATACCTCTGATAGTCCCACTAGCCACATACCTCTGATAGTCCCACAAGCTACATACCTCTCATAGTCCAACACGCCACATATTAGTTTGATAGTCCCACAAGCCACATACCTCTGATAGTCCCACAAACCACATACCTCTGATAGTCCCACAAGCCACATATTAGTCTGATAGTCCCACAAGTCACATACCTCTGATAGTCCCATAAGCCACATATTAATCTGATAGTCCCACAAGCCACATACATCTGATAGTCCCACAAGCCACATACCTCTGATAGTCCCACAAACCACATATTAGTCTGATAGTTCCACAAGCCACATACCTCTGATAGTCCCACAAGCCAGATAATTGTCTGATAGTCCCACAGGTCACATATCTCTGATAGTCCCACAAGCCACATACCTCTGATAGTCCCACAAGCCACATACCTCTGATAGTCCCACAAGCCACATACCTCTGATAGTCTCACAAGCCACATACCTCTGATAGTCCCACTAGCCACATACCTCTGACAGTCCCACAAGCTACATACCTCTCATAGTCCCACAAGCCACATACCTCACATAGTTCAACACGCCACATATTAGTTTGATAGTCCCACAAGCCACATACCTCTGATAGTCCCACAAACCACATACCTCTGATAGTCCCACAAGCCACATATTAGTCTGATAGTCCCACAGGTCACATACTTCTGATAGTCCCACAAACCACATATCTCTGATAGTCCCACAACCCACATATTAGTCTGATAGTCCATCAAGCCACATACCTCTGATAGTCCCACAAGCCACATACCTCTGATAGTCCCACAAGTCACATACCTCTGATAGTCCCACAAGTCACATACCTCTGATAGTCCCACAAGCCACATACCTCTGATAGTACCACAAGCCACATACCTCTGATTGTCCCACAAGCCACATACCTCTGATAGTCCCACAAGGCACATACCTCTGATAGTCCCACAAGCCACATATTAGTCTGATAGTCCCACAAGCCACATACCTCTGATAGTCCCACAAGCCACATATTAGTCTGATAGTCCCACAAGTCACATACCTCTGATTGTCCCACAAGCCACATATTAGTCTGATAGTCCCACAAGTCACATACCTCTGATAGTCTTACAAGCCACATATTAGTATGATAGTCCCACAAGCCACATGCCTCTGATAGTCCCACAAGCCACATATTAGTCTGATAGTCCCACAAGTCACATACCTCTGATAGTCCCACAAGCCACATATTAGTCTGATAGTCCCACAAATCACATACCTTTGATAGTCCCACAAGCCACATATTAATCTGATAGTCCCACAAGCCACATACCTCTGATAGTCCCACAAGCCACATATTAGTCTGATAGTCCCACAAGCCACATACCTCTGATAGTCCCACAAGCCACATACCTCTGATAGTCCCACAAGCCACATACCTCTGATAGTCCCACAAGCCACATACCTCTGATAGTCCCACAAGTCACATACCTTTGGTAGTCCTACAAGCAACATATTAATCTGATAGTCCCACAAACCACATATCTCTGATAGTCCCACACGCAACATATTAGTCTGATAGTCCCACAAGCCACATACTTCTGATAGTCCCACAAGCCACATATTAGTCTGATAGTCCCACAAGCCACATACCTCTGATAGTCTCACAAGCCACATATTAGTCTGATAGTCCCACAAGTCACATACCTCTGATAGTCCCACAAGTCACATACCTCTTATAGTCCCACAAACCACATACTTCTGATAGTCCCACAAGCCACATATTAGTCTGATAGTCCCACAAGCCACATACCTCTGATAGTCCCACAAACCACATATTAGTCTGATAGTTCCACAAGCCACATACCTCTGATAGTTCCACAAGCCAGATAATTGTCTGATAGTCCCACAGGTCACATATCTCTGATAGTCCCACAAGCCACATACCTCTGATAGTCCCACAAGCCACATACCTCTGATAGTCCCACAAGCCACATACCTCTGATAGTCTCACAAGCCACATACCTCTGATAGTCCCACTAGCCACATACCTCTGACAGTCCCACAAGCTACATACCCCTCATAGTCCCACAAGCCACATACCTCTCATAGTCCAACACGCCACATATTAGTTTGATAGTCCCACAAGCCACATACCTCTGATAGTCCCACAAACCACATACCTCTGATAGTCCCACAAGCCACATATTAGTCTGATAGTCCCACAGGTCACATACTTCTGATAGTCCCACAAACCACATATCTCTGATAGTCCCACAAGCCACATATTAATCTGATAGTCCATCAAGCCACATACCTCTGATAGTCCCACAAGCCACATACCTCTGATAGTCCCACAAGTCACATACCTCTGATAGTCCCACAAGTCACATACCTCTGATAGTCCCACAAGCCACATACCTCTGATAGTACCACAAGCCACATACCTCTGATTGTCCCACAAGCCACATACCTCTGATAGTCCCACAAGGCACATACCTCTGATAGTCCCACAAGCCACATATTAGTCTGATAGTCCCACAAGCCACATACCTCTGATAGTCCCACAAGCCACATATTAGTCTGATAGTCCCACAAGTCACATACTTCTGATTGTCCCACAAGCCACATATTAGTCTGATAGTCCCACAAGTCCCATACCTCTGATAGTCTTACAAGCCACATATTAGTATGATAGTCCCACAAGCCACATGCCTCTGATAGTCCCACAAGCCACATATTAGTCTGATAGTCCCACAAGTCACATACCTCTGATAGTCCCACAAGCCACATATTAGTCTGATAGTCCCACAAATCACATACCTTTGATAGTCCCACAAGCCACATATTAATCTGATAGTCCCACAAGCCACATACCTCTGATAGTCCCACAAGCCACATATTAGTCTGATAGTCCCACAAGCCAAATACCTCTGATAGTCCCACAAGCCACATACCTCTGATAGTCCCACAAGCCACATATTAGTCTGATAGTCCCACAGGTCACATATCTCTGATAGTCCCACAAGCGACATACCTCTGATAGTCCCACAAGCCACATACCTCTGATAGTCCCACAAGCCACATACCTCTGATAGTCTCACAAGCCACATACCTCTGATAGTCCCACTAGCCACATACCTCTGATAGTCCCACAAGCTACATACCTCTCATAGTCCAACACGCCACATATTAGTTTGATAGTCCCACAAGCCACATACCTCTGATAGTCCCACAAACCACATACCTCTGATAGTCCCACAAGCCGCATATTAGTCTGATAGTCCCACAGGTCACATACCTCTGATAGTCCCACAAACCACATACCTCTGATAGTCCCACAAGCCACATATTAGTCTGATAGTCCCACAAGTCACATACCTCTGATAGTCCCATAAGCCACATATTAATCTGATAGTCCCACAAGCCACATACATCTGATAGTCCCACAAGCCACATACCTCTGATAGTCCCACAAACCACATATTAGTCTGATAGTTCCACAAGCCACATACCTCTGATAGTCCCACAAGCCAGATAATTGTCTGATAGTCCCACAGGTCACATATCTCTGATAGTCCCACAAGCCACATACCTCTGATAGTCCCACAAGCCACATACCTCTAATAGTCCCACAAGCCACATACCTCTGATAGTCTCACAAGCCACATACCTCTGATAGTCCCACTAGCCACATACCTCTGACAGTCCCACAAGCTACATACCCCTCATAGTCCCACAAGCCACATACCTCTCATAGTCCAGCACGCCACATATTAGTTTGATAGTCCCACAAGCCACATACCTCTGATAGTCCCACAAACCACATACCTCTGATAGTCCCACAAGCCACATATTAGTCTGATAGTCCCACAGGTCACATATTAATCTGATAGTCCATCAAGCCACATACCTCTGATAGTCCCACAAGCCACATACCTCTGATAGTCCCACAAACCACATATCTCTGATAGTCCCACAAGCCACATATTAATCTGATAGTCCCACAAGCCACATACCTCTGATAGTCCCACAAGCCACATATTAGTCTGATAGTCCCACAAGCCAAATACCTCTGATAGTCCCACAAGCCACATACCTCTGATAGTCCCACAAGCCACATTTTAGTCTGATAGTCCCACAGGTCACATATCTCTGATAGTCCCACAAGCGACATACCTCTGATAGTCCCACAAGCCACATACCTCTGATAGTCCCACAAGCCACATACCTCTGATAGTCTCACAAGCCACATACCTCTGATAGTCCCACTAGCCACATACCTCTGATAGTCCCACAAG
The DNA here is from genome assembly GCA_964016885.1 of Eledone cirrhosa. Classification (NCBI taxonomy): domain Eukaryota; kingdom Metazoa; phylum Mollusca; class Cephalopoda; order Octopoda; family Eledonidae; genus Eledone; species Eledone cirrhosa. Next base: position 373,422,874 of record OZ024742.1, read on the forward strand.
CTACATACCTCTCATAGTCCAACACGCCACATATTAGTTTGATAGTCCCACAAGCCACATACCTCTGATAGTCCCACAAACCACATACCTCTGATAGTCCCACAAGCCGCATATTAGTCTGATAGTCCCACAGGTCACATACCTCTGATAGTCCCACAAACCACATACCTCTGATAGTCCCACAAGCCACATATTAGTCTGATAGTCCCACAAGTCACATACCTCTGATAGTCCCATAAGCCACATATTAATCTGATAGTCCCACAAGCCACATACATCTGATAGTCCCACAAGCCACATACCTCTGATAGTCCCACAAACCACATATTAGTCTGATAGTTCCACAAGCCACATACCTCTGATAGTCCCACAAGCCAGATAATTGTCTGATAGTCCCACAGGTCACATATCTCTGATAGTCCCACAAGCCACATACCTCTGATAGTCCCACAAGCCACATACCTCTAATAGTCCCACAAGCCACATACCTCTGATAGTCTCACAAGCCACATACCTCTGATAGTCACACTAGCCACATACCTCTGACAGTCCCACAAGCTACATACCCCTCATAGTCCCACAAGCCACATACCTCTCATAGTCCAACACGCCACATATTAGTTTGATAGTCCCACAAGCCACATACCTCTGATAGTCCCACAAACCACATACCTCTGATAGTCCCACAAGCCACATATTAGTCTGATAGTCTAACAGGTCACATATTAATCTGATAGTCCATCAAGCCACATACCTCTGATAGTCCCACAAGCCACATACCTCTGATAGTCCCACAAACCACATATCTCTGATAGTCCCACAAGCCACATATTAATCTGATAGTCCCACAAGCCACATACCTCTGATAGTCCCACAAGCCACATATTAGTCTGATAGTCCCACAAGCCAAATACCTCTGATAGTCCCACAAGCCACATACCTCTGATAGTCCCACAAGCCACATATTAGTCTGATAGTCCCACAGGTCACATATCTCTGATAGTCCCACAAGCGACATACCTCTGATAGTCCCACAAGCCACATACCTCTGATAGTCCCACAAGCCACATACCTCTGATAGTCTCACAAGCCACATACCTCTGATAGTCCCACTAGCCACATACCTCTGATAGTCCCACAAGCTACATACCTCTCATAGTCCAACACGCCACATATTAGTTTGATAGTCCCACAAGCCACATACCTCTGATAGTCCCACAAACCACATACCTCTGATAGTCCCACAAGCCGCATATTAGTCTGATAGTCCCACAGGTCACATACCTCTGATAGTCCCACAAACCACATACCTCTGATAGTCCCACAAGCCACATATTAGTCTGATAGTCCCACAAGTCACATACCTCTGATAGTCCCATAAGCCACATATTAATCTGATAGTCCCACAAGCCACATACATCTGATAGTCCCACAAGCCACATACCTCTGATAGTCCCACAAACCACATATTAGTCTGATAGTTCCACAAGCCACATACCTCTGATAGTCCCACAAGCCAGATAATTGTCTGATAGTCCCACAGGTCACATATCTCTGATAGTCCCACAAGCCACATACCTCTGATAGTCCCACAAGCCACATACCTCTAATAGTCCCACAAGCCACATACCTCTGATAGTCTCACAAGCCACATACCTCTGATAGTCCCACTAGCCACATACCTCTGACAGTCCCACAAGCTACATACCCCTCATAGTCCCACAAGCCACATACCTCTCATAGTCCAACACGCCACATATTAGTTTGATAGTCCCACAAGCCACATACCTCTGATAGTCCCACAAACCACATACCTCTGATAGTCCCACAAGCCGCATATTAGTCTGATAGTCCCACAGGTCACATACCTCTGATAGTCCCACAAACCACATACCTCTGATAGTCCCACAAGCCACATATTAGTCTGATAGTCCCACAAGTCACATACCTCTGATAGTCCCATAAGCCACATATTAATCTGATAGTCCCACAAGCCACATACATCTGATAGTCCCACAAGCCACATACCTCTGATAGTCCCACAAACCACATATTAGTCTGATAGTTCCACAAGCCACATACCTCTGATAGTCCCACAAGCCAGATAATTGTCTGATAGTCCCACAGGTCACATATCTCTGATAGTCCCACAAGCCACATACCTCTGATAGTCCCACAAGCCACATACCTCTAATAGTCCCACAAGCCACATACCTCTGATAGTCTCACAAGCCACATACCTCTGATAGTCCCACTAGCCACATACCTCTGACAGTCCCACAAGCTACATACCCCTCATAGTCCCACAAGCCACATACCTCTCATAGTCCAACACGCCACATATTAGTTTGATAGTCCCACAAGCCACATACCTCTGATAGTCCCACAAACCACATACCTCTGATAGTCCCACAAGCCACATATTAGTCTGATAGTCCCACAGGTCACATATTAATCTGATAGTCCATCAAGCCACATACCTCTGATAGTCCCACAAGCCACATACCTCTGATAGTCCCACAAACCACATATCTCTGATAGTCCCACAAGCCACATATTAATCTGATAGTCCCACAAGCCACATACCTCTGATAGTCCCACAAGCCACATATTAGTCTGATAGTCCCACAAGCCAAATACCTCTGATAGTCCCACAAGCCACATACCTCTGATAGTCCCACAAGCCACATATTAGTCTGATAGTCCCACAGGTCACATATCTCTGATAGTCCCACAAGCGACATACCTCTGATAGTCCCACAAGCCACATACCTCTGATAGTCCCACAAGCCACATACCTCTGATAGTCTCACAAGCCACATACCTCTGATAGTCCCACTAGCCACATACCTCTGATAGTCCCACAAGCTACATACCTCTCATAGTCCAACACGCCACATATTAGTTTGATAGTCCCACAAGCCACATACCTCTGATAGTCCCACAAACCACATACCTCTGATAGTCCCACAAGCCGCATATTAGTCTGATAGTCCCACAGGTCACATACCTCTGATAGTCCCACAAACCACATACCTCTGATAGTCCCACAAGCCACATATTAGTCTGATAGTCCCACAAGTCACATACCTCTGATAGTCCCATAAGCCACATATTAATCTGATAGTCCCACAAGCCACATACATCTGATAGTCCCACAAGCCACATACCTCTGATAGTCCCACAAACCACATATTAGTCTGATAGTTCCACAAGCCACATACCTCTGATAGTCCCACAAGCCAGATAATTGTCTGATAGTCCCACAGGTCACATATCTCTGATAGTCCCACAAGCCACATACCTCTGATAGTCCCACAAGCCACATACCTCTAATAGTCCCACAAGCCACATACCTCTGATAGTCTCACAAGCCACATACCTCTGATAGTCCCACTAGCCACATACCTCTGACAGTCCCACAAGCTACATACCCCTCATAGTCCCACAAGCCACATACCTCTCATAGTCCAACACGCCACATATTAGTTTGATAGTCCCACAAGCCACATACCTCTGATAGTCCCACAAACCACATACCTCTGATAGTCCCACAAGCCACATATTAGTCTGATAGTCCCACAGGTCACATATTAATCTGATAGTCCATCAAGCCACATACCTCTGATAGTCCCACAAGCCACATACCTCTGATAGTCCCACAAACCACATATCTCTTATAGTCCCACAAGCCACATATTAATCTGATAGTCCATCAAGCCACATACCTCTGATAGTCCCACAAGCCACATACCTCTGATAGTCCCACAAGTCACATACCTCTGATAGTCCCACAAGTCACATACCTCTGATAGTCCCACAAGCTACATACCCCTCATAGTCCCACAAGCCACATACCTCTCATAGTCCAACACGCCACATATTAGTTTGATAGTCCCACAAGCCACATACCTCTGATAGTCCCACAAACCACATACCTCTGATAGTCCCACAAGCCACATATTAGTCTGATAGTCCCACAGGTCACATACTTCTGATAGTCCCACAAACCACATATCTCTGATAGTCCCACAAGCCACATATTAATCTGATAGTCCATGAAGCCACATACCTCTGATAGTCCCACAAGCCACATACCTCTGATAGTCCCACAAGTCACATACCTCTGATAGTCCCACAAGTCACATACCTCTGGTAGTCCCACAAGCCACATACCTCTGATAGTACCACAAGCCACATACCTCTGATTGTCCCACAAGCCACATACCTCTGATAGTCCCACAAGGCACATACCTCTGATAGTCCCACAAGCCACATATTAGTCTGATAGTCCCACAAGCCACATACCTCTGATAGTCCCACAAGCCACATATTAGTCTGATAGTCCCACAAGTCACATACCTCTGATTGTCCCACAAGCCACATATTAGTCTGATAGTCCCACAAGTCCCATACCTCTGATAGTCTTACAAGCCACATATTAGTATGATAGTCCCACAAGCCACATGCCTCTGATAGTCCCACAAGCCACATATTAGTCTGATAGTCCCACAAGCCACATACCTCTGATAGTCTCACAAGCCACATATTAGTCTGATAGTCCCACAAGTCACATACCTCTGATAGTCCCACAAGTCACATACCTCTTATAGTCCCACAAACCACATACTTCTGATAGTCCCACAAGCCACATATTAGTCTGATAGTCCCACATGTCACATACCTCTGATAGTCCCACAAACCACATATTAGTCTGATAGTTCCACAAGCGACATACCTCTGATAGTCCCACAAGCCACATATTAGTCTGATAGTCCCACAGGTTGCATATCTCTGATAGTCCCACAAGCGACATACCTCTGATAGTCCCACAAGCCACATACCTCTGATAGTCCCACAAGCCACATACCTCTGATAGTCTCACAAGCCACATACCTCTGATAGTCCCACTAGCCACATACCTCTGATAGTCCCACAAGCCACATACCTCTGATAGTCACACAAGCCACATATTAGTCTGATAGTCCCACAAGTGACATACCTCTGATAGTCCCACAAACCACATATTAGTCTGATAGTTCCACAAGCCACATACCTCTGATAGTCCCACAAGCCACATACCTCTGATAGTCCCACAAGCCACATATTAGTCTGATAGTCCCACAAGCCACATACCTCTGATAGTCCCACAAGCCACATACCTCTGATAGTCCCACAAGCCACATACCTCTGATAGTCCCACAAGCCACATACCTCTGATAGTCCCACAAGCCACATATTAGTCTGATAGTCCCACAAGTGACATACCTCTGATAGTCCCACAAACCACATATTAGTCTGATAGTTCCACAAGCCACGTACCTCTGATAGTCCCACAAGCCACATATTAGTCTGATAGTCCCACAGGTCACATATCTCTGATAGTCCCACAAGCCACATACCTCTGATAGTCCCACAAGCCACATACCTCTGATAGTCCCACAAGCCACATATTAGTCTGATAGTTCCACAGGCCACATACCTCTGATAGTCCCACAAGCCACATATTAGTCTGATAGTCCCACAAGCCACATATCTCTGATAGTCCCACAAGCCACATATTAGTCTGATAGTCCCACAAGCGACATACCTCTGATAGTCCCACAAGCCACATACCTCTAATAGTCCCACATGTCACATACCTACGATAGTCCCACAAGCCACATATTAGTCTGATAGTCTTACAAGCCACATACCTCTGATAGTCCCACAAGTCATATACCTCTGATATTCCCACAAGCCACATATTAGTCTGATAGTCCCACAAGCCACATATTAGTCTGATAGTCCCACAAACCACATAGTTCTGATAGTCCCACAAGCCACATATAAGTATCATAGTCCCACAAGCCACATACTGCTGATAGTCCCACAAGCCACATATTGGTCTGATAGTCCCACAAGTCACATACCTCTGATAGTCCCATAAGCCACATATTAATCTGATAGTCCCACAAGCCACATACATCTGATAGTCCCACAAGCCACATACCTCTGATAGTCCCACAAACCACATATTAGTCTGATAGTTCCACAAGCCACATACCTCTGATAGTCCCACAAGCCAGATAATTGTCTGATAGTCCCACAGGTCACATATCTCTGATAGTCCCACAAGCCACATACCTCTGATAGTCCCACAAGCCACATACCTCTGATAGTCCCACAAGCCACATACCTCTGATAGTCTCACAAGCCACATACCTCTGATAGTCCCACTAGCCACATACCTCTGACAGTCCCACAAGCTACATACCCCTCATAGTCCCACAAGCCACATACCTCTCATAGTCCAACACGCCACATATTAGTTTGATAGTCCCACAAGCCACATACCTCTGATAGTCCCACAAACCACATACCTCTGATCGTCCCACAAGCCACATACCTCTGATAGTCCCACAAACCACATATCTCTGATAGTCCCACAAGCCACATATTAATCTGATAGTCCATCAAGCCACATACCTCTGATAGTCCCACAAGCCACATACCTCTGATAGTCCCACAAGTCACATACCTCTGATAGTCCCACAAGTCACATACCTCTGATAGTCCCACAAGCCACATACCTCTGATAGTACCACAAGCCACATACCTCTGATTGTCCCACAAGCCACATACCTCTGATAGTCCCACAAGGCACATACCTCTGATAGTCCCACAAGCCACATATTAGTCTGATAGTCCCACAAGCCACATACCTCTGATAGTCCCACAAGCCACATATTAGTCTGATAGTCCCACAAGTCACATACCTCTGATTGTCCCACAAGCCACATATTAGTCTGATAGTCCCACAAGTCCCATACCTCTGATAGTCTTACAAGCCACATATTAGTATGATAGTCCCACAAGCCACATGCCTCTGATAGTCCCACAAGCCACATATTAGTCTGATAGTCCCACAAGTCACATACCTCTGATAGTCCCACAAGCCACATATTAGTCTGATAGTCCCACAAATCACATACCTTTGATAGTCCCACAAGCCACATATTAATCTGATAGTCCCACAAGCCACATACCTCTGATAGTCCCACAAGCCACATATTAGTCTGATAGTCCCACAAGCCAAATACCTCTGATAGTCCCACAAGCCACATACCTCTGATAGTCCCACAAGCCACATATTAGTCTGATAGTCCCACAGGTCACATATCTCTGATAGTCCCACAAGCGACATACCTCTGATAGTCCCACAAGCCACATACCTCTGATAGTCCCACAAGCCACATACCTCTGATAGTCTCACAAGCCACATACCTCTGATAGTCCCACTAGCCACATACCTCTGATAGTCCCACAAGCTACATACCTCTCATAGTCCAACACGCCACATATTAGTTTGATAGTCCCACAAGCCACATACCTCTGATAGTCCCACAAACCACATACCTCTGATAGTCCCACAAGCCACATATTAGTCTGATAGTCCCACAAGTCACATACCTCTGATAGTCCCATAAGCCACATATTAATCTGATAGTCCCACAAGCCACATACATCTGATAGTCCCACAAGCCACATACCTCTGATAGTCCCACAAACCACATATTAGTCTGATAGTTCCACAAGCCACATACCTCTGATAGTCCCACAAGCCAGATAATTGTCTGATAGTCCCACAGGTCACATATCTCTGATAGTCCCACAAGCCACATACCTCTGATAGTCCCACAAGCCACATACCTCTGATAGTCCCACAAGCCACATACCTCTGATAGTCTCACAAGCCACATACCTCTGATAGTCCCACTAGCCACATACCTCTGACAGTCCCACAAGCTACATACCTCTCATAGTCCCACAAGCCACATACCTCACATAGTTCAACACGCCACATATTAGTTTGATAGTCCCACAAGCCACATACCTCTGATAGTCCCACAAACCACATACCTCTGATAGTCCCACAAGCCACATATTAGTCTGATAGTCCCACAGGTCACATACTTCTGATAGTCCCACAAACCACATATCTCTGATAGTCCCACAACCCACATATTAGTCTGATAGTCCATCAAGCCACATACCTCTGATAGTCCCACAAGCCACATACTTCTGATAGTCCCACAAGTCACATACCTCTGATAGTCCCACAAGTCACATACCTCTGATAGTCCCACAAGCCACATACCTCTGATAGTACCACAAGCCACATACCTCTGATTGTCCCACAAGCCACATACCTCTGATAGTCCCACAAGGCACATACCTCTGATAGTCCCACAAGCCACATATTAGTCTGATAGTCCCACAAGCCACATACCTCTGATAGTCCCACAAGCCACATATTAGTCTGATAGTCCCACAAGTCACATACCTCTGATTGTCCCACAAGCCACATATTAGTCTGATAGTCCCACAAGTCACATACCTCTGATAGTCTTACAAGCCACATATTAGTATGATAGTCCCACAAGCCACATGCCTCTGATAGTCCCGCAAGCCACATATTAGTCTGATAGTTCCACAAGTCACATACCTCTGATAGTCCCACAAGCCACATATTAGTCTGATAGTCCCACAAATCACATAGCTTTGATAGTCCCACAAGCCACATATTAATCTGATAGTCCCACAAGCCACATACCTCTGATAGTCCCACAAGCCACATATTAGTCTGATAGTCCCACAAGCCACATACCTCTGATAGTCCCACAAGCCACATACCTCTGATAGTCCCACAAGCCACATACCTCTGATAGTCCCACAAGCCACATACCTCTGATAGTCCCACAAGTCACATACCTTTGGTAGTCCTACAAGCAACATATTAATCTGATAGTCCCACAAACCACATATCTCTGATAGTCCCACACGCAACATATTAGTCTGATAGTCCCACAAGCCACATACTTCTGATAGTCCCACAAGCCACATATTAGTCTGATAGTCCCACAAGCCACATACCTCTGATAGTCTCACAAGCCACATATTAGTCTGATAGTCCCACAAGTCACATACCTCTGATAGTCCCACAAGTCACATACCTCTTATAGTCCCACAAACCACATACTTCTGATAGTCCCACAAGCCACATATTAGTCTGATAGTCCCACAAGCCACATACCTCTGATAGTCCCACAAACCACATATTAGTCTGATAGTTCCACAAGCCACATACCTCTGATAGTTCCACAAGCCAGATAATTGTCTGATAGTCCCACAGGTCACATATCTCTGATAGTCCCACAAGCCACATACCTCTGATAGTCCCACAAGCCACATACCTCTGATAGTCCCACAAGCCACATACCTCTGATAGTCTCACAAGCCACATACCTCTGATAGTCCCACTAGCCACATACCTCTGACAGTCCCACAAGCTACATACCCCTCATAGTCCCGCAAGCCACATACCTCTCATAGTCCAACACGCCACATATTAGTTTGGTAGTCCCACAAGCCACATACCTCTGATAGTCCCACAAACCACATACCTCTGATAGTCCCACAAGCCACATATTAGTCTGATAGTCCCACAGGTCACATACTTCTGATAGTCCCACAAACCACATATCTCTGATAGTCCCACAAGCCACATATTAATCTGATAGTCCATCAAGCCACATACCTCTGATAGTCCCACAAGCCACATACCTCTGATAGTCCCACAAGTCACATACCTCTGATAGTCCCACAAGTCACATACCTCTGATAGTCCCACAAGCCACATACCTCTGATAGTACCACAAGCCACATACCTCTGATTGTCCCACAAGCCACATACCTCTGATAGTCCCACAAGGCACATACCTCTGATAGTCCCACAAGCCACATATTAGTCTGATAGTCCCACAAGCCACATACCTCTGATAGTCCCACAAGCCACATATTAGTCTGATAGTCCCACAAGTCACATACTTCTGATTGTCCCACAAGCCACATATTAGTCTGATAGTCCCACAAGTCCCATACCTCTGATAGTCTTACAAGCCACATATTAGTATGATAGTCCCACAAGCCACATGCCTCTGATAGTCCCACAAGCCACATATTAGTCTGATAGTCCCACAAGTCACATACCTCTGATAGTCCCACAAGCCACATATTAGTCTGATAGTCCCACAAATCACATACCTTTGATAGTCCCACAAGCCACATATTAATCTGATAGTCCCACAAGCCACATACCTCTGATAGTCCCACAAGCCACATATTAGTCTGATAGTCCCACAAGCCAAATACCTCTGATAGTCCCACAAGCCACATACCTCTGATAGTCCCACAAGCCACATATTAGTCTGATAGTCCCACAGGTCACATATCTCTGATAGTCCCACAAGCGACATACCTCTGATAGTCCCACAAGCCACATACCTCTGATAGTCCCACAAGCCACATACCTCTGATAGTCTCACAAGCCACATACCTCTGATAGTCCCACTAGCCACATACCTCTGATAGTCCCACAAGCTACATACCTCTCATAGTCCAACACGCCACATATTAGTTTGATAGTCCCACAAGCCACATACCTCTGATAGTCCCACAAACCACATACCTCTGATAGTCCCACAAGCCGCATATTAGTCTGATAGTCCCACAGGTCACATACCTCTGATAGTCCCACAAACCACATACCTCTGATAGTCCCACAAGCCACATATTAGTCTGATAGTCCCACAAGTCACATACCTCTGATAGTCCCATAAGCCACATATTAATCTGATAGTCCCACAAGCCACATACATCTGATAGTCCCACAAGCCACATACCTCTGATAGTCCCACAAACCACATATTAGTCTGATAGTTCCACAAGCCACATACCTCTGATAGTCCCACAAGCCAGATAATTGTCTGATAGTCCCACAGGTCACATATCTCTGATAGTCCCACAAGCCACATACCTCTGATAGTCCCACAAGCCACAAACCTCTAATAGTCCCACAAGCCACATACCTCTGATAGTCTCACAAGCCACATACCTCTGATAGTCCCACTAGCCACATACCTCTGACAGTCCCACAAGCTACATACCCCTCATAGTCCCACAAGCCACATACCTCTCATAGTCCAATACGCCACATATTAGTTTGATAGTCCCACAAGCCACATACCTCTGATAGTCCCACAAACCACATACCTCTGATAGTCCCACAAGCCACATATTAGTCTGATAGTCCCACAGGTCACATATTAATCTGATAGTCCATCAAGCCACATACCTCTGATAGTCCCACAAGCCACATACCTCTGATAGTCCCACAAACCACATATCTCTGATAGTCCCACAAGCCACATATTAATCTGATAGTCCCACAAGCCACATACCTCTGATAGTCCCACAAGCCACATATTAGTCTGATAGTCCCACAAGCCAAATACCTCTGATAGTCCCACAAGCCACATACCTCTGATAGTCCCACAAGCCACATATTAGTCTGATAGTCCCACAAGTGACATACCTCTGATAGTCCCACAAACCACATATTAGTCTGATAGTTCCACAAGCCACGTACCTCTGATAGTCCCACAAGCCACATATTAGTCTGATAGTCCCACAGGTCACATATCTCTGATAGTCCCACAAGCCACATACCTCTGATAGTCCCACAAGCCACATACCTCTGATAGTCCCACAAGCCACATATTAGTCTGATAGTTCCACAGGCCACATACCTCTGATAGTCCCACAAGCCACATATTAGTCTGATAGTCCCACAAGCCACATATCTCTGATAGTCCCACAAGCCACATATTAGTCTGATAGTCCCACAAGCGACATACCTCTGATAGTCCCACAAGCCACATACCTCTGATAGTCCCACATGTCACATACCTACGATAGTCCCACAAGCCACATATTAGTCTGATAGTCTTACAAGCCACATACCTCTGATAGTCCCACAAGTCATATACCTCTGATATTCCCACAAGCCACATATTAGTCTGATAGTCCCACAAGCCACATATTAGTCTGATAGTCCCACAAACCACATAGTTCTGATAGTCCCACAAGCCACATATAAGTATCATAGTCCCACAAGCCACATACTGCTGATAGTCCCACAAGCCACATATTGGTCTGATAGTCCCACAAGTCACATACCTCTGATAGTCCCATAAGCCACATATTAATCTGATAGTCCCACAAGCCACATACATCTGATAGTCCCACAAGCCACATACCTCTGATAGTCCCACAAACCACATATTAGTCTGATAGTTCCACAAGCCACATACCTCTGATAGTCCCACAAGCCAGATAATTGTCTGATAGTCCCACAGGTCACATATCTCTGATAGTCCCACAAGCCACATACCTCTGATAGTCCCACAAGCCACATACCTCTGATAGTCCCACAAGCCACATACCTCTGATAGTCTCACAAGCCACATAGCTCTGATAGTCCCACTAGCCACATACCTCTGACAGTCCCACAAGCTACATACCCCTCATAGTCCCACAAGCCACATACCTCTCATAGTCCAACACGCCACATATTAGTTTGATAGTCCCACAAGCCACATACCTCTGATAGTCCCACAAACCACATACCTCTGATAGTCCCACAAGCCACATACCTCTGATAGTCCCACAAACCACATATCTCTGATAGTCCCACAAGCCACATATTAATCTGATAGTCCATCAAGCCACATACCTCTGATAGTCCCACAAGCCACATACCTCTGATAGTCCCACAAGTCACATACCTCTGATAGTCCCACAAGTCACATACCTCTGATAGTCCCACAAGCCACATACCTCTGATAGTACCACAAGCCACATACCTCTGATTGTCCCACAAGCCACATACCTCTGATAGTCCCACAAGGCACATACCTCTGATAGTCCCACAAGCCACATATTAGTCTGATAGTCCCACAAGCCACATACCTCTGATAGTCCCACAAGCCACATATTAGTCTGATAGTCCCACAAGTCACATACCTCTGATTGTCCCACAAGCCACATATTAGTCTGATAGTCCCACAAGTCCCATACCTCTGATAGTCTTACAAGCCACATATTAGTATGATAGTCCCACAAGCCACATGCCTCTGATAGTCCCACAAGCCACATATTAGTCTGATAGTCCCACAAGTCACATACCTCTGATAGTCCCACAAGCCACATATTAGTCTGATAGTCCCACAAATCACATACCTTTGATAGTCCCACAAGCCACATATTAATCTGATAGTCCCACAAGCCACATACCTCTGATAGTCCCACAAGCCACATATTAGTCTGATAGTCCCACAAGCCAAATACCTCTGATAGTCCCACAAGCCACATACCTCTGATAGTCCCACAAGCCACATATTAGTCTGATAGTCCCACAGGTCACATATCTCTGATAGTCCCACAAGCGACATACCTCTGATAGTCCCACAAGCCACATACCTCTGATAGTCCCACAAGCCACATACCTCTGATAGTCTCACAAGCCACATACCTCTGATAGTCCCACTAGCCACATACCTCTGATAGTCCCACAAGCTACATACCTCTCATAGTCCAACACGCCACATATTAGTTTGATAGTCCCACAAGCCACATACCTCTGATAGTCCCACAAACCACATACCTCTGATAGTCCCACAAGCCACATATTAGTCTGATAGTCCCACAAGTCACATACCTCTGATAGTCCCATAAGCCACATATTAATCTGATAGTCCCACAAGCCACATACATCTGATAGTCCCACAAGCCACATACCTCTGATAGTCCCACAAACCACATATTAGTCTGATAGTTCCACAAGCCACATACCTCTGATAGTCCCACAAGCCAGATAATTGTCTGATAGTCCCACAGGTCACATATCTCTGATAGTCCCACAAGCCACATACCTCTGATAGTCCCACAAGCCACATACCTCTGATAGTCCCACAAGCCACATACCTCTGATAGTCTCACAAGCCACATACCTCTGATAGTCCCACTAGCCACATACCTCTGACAGTCCCACAAGCTACATACCTCTCATAGTCCCACAAGCCACATACCTCACATAGTTCAACACGCCACATATTAGTTTGATAGTCCCACAAGCCACATACCTCTGATAGTCCCACAAACCACATACCTCTGATAGTCCCACAAGCCACATATTAGTCTGATAGTCCCACAGGTCACATACTTCTGATAGTCCCACAAACCAAAATATCTCTGATAGTCCCACAACCCACATATTAGTCTGATAGTCCATCAAGCCACATACCTCTGATAGTCCCACAAGCCACATACCTCTGATAGTCCCACAAGTCACATACCTCTGATAGTCCCACAAGTCACATACCTCTGATAGTCCCACAAGCCACATACCTCTGATAGTACCACAAGCCACATACCTCTGATTGTCCCACAAGCCACATACCTCTGATAGTCCCACAAGGCACATACCTCTGATAGTCCCACAAGCCACATATTAGTCTGATAGTCCCACAAGCCACATACCTCTGATAGTCCCACAAGCCACATATTAGTCTGATAGTCCCACAAGTCACATACCTCTGATTGTCCCACAAGCCACATATTAGTCTGATAGTCCCACAAGTCACATACCTCTGATAGTCTTACAAGCCACATATTAGTATGATAGTCCCACAAGCCACATGCCTCTGATAGTCCCACAAGCCACATATTAGTCTGATAGTCCCACAAGTCACATACCTCTGATAGTCCCACAAGCCACATATTAGTCTGATAGTCCCACAAATCACATACCTTTGATAGTCCCACAAGCCACATATTAATCTGATAGTCCCACAAGCCACATACCTCTGATAGTCCCACAAGCCACATATTAGTCTGATAGTCCCACAAGCCACATACCTCTGATAGTCCCACAAGCCACATACCTCTGATAGTCCCACAAGCCACATACCTCTGATAGTCCCACAAGCCACATACCTCTGATAGTCCCACAAGTCACATACCTTTGGTAGTCCTACAAGCAACATATTAATCTGATAGTCCCACAAACCACATATCTCTGATAGTCCCACACGCAACATATTAGTCTGATAGTCCCACAAGCCACATACTTCTGATAGTCCCACAAGCCACATATTAGTCTGATAGTCCCACAAGCCACATACCTCTGATAGTCTCACAAGCCACATATTAGTCTGATAGTCCCACAAGTCACATACCTCTGATAGTCCCACAAGTCACATACCTCTTATAGTCCCACAAACCACATACTTCTGATAGTCCCACAAGCCACATATTAGTCTGATAGTCCCACAAGCCACATACCTCTGATAGTCCCACAAACCACATATTAGTCTGATAGTTCCACAAGCCACATACCTCTGATAGTTCCACAAGCCAGATAATTGTCTGATAGTCCCACAGGTCACATATCTCTGATAGTCCCACAAGCCACATACCTCTGATAGTCCCACAAGCCACATACCTCTGATAGTCCCACAAGCCACATACCTCTGATAGTCTCACAAGCCACATACCTCTGATAGTCCCACTAGCCACATACCTCTGACAGTCCCACAAGCTACATACCCCTCATAGTCCCACAAGCCACATACCTCTCATAGTCCAACACGCCACATATTAGTTTGATAGTCCCACAAGCCACATACCTCTGATAGTCCCACAAACCACATACCTCTGATAGTCCCACAAGCCACATATTAGTCTGATAGTCCCACAGGTCACATACTTCTGATAGTCCCACAAACCACATATCTCTGATAGTCCCACAAGCCACATATTAATCTGATAGTCCATCAAGCCACATACCTCTGATAGTCCCACAAGCCACATACCTCTGATAGTCCCACAAGTCACATACCTCTGATAGTCCCACAAGTCACATACCTCTGATAGTCCCACAAGCCACATACCTCTGATAGTACCACAAGCCACATACCTCTGATTGTCCCACAAGCCACATACCTCTGATAGTCCCACAAGGCACATACCTCTGATAGTCCCACAAGCCACATATTAGTCTGATAGTCCCACAAGCCACATACCTCTGATAGTCCCACAAGCCACATATTAGTCTGATAGTCCCACAAGTCACATACTTCTGATTGTCCCACAAGCCACATATTAGTCTGATAGTCCCACAAGTCCCATACCTCTGATAGTCTTACAAGCCACATATTAGTATGATAGTCCCACAAGCCACATGCCTCTGATAGTCCCACAAGCCACATATTAGTCTGATAGTCCCACAAGTCACATACCTCTGATAGTCCCACAAGCCACATATTAGTCTGATAGTCCCACAAATCACATACCTTTGATAGTCCCACAAGCCACATATTAATCTGATAGTCCCACAAGCCACATACCTCTGATAGTCCCACAAGCCACATATTAGTCTGATAGTCCCACAAGCCAAATACCTCTGATAGTCCCACAAGCCACATACCTCTGATAGTCCCACAAGCCACATATTAGTCTGATAGTCCCACAGGTCACATATCTCTGATAGTCCCACAAGCGACATACCTCTGATAGTCCCACAAGCCACATACCTCTGATAGTCCCACAAGCCACATACCTCTGATAGTCTCACAAGCCACATACCTCTGATAGTCCCACTAGCCACATACCTCTGATAGTCCCACAAGCTACATACCTCTCATAGTCCAACACGCCACATATTAGTTTGATAGTCCCACAAGCCACATACCTCTGATAGTCCCACAAACCACATACCTCTGATAGTCCCACAAGCCGCATATTAGTCTGATAGTCCCACAGATCACATACCTCTGATAGTCCCACAAACCACATACCTCTGATAGTCCCACAAGCCACATATTAGTCTGATAGTCCCACAAGCCACATACCTCTGATAGTCCCACAAACCACATATTAGTCTGATAGTTCCACAAGCCACATACCTCTGATAGTCCCACAAGCCAGATAATTGTCTGATAGTCCCACAGGTCACATATCTCTGATAGTCCCACAAGCCACATACCTCTGATAGTCCCACAAGCCACATACCTCTAATAGTCCCACAAGCCACATACCTCTGATAGTCTCACAAGCCACATACCTCTGATAGTCCCACTAGCCACATACCTCTGACAGTCCCACAAGCTACATACCCCTCATAGTCCCACAAGCCACATACCTCTCATAGTCCAACACGCCACATATTAGTTTGATAGTCCCACAAGCCACATACCTCTGATAGTCCCACAAACCACATACCTCTGATAGTCCCACAAGCCACATATTAGTCTGATAGTCCCACAGGTCACATATTAATCTGATAGTCCATCAAGCCACATACCTCTGATAGTCCCACAAGCCACATACCTCTGATAGTCCCACAAACCACATATCTCTGATAGTCCCACAAGCCACATATTAATCTGATAGTCCCACAAGCCACATACCTCTGATAGTCCCACAAGCCACATATTAGTCTGATAGTCCCACAAGCCAAATACCTCTGATAGTCCCACAAGCCACATACCTCTGATAGTCCCACAAGCCACATATTAGTCTGATAGTCCCACAGGTCACATATCTCTGATAGTCCCACAAGCGACATACCTCTGATAGTCCCACAAGCCACATACCTCTGATAGTCCCACAAGCCACATACCTCTGATAGTCTCACAAGCCACATACCTCTGATAGTCCCACTAGCCACATACCTCTGATAGTCCCACAAGCTACATACCTCTCATAGTCCAACACGCCACATATTAGTTTGATAGTCCCACAAGCCACATACCTCTGATAGTCCCACAAACCACATACCTCTGATAGTCCCACAAGCCGCATATTAGTCTGATAGTCCCACAGGTCACATACCTCTGATAGTCCCACAAACCACATACCTCTGATAGTCCCACAAGCCACATATTAGTCTGATAGTCCCACAAGTCACATACCTCTGATAGTCCCATAAGCCACATATTAATCTGATAGTCCCACAAGCCACATACATCTGATAGTCCCACAAGCCACATACCTCTGATAGTCCCACAAACCACATATTAGTCTGATAGTTCCACAAGCCACATACCTCTGATAGTCCCACAAGCCAGATAATTGTCTGATAGTCCCACAGGTCACATATCTCTGATAGTCCCACAAGCCACATACCTCTGATAGTCCCACAAGCCACATACCTCTAATAGTCCCACAAGCCACATACCTCTGATAGTCTCACAAGCCACATACCTCTGATAGTCACACTAGCCACATACCTCTGACAGTCCCACAAGCTACATACCCCTCATAGTCCCACAAGCCACATACCTCTCATAGTCCAACACGCCACATATTAGTTTGATAGTCCCACAAGCCACATACCTCTGATAGTCCCACAAACCACATACCTCTGATAGTCCCACAAGCCACATATTAGTCTGATAGTCCCACAGGTCACATATTAATCTGATAGTCCATCAAGCCACATACCTCTGATAGTCCCACAAGCCACATACCTCTGATAGTCCCACAAACCACATATCTCTGATAGTCCCACAAGCCACATATTAATCTGATAGTCCCACAAGCCACATACCTCTGATAGTCCCACAAGCCACATATTAGTCTGATAGTCCCACAAGCCAAATACCTCTGATAGTCCCACAAGCCACATACCTCTGATAGTCCCACAAGCCACATATTAGTCTGATAGTCCCACAGGTCACATATCTCTGATAGTCCCACAAGCGACATACCTCTGATAGTCCCACAAGCCACATACCTCTGATAGTCCCACAAGCCACATACCTCTGATAGTCTCACAAGCCACATACCTCTGATAGTCCCACTAGCCACATACCTCTGATAGTCCCACAAGCTACATACCTCTCATAGTCCAACACGCCACATATTAGTTTGATAGTCCCACAAGCCACATACCTCTGATAGTCCCACAAACCACATACCTCTGATAGTCCCACAAGCCGCATATTAGTCTGATAGTCCCACAGGTCACATACCTCTGATAGTCCCACAAACCACATACCTTTGATAGTCCCACAAGCCACATATTAGTCTGATAGTCCCACAAGTCACATACCTCTGATAGTCCCATAAGCCACATATTAATCTGATAGTCCCACAAGCCACATACATCTGATAGTCCCACAAGCCACATACCTCTGATAGTCCCACAAACCACATATTAGTCTGATAGTTCCACAAGCCACATACCTCTGATAGTCCCACAAGCCAGATAATTGTCTGATAGTCCCACAGGTCACATATCTCTGATAGTCCCACAAGCCACATACCTCTGATAGTCCCACAAGCCACATACCTCTAATAGTCCCACAAGCCACATACCTCTGATAGTCTCACAAGCCACATACCTCTGATAGTCCCACTAGCCACATACCTCTGACAGTCCCACAAGCTACATACCCCTCATAGTCCCACAAGCCACATACCTCTCATAGTCCAACACGCCACATATTAGTTTGATAGTCCCACAAGCCACATACCTCTGATAGTCCCACAAACCACATACCTCTGATAGTCCCACAAGCCGCATATTAGTCTGATAGTCCCACAGGTCAC
The DNA here is from genome assembly GCA_964016885.1 of Eledone cirrhosa. Taxonomy (NCBI): domain Eukaryota; kingdom Metazoa; phylum Mollusca; class Cephalopoda; order Octopoda; family Eledonidae; genus Eledone; species Eledone cirrhosa. The sequence goes on from OZ024742.1 coordinate 373,442,371, forward strand.
ATACCTCTGATAGTCCCACAAACCACATACCTCTGATAGTCCCACAAGCCACATATTAGTCTGATAGTCCCACAAGTCACATACCTCTGATAGTCCCATAAGCCACATATTAATCTGATAGTCCCACAAGCCACATACATCTGATAGTCCCACAAGCCACATACCTCTGATAGTCCCACAAACCACATATTAGTCTGATAGTTCCACAAGCCACATACCTCTGATAGTCCCACAAGCCAGATAATTGTCTGATAGTCCCACAGGTCACATATCTCTGATAGTCCCACAAGCCACATACCTCTGATAGTCCCACAAGCCACATACCTCTAATAGTCCCACAAGCCACATACCTCTGATAGTCTCACAAGCCACATACCTCTGATAGTCCCACTAGCCACATACCTCTGACAGTCCCACAAGCTACATACCCCTCATAGTCCCACAAGCCACATACCTCTCATAGTCCAACACGCCACATATTAGTTTGATAGTCCCACAAGCCACATACCTCTGATAGTCCCACAAACCACATACCTCTGATAGTCCCACAAGCCACATATTAGTCTGATAGTCCCACAGGTCACATATTAATCTGATAGTCCATCAAGCCACATACCTCTGATAGTCCCACAAGCCACATACCTCTGATAGTCCCACAAACCACATATCTCTGAGAGTCCCACAAGCCACATATTAATCTGATAGTCCCACAAGCCACATACCTCTGATAGTCCCACAAGCCACATATTAGTCTGATAGTCCCACAGGTCACATATCTCTGATAGTCCCACAAGCGACATACCTCTGATAGTCCCACAAGCCACATACCTCTGATAGTCCCACAAGCCACATACCTCTGATAGTCTCACAAGCCACATACCTCTGATAGTCCCACTAGCCACATACCTCTGATAGTCCCACAAGCTACATACCTCTCATAGTCCAACACGCCACATATTAGTTTGATAGTCCCACAAGCCACATACCTCTGATAGTCCCACAAACCACATACCTCTGATAGTCCCACAAGCCGCATATTAGTCTGATAGTCCCACAGGTCACATACCTCTGATAGTCCCACAAACCACATACCTCTGATAGTCCCACAAGCCACATATTAGTCTGATAGTCCCACAAGTCACATACCTCTGATAGTCCCATAAGCCACATATTAATCTGATAGTCCCACAAGCCACATACATCTGATAGTCCCACAAGCCACATACCTCTGATAGTCCCACAAACCACATATTAGTCTGATAGTTCCACAAGCCACATACCTCTGATAGTCCCACAAGCCAGATAATTGTCTGATAGTCCCACAGGTCACATATCTCTGATAGTCCCACAAGCCACATACCTCTGATAGTCCCACAAGCCACATACCTCTAATAGTCCCACAAGCCACATACCTCTGATAGTCTCACAAGCCACATACCTCTGATAGTCCCACTAGCCACATACCTCTGACAGTCCCACAAGCTACATACCCCTCATAGTCCCACAAGCCACATACCTCTCATAGTCCAACACGCCACATATTAGTTTGATAGTCCCACAAGCCACATACCTCTGATAGTCCCACAAACCACATACCTCTGATAGTCCCACAAGCCACATATTAGTCTGATAGTCCCACAGGTCACATATTAATCTGATAGTCCATCAAGCCACATACCTCTGATAGTCCCACAAGCCACATACCTCTGATAGTCCCACAAACCACATATCTCTTATAGTCCCACAAGCCACATATTAATCTGATAGTCCATCAAGCCACATACCTCTGATAGTCCCACAAGCCACATACCTCTGATAGTCCCACAAGTCACATACCTCTGATAGTCCCACAAGTCACATACCTCTGATAGTCCCACAAGCTACATACCCCTCATAGTCCCACAAGCCACATACCTCTCATAGTCCAACACGCCACATATTAGTTTGATAGTCCCACAAGCCACATACCTCTGATAGTCCCACAAACCACATACCTCTGATAGTCCCACAAGCCACATATTAGTCTGATAGTCCCACAGGTCACATACTTCTGATAGTCCCACAAACCACATATCTCTGATAGTCCCACAAGCCACATATTAATCTGATAGTCCATGAAGCCACATACCTCTGATAGTCCCACAAGCCACATACCTCTGATAGTCCCACAAGTCACATACCTCTGATAGTCCCACAAGTCACATACCTCTGGTAGTCCCACAAGCCACATACCTCTGATAGTACCACAAGCCACATACCTCTGATTGTCCCACAAGCCACATACCTCTGATAGTCCCACAAGGCACATACCTCTGATAGTCCCACAAGCCACATATTAGTCTGATAGTCCCACAAGCCACATACCTCTGATAGTCCCACAAGCCACATATTAGTCTGATAGTCCCACAAGTCACATACCTCTGATTGTCCCACAAGCCACATATTAGTCTGATAGTCCCACAAGTCCCATACCTCTGATAGTCTTACAAGCCACATATTAGTATGATAGTCCCACAAGCCACATGCCTCTGATAGTCCCACAAGCCACATATTAGTCTGATAGTCCCACAAGTCACATACCTCTGATAGTCCCACAAGCCACATATTAGTCTGATAGTCCCACAAATCACATACCTTTGATAGTCCCACAAGCCACATATTAATCTGATAGTCCCACAAGCCACATACCTCTGATAGTCCCACAAGCCACATATTAGTCTGATAGTCCCACAAGCCAAATACCTCTGATAGTCCCACAAGCCACATACCTCTGATAGTCCCACAAGCCACATATTAGTCTGATAGTCCCACAGGTCACATATCTCTGATAGTCCCACAAGCGACATACCTCTGATAGTCCCACAAGCCACATACCTCTGATAGTCCCACAAGCCACATACCTCTGATAGTCTCACAAGCCACATACCTCTGATAGTCCCACTAGCCACATACCTCTGATAGTCCCACAAGCTACATACCTCTCATAGTCCAACACGCCACATATTAGTTTGATAGTCCCACAAGCCACATACCTCTGATAGTCCCACAAACCACATACCTCTGATAGTCCCACAAGCCGCATATTAGTCTGATAGTCCCACAGGTCACATACCTCTGATAGTCCCACAAACCACATACCTCTGATAGTCCCACAAGCCACATATTAGTCTGATAGTCCCACAAGTCACATACCTCTGATAGTCCCATAAGCCACATATTAATCTGATAGTCCCACAAGCCACATACATCTGATAGTCCCACAAGCCACATACCTCTGATAGTCCCACAAACCACATATTAGTCTGATAGTTCCACAAGCCACATACCTCTGATAGTCCCACAAGCCAGATAATTGTCTGATAGTCCCACAGGTCACATATCTCTGATAGTCCCACAAGCCACATACCTCTGATAGTCCCACAAGCCACATACCTCTGATAGTCCCACAAGCCACATACCTCTGATAGTCTCACAAGCCACATACCTCTGATAGTCCCACTAGCCACATACCTCTGACAGTCCCACAAGCTACATACCTCTCATAGTCCCACAAGCCACATACCTCACATAGTTCAACACGCCACATATTAGTTTGATAGTCCCACAAGCCACATACCTCTGATAGTCCCACAAACCACATACCTCTGATAGTCCCACAAGCCACATATTAGTCTGATAGTCCCACAGGTCACATACTTCTGATAGTCCCACAAACCACATATCTCTGATAGTCCCACAACCCACATATTAGTCTGATAGTCCATCAAGCCACATACCTCTGATAGTCCCACAAGCCACATACCTCTGATAGTCCCACAAGTCACATACCTCTGATAGTCCCACAAGTCACATACCTCTGATAGTCCCACAAGCCACATACCTCTGATAGTACCACAAGCCACATACCTCTGATTGTCCCACAAGCCACATACCTCTGATAGTCCCACAAGGCACATACCTCTGATAGTCCCACAAGCCACATATTAGTCTGATAGTCCCACAAGCCACATACCCCTGATAGTCCCACAAGCCACATATTAGTCTGATAGTCCCACAAGTCACATACCTCTGATTGTCCCACAAGCCACATATTAGTCTGATAGTCCCACAAGTCACATACCTCTGATAGTCTTACAAGCCACATATTAGTATGATAGTCCCACAAGCCACATGCCTCTGATAGTCCCACAAGCCACATATTAGTCTGATAGTCCCACAAGTCACATACCTCTGATAGTCCCACAAGCCACATATTAGTCTGATAGTCCCACAAATCACATACCTTTGATAGTCCCACAAGCCACATATTAATCTGATAGTCCCACAAGCCACATACCTCTGATAGTCCCACAAGCCACATATTAGTCTGATAGTCCCACAAGCCACATACCTCTGATAGTCCCACAAGCCACATACCTCTGATAGTCCCACAAGCCACATACCTCTGATAGTCCCACAAGCCACATACCTCTGATAGTCCCACAAGTCACATACCTTTGGTAGTCCTACAAGCAACATATTAATCTGATAGTCCCACAAACCACATATCTCTGATAGTCCCACACGCAACATATTAGTCTGATAGTCCCACAAGCCACATACTTCTGATAGTCCCACAAGCCACATATTAGTCTGATAGTCCCACAAGCCACATACCTCTGATAGTCTCACAAGCCACATATTAGTCTGATAGTCCCACAAGTCACATACCTCTGATAGTCCCACAAGTCACATACCTCTTATAGTCCCACAAACCACATACTTCTGATAGTCCCACAAGCCACATATTAGTCTGATAGTCCCACAAGCCACATACCTCTGATAGTCCCACAAACCACATATTAGTCTGATAGTTCCACAAGCCACATACCTCTGATAGTCCCACAAGCCAGATAATTGTCTGATAGTCCCACAGGTCACATATCTCTGATAGTCCCACAAGCCACATACCTCTGATAGTCCCACAAGCCACATACCTCTGATAGTCCCACAAGCCACATACCTCTGATAGTCTCACAAGCCACATACCTCTGATAGTCCCACTAGCCACATACCTCTGACAGTCCCACAAGCTACATACCCCTCATAGTCCCACAAGCCACATACCTCTCATAGTCCAACACGCCACATATTAGTTTGATAGTCCCACAAGCCACATACCTCTGATAGTCCCACAAACCACATACCTCTGATAGTCCCACAAGCCACATATTAGTCTGATAGTCCCACAGGTCACATACTTCTGATAGTCCCACAAACCACATATCTCTGATAGTCCCACAAGCCACATATTAATCTGATAGTCCATCAAGCCACATACCTCTGATAGTCCCACAAGCCACATACCTCTGATAGTCCCACAAGTCACATACCTCTGATAGTCCCACAAGTCACATACCTCTGATAGTCCCACAAGCCACATACCTCTGATAGTACCACAAGCCACATACCTCTGATTGTCCCACAAGCCACATACCTCTGATAGTCCCACAAGGCACATACCTCTGATAGTCCCACAAGCGACATATTAGTCTGATAGTCCCACAAGCCACATACCTCTGATAGTCCCACAAGCCACATATTAGTCTGATAGTCCCACAAGTCACATACCTCTGATTGTCCCACAAGCCACATATTAGTCTGATAGTCCCACAAGTCCCATACCTCTGATAGTCTTACAAGCCACATATTAGTATGATAGTCCCACAAGCCACATGCCTCTGATAGTCCCACAAGCCACATATTAGTCTGATAGTCCCACAAGTCACATACCTCTGATAGTCCCACAAGCTACATATTAGTCTGATAGTCCCACAAATCACATACCTTTCATAGTCCCACAAGCCACATATTAATCTGATAGTCCCACAAGCCACATACCTCTGATAGTCCCACAAGCCACATATTAGTCTGATAGTCCCACAAGCCAAATACCTCTGATAGTCCCACAAGCCACATACCTCTGATAGTCCCACAAGCCACATATTAGTCTGATAGTCCCACAGGTCACATATCTCTGATAGTCCCACAAGCGACATACCTCTGATAGTCCCACAAGCCACATACCTCTGATAGTCCCACAAGCCACATACCTCTGATAGTCTCACAAGCCACATACCTCTGATAGTCCCACTAGCCACATACCTCTGATAGTCCCACAAGCTACATACCTCTCATAGTCCAACACGCCACATATTAGTTTGATAGTCCCACAAGCCACATACCTCTGATAGTCCCACAAACCACATACCTCTGATAGTCCCACAAGCCGCATATTAGTCTGATAGTCCCACAGGTCACATACCTCTGATAGTCCCACAAACCACATACCTCTGATAGTCCCACAAGCCACATATTAGTCTGATAGTCCCACAAGTCACATACCTCTGATAGTCCCATAAGCCACATATTAATCTGATAGTCCCACAAGCCACATACATCTGATAGTCCCACAAGCCACATACCTCTGATAGTCCCACAAACCACATATTAGTCTGATAGTTCCACAAGCCACATACCTCTGATAGTCCCACAAGCCAGATAATTGTCTGATAGTCCCACAGGTCACATATCTCTGATAGTCCCACAAGCCACATACCTCTGATAGTCCCACAAGCCACATACCTCTAATAGTCCCACAAGCCACATACCTCTGATAGTCTCACAAGCCACATACCTCTGATAGTCCCACTAGCCACATACCTCTGACAGTCCCACAAGCTACATACCTCTCATAGTCCCACAAGCCACATACCTCACATAGTTCAACACGCCACATATTAGTTTGATAGTCCCACAAGCCACATACCTCTGATAGTCCCACAAACCACATACCTCTGATAGTCCCACAAGCCACATATTAGTCTGATAGTCCCACAGGTCACATACTTCTGATAGTCCCACAAACCACATATCTCTGATAGTCCCACAACCCACATATTAGTCTGATAGTCCATCAAGCCACATACCTCTGATAGTCCCACAAGCCACATACCTCTGATAGTCCCACAAGTCACATACCTCTGATAGTCCCACAAGTCACATACCTCTGATAGTCCCACAAGCCACATACCTCTGATAGTACCACAAGCCACATACCTCTGATTGTCCCACAAGCCACATACCTCTGATAGTCCCACAAGGCACATACCTCTGATAGTCCCACAAGCCACATATTAGTCTGATAGTCCCACAAGCCACATACCTCTGATAGTCCCACAAGCCACATATTAGTCTGATAGTCCCACAAGTCACATACCTCCGATTGTCCCACAAGCCACATATTAGTCTGATAGTCCCACAAGTCACATACCTCTGATAGTCTTACAAGCCACATATTAGTATGATAGTCCCACAAGCCACATGCCTCTGATAGTCCCACAAGCCACATATTAGTCTGATAGTCCCACAAGTCACATACCTCTGATAGTCCCACAAGCCACATATTAGTCTGATAGTCCCACAAATCACATACCTTTGATAGTCCCACAAGCCACATATTAATCTGATAGTCCCACAAGCCACATACCTCTGATAGTCCCACAAGCCACATATTAGTCTGATAGTCCCACAAGCCACATACCTCTGATAGTCCCACAAGCCACATACCTCTGATAGTCCCACAAGCCACATACCTCTGATAGTCCCACAAGCCACATACCTCTGATAGTCCCACAAGTCACATACCTTTGGTAGTCCTACAAGCAACATATTAATCTGATAGTCCCACAAACCACATATCTCTGATAGTCCCACACGCAACATATTAGTCTGATAGTCCCACAAGCCACATACTTCTGATAGTCCCACAAGCCACATATTAGTCTGATAGTCCCACAAGCCACATACCTCTGATAGTCTCACAAGCCACATATTAGTCTGATAGTCCCACAAGTCACATACCTCTGATAGTCCCACAAGTCACATACCTCTTATAGTCCCACAAACCACATACTTCTGATAGTCCCACAAGCCACATATTAGTCTGATAGTCCCACAAGTCACATACCTCTGATAGTCCCACAAACCACATATTAGTCTGATAGTTCCACAAGCGACATACCTCTGATAGTCCCACAAGCCACATATTAGTCTGATAGTCCCACAGGTCACATATCTCTGATAGTCCCACAAGCGACATACCTCTGATAGTCCCACAAGCCACATACCTCTGATAGTCCCACAAGCCACATACCTCTGATAGTCTCACAAGCCACATACCTCTGATAGTCCCACTAGCCACATACCTCTGATAGTCCCACAAGCCACATACCTCTGATAGTCACACAAGCCACATATTAGTCTGATAGTCCCACAAGTGACATACCTCTGATAGTCCCACAAACCACATATTAGTCTGATAGTTCCACAAGCCACATACCTCTGATAGTCCCACAAGCCACATACCTCTGATAGTCCCACAAGCCACATATTAGTCTGATAGTCCCACAGGCCACATACCTCTGATAGTCCCACAAGCCACATACCTCTGATAGTCCCACAAGCCACATACCTCTGATAGTCCCACAAGCCACATACCTCTGATAGTCCCACAAGCCACATATTAGTCTGATAGTCCCACAAGTGACATACCTCTGATAGTCCCACAAACCACATATTAGTCTGATAGTTCCACAAGCCACGTACCTCTGATAGTCCCACAAGCCACATATTAGTCTGATAGTCCCACAGGTCACATATCTCTGATAGTCCCACAAGCCACATACCTCTGATAGTCCCACAAGCCACATACCTCTGATAGTCCCACAAGCCACATATTAGTCTGATAGTTCCACAGGCCACATACCTCTGATAGTCCCACAAGCCACATATTAGTCTGATAGTCCCACAAGCCACATACCTCTGATAGTCCCACAAGCCACATATTAGTCTGATAGTCCCACAAGCGACATACCTCTGATAGTCCCACAAGCCACATACCTCTGATAGTCCCACATGTCACATACCTACGATAGTCCCACAAGCCACATATTAGTCTGATAGTCTTACAAGCCACATACCTCTGATAGTCCCACAAGTCATATACCTCTGATATACCCACAAGCCACATATTAGTCTGATAGTCCCACAAGCCACATATTAGTCTGATAGTCCCACAAACCACATAGTTCTGATAGTCCCACAAGCCACATATAAGTATCATAGTCCCACAAGCCACATACTGCTGATAGTCCCACAAGCCACATATTGGTCTGATAGTCCCACAAGTCACATACCTCTGATAGTCCCATAAGCCACATATTAATCTGATAGTCCCACAAGCCACATACATCTGATAGTCCCACAAGCCACATACCTCTGATAGTCCCACAAACCACATATTAGTCTGATAGTTCCACAAGCCACATACCTCTGATAGTCCCACAAGCCAGATAATTGTCTGATAGTCCCACAGGTCACATATCTCTGATAGTCCCACAAGCCACATACCTCTGATAGTCCCACAAGCCACATACCTCTGATAGTCCCACAAGCCACATACCTCTGATAGTCTCACAAGCCACATACCTCTGATAGTCCCACTAGCCACATACCTCTGACAGTCCCACAAGCTACATACCCCTCATAGTCCCACAAGCCACATACCTCTCATAGTCCAACACGCCACATATTAGTTTGATAGTCCCACAAGCCACATACCTCTGATAGTCCCACAAACCACATACCTCTGATAGTCCCACAAGCCACATATTAGTCTGATAGTCCCACAGGTCACATACTTCTGATAGTCCCACAAACCACATATCTCTGATAGTCCCACAAGCCACATATTAATCTGATAGTCCATCAAGCCACATACCTCTGATAGTCCCACAAGCCACATACCTCTGATAGTCCCACAAGTCACATACCTCTGATAGTCCCACAAGTCACATACCTCTGATAGTCCCACAAGCCACATACCTCTGATAGTACCACAAGCCACATACCTCTGATTGTCCCACAAGCCACATACCTCTGATAGTCCCACAAGGCACATACCTCTGATAGTCCCACAAGCCACATATTAGTCTGATAGTCCCACAAGCCACATACCTCTGATAGTCCCACAAGCCACATATTAGTCTGATAGTCCCACAAGTCACATACCTCTGATTGTCCCACAAGCCACATATTAGTCTGATAGTCCCACAAGTCCCATACCTCTGATAGTCTTACAAGCCACATATTAGTATGATAGTCCCACAAGCCACATGCCTCTGATAGTCCCACAAGCCACATATTAGTCTGATAGTCCCACAAGTCACATACCTCTGATAGTCCCACAAGCCACATATTAGTCTGATAGTCCCACAAATCACATACCTTTGATAGTCCCACAAGCCACATATTAATCTGATAGTCCCACAAGCCACATACCTCTGATAGTCCCACAAGCCACATATTAGTCTGATAGTCCCACAAGCCAAATACCTCTGATAGTCCCACAAGCCACATACCTCTGATAGTCCCACAAGCCACATACCTCTGATAGTCCCACAAGCCACATACCTCTGATAGTCCCACAAGTCACATACCTTTGGTAGTCCTACAAGCAACATATTAATCTGATAGTCCCACAAACCACATACCTCTGATAGTCCCACACGCAACATATTAGTCTGATAGTCCCACAAGCCACATACTTCTGATAGTCCCACAAGCCACATATTAGTCTGATAGTCCCACAAGCCACATACCTCTGATAGTCTCACAAGCCACATATTAGTCTGATAGTCCCACAAGTCACATACCTCTGATAGTCCCACAAGTCACATACCTCTTATAGTCCCACAAACCACATACTTCTGATAGTCCCACAAGCCACATACCTCTGATAGTCCCACAAACCACATATTAGTCTGATAGTTCCACAAGCCACGTACCTCTGATAGTCCCACAAGCCACATATTAGTCTGATAGTCCCACAGGTCACATATCTCTGATAGTCCCACAAGCCACATACCTCTGATAGTCCCACAAGCCACATACCTCTGATAGTCCCACAAGCCACATATTAGTCTGATAGTTCCACAGGCCACATACCTCTGATAGTCCCACAAGCCACATATTAGTCTGATAGTCCCACAAGCCACATACCTCTGATAGTCCCACAAGCCACATATTAGTCTGATAGTCCCACAAGCGACATACCTCTGATAGTCCCACAAGCCACATACCTCTGATAGTCCCACATGTCACATACCTACGATAGTCCCACAAGCCACATATTAGTCTGATAGTCTTACAAGCCACATACCTCTGATAGTCCCACAAGTCATATACCTCTGATATTCCCACAAGCCACATATTAGTCTGATAGTCCCACAAGCCACATATTAGTCTGATAGTCCCACAAACCACATAGTTCTGATAGTCCCACAAGCCACATATAAGTATCATAGTCCCACAAGCCACATACTGCTGATAGTCCCACAAGCCACATATTGGTCTGATAGTCCCACAAGTCACATACCTCTGATAGTCCCATAAGCCACATATTAATCTGATAGTCCCACAAGCCACATACATCTGATAGTCCCACAAGCCACATACCTCTGATAGTCCCACAAACCACATATTAGTCTGATAGTTCCACAAGCCACATACCTCTGATAGTCCCACAAGCCAGATAATTGTCTGATAGTCCCACAGGTCACATATCTCTGATAGTCCCACAAGCCACATACCTCTGATAGTCCCACAAGCCACATACCTCTGATAGTCCCACAAGCCACATACCTCTGATAGTCTCACAAGCCACATACCTCTGATAGTCCCACTAGCCACATACCTCTGACAGTCCCACAAGCTACATACCCCTCATAGTCCCACAAGCCACATACCTCTCATAGTCCAACACGCCACATATTAGTTTGATAGTCCCACAAGCCACATACCTCTGATAGTCCCACAAACCACATACCTCTGATAGTCCCACAAGCCACATATTAGTCTGATAGTCCCACAGGTCACATACTTCTGATAGTCCCACAAACCACATATCTCTGATAGTCCCACAAGCCACATATTAATCTGATAGTCCATCAAGCCACATACCTCTGATAGTCCCACAAGCCACATACCTCTGATAGTCCCACAAGTCACATACCTCTGATAGTCCCACAAGTCACATACCTCTGATAGTCCCACAAGCCACATACCTCTGATAGTACCACAAGCCACATACCTCTGATTGTCCCACAAGCCACATACCTCTGATAGTCCCACAAGGCACATACCTCTGATAGTCCCACAAGCCACATATTAGTCTGATAGTCCCACAAGCCACATACCTCTGATAGTCCCACAAGCCACATATTAGTCTGATAGTCCCACAAGTCACATACCTCTGATTGTCCCACAAGCCACATATTAGTCTGATAGTCCCACAAGTCCCATACCTCTGATAGTCTTACAAGCCACATATTAGTATGATAGTCCCACAAGCCACATGCCTCTGATAGTCCCACAAGCCACATATTAGTCTGATAGTCCCACAAGTCACATACCTCTGATAGTCCCACAAGCCACATATTAGTCTGATAGTCCCACAAATCACATACCTTTGATAGTCCCACAAGCCACATATTAATCTGATAGTCCCACAAGCCACATACCTCTGATAGTCCCACAAGCCACATATTAGTCTGATAGTCCCACAAGCCAAATACCTCTGATAGTCCCACAAGCCACATACCTCTGATAGTCCCACAAGCCACATACCTCTGATAGTCCCACAAGCCACATACCTCTGATAGTCCCACAAGTCACATACCTTTGGTAGTCCTACAAGCAACATATTAATCTGATAGTCCCACAAACCACATACCTCTGATAGTCCCACACGCAACATATTAGTCTGATAGTCCCACAAGCCACATACTTCTGATAGTCCCACAAGCCACATATTAGTCTGATAGTCCCACAAGCCACATACCTCTGATAGTCTCACAAGCCACATATTAGTCTGATAGTCCCACAAGTCACATACCTCTGATAGTCCCACAAGTCACATACCTCTTATAGTCCCACAAACCACATACTTCTGATAGTCCCACAAGCCACATACCTCTGATAGTCCCACTAGCCACATACCTCTGACAGTCCCACAAGCTACATACCCCTCATAGTCCCACAAGCCACATACCTCTCATAGTCCAACACGCCACATATTAGTTTGATAGTCCCACAAGCCACATACCTCTGATAGTCCCACAAACCACATACCTCTGATAGTCCCACAAGCCACATATTAGTCTGATAGTCCCACAGGTCACATATTAATCTGATAGTCCATCAAGCCACATACCTCTGATAGTCCCACAAGCCACATACCTCTGATAGTCCCACAAACCACATATCTCTGATAGTCCCACAAGCCACATATTAATCTGATAGTCCATCAAGCCACATACCTCTGATAGTCCCACAAGCCACATACCTCTGATAGTCCCACAAGTCACATACCTCTGATAGTCCCACAAGTCACATACCTCTGATAGTCCCACAAGCCACATACCTCTGATAGTACCACAAGCCACATACCTCTGATTGTCCCACAAGCCACATACCTCTGATAGTCCCACAAGGCACATACCTCTGATAGTCCCACAAGCCACATATTAGTCTGATAGTCCCACAAGCCACATACCTCTTATAGTCCCACAAGCCACATATTAGTCTGATAGTCCCACAAGTCACATACCTCTGATTGTCCCACAAGCCACATATTAGTCTGATAGTCCCACAAGTCCCATACCTCTGATAGTCTTACAAGCCACATATTAGTATGATAGTCCCACAAGCCACATGCCTCTGATAGTCCCACAAGCCACATATTAGTCTGATAGTCCCACAAGTCACATACCTCTGATAGTCCCACAAGCCACATATTAGTCTGATAGTCCCACAAATCACATACCTTTGATAGTCCCACAAGCCACATATTAATCTGATAGTCCCACAAGCCACATACCTCTGATAGTCCCACAAGCCACATATTAGTCTGATAGTCCCACAAGCCAAATACCTCTGATAGTCCCACAAGCCACATACCTCTGATAGTCCCACAAGCCACATATTAGTCTGATAGTCCCACAGGTCACATATCTCTGATAGTCCCACAAGCGACATACCTCTGATAGTCCCACAAGCCACATACCTCTGATAGTCCCACAAGCCACATACCTCTGATAGTCTCACAAGCCACATACCTCTGATAGTCCCACTAGCCACATACCTCTGATAGTCCCACAAGCTACATACCTCTCATAGTCCAACACGCCACATATTAGTTTGATAGTCCCACAAGCCACATACCTCTGATAGTCCCACAAACCACATACCTCTGATAGTCCCACAAGCCGCATATTAGTCTGATAGTCCCACAGGTCACATACCTCTGATAGTCCCACAAACCACATACCTCTGATAGTCCCACAAGCCACATATTAGTCTGATAGTCCCACAAGTCACATACCTCTGATAGTCCCATAAGCCACATATTAATCTGATAGTCCCACAAGCCACATACATCTGATAGTCCCACAAGCCACATACCTCTGATAGTCCCACAAACCACATATTAGTCTGATAGTTCCACAAGCCACATACCTCTGATAGTCCCACAAGCCAGATAATTGTCTGATAGTCCCACAGGTCACATATCTCTGATAGTCCCACAAGCCACATACCTCTGATAGTCCCACAAGCCACATACCTCTGATAGTCCCACAAGCCACATACCTCTGATAGTCTCACAAGCCACATACCTCTGATAGTCCCACTAGCCACATACCTCTGACAGTCCCACAAGCTACATACCTCTCATAGTCCCACAAGCCACATACCTCACATAGTTCAACACGCCACATATTAGTTTGATAGTCCCACAAGCCACATACCTCTGATAGTCCCACAAACCACATACCTCTGATAGTCCCACAAGCCACATATTAGTCTGATAGTCCCACAGGTCACATACTTCTGATAGTCCCACAAACCACATATCTCTGATAGTCCCACAACCCACATATTAGTCTGATAGTCCATCAAGCCACATACCTCTGATAGTCCCACAAGCCACATACCTCTGATAGTCCCACAAGTCACATACCTCTGATAGTCCCACAAGTCACATACCTCTGATAGTCCCACAAGCCACATACCTCTGATAGTACCACAAGCCACATACCTCTGATTGTCCCACAAGCCACATACCTCTGATAGTCCCACAAGGCACATACCTCTGATAGTCCCACAAGCCACATATTAGTCTGATAGTCCCACAAGCCACATACCCCTGATAGTCCCACAAGCCACATATTAGTCTGATAGTCCCACAAGTCACATACCTCTGATTGTCCCACAAGCCACATATTAGTCTGATAGTCCCACAAGTCACATACCTCTGATAGTCTTACAAGCCACATATTAGTATGATAGTCCCACAAGCCACATGCCTCTGATAGTCCCACAAGCCACATATTAGTCTGATAGTCCCACAAGTCACATACCTCTGATAGTCCCACAAGCCACATATTAGTCTGATAGTCCCACAAATCACATACCTTTGATAGTCCCACAAGCCACATATTAATCTGATAGTCCCACAAGCCACATACCTCTGATAGTCCCACAAGCCACATATTAGTCTGATAGTCCCACAAGCCACATACCTCTGATAGTCCCACAAGCCACATACCTCTGATAGTCCCACAAGCCACATACCTCTGATAGTCCCACAAGCCACATACCTCTGATAGTCCCACAAGTCACATACCTTTGGTAGTCCTACAAGCAACATATTAATCTGATAGTCCCACAAACCACATATCTCTGATAGTCCCACACGCAACATATTAGTCTGATAGTCCCACAAGCCACATACTTCTGATAGTCCCACAAGCCACATATTAGTCTGATAGTCCCACAAGCCACATACCTCTGATAGTCTCACAAGCCACATATTAGTCTGATAGTCCCACAAGTCACATACCTCTGATAGTCCCACAAGTCACATACCTCTTATAGTCCCACAAACCACATACTTCTGATAGTCCCACAAGCCACATATTAGTCTGATAGTCCCACAAGCCACATACCTCTGATAGTCCCACAAACCACATATTAGTCTGATAGTTCCACAAGCCACATACCTCTGATAGTCCCACAAGCCAGATAATTGTCTGATAGTCCCACAGGTCACATATCTCTGATAGTCCCACAAGCCACATACCTCTGATAGTCCCACAAGCCACATACCTCTGATAGTCCCACAAGCCACATACCTCTGATAGTCTCACAAGCCACATACCTCTGATAGTCCCACTAGCCACATACCTCTGACAGTCCCACAAGCTACATACCCCTCATAGTCCCACAAGCCACATACCTCTCATAGTCCAACACGCCACATATTAGTTTGATAGTCCCACAAGCCACATACCTCTGATAGTCCCACAAACCACATACCTCTGATAGTCCCACAAGCCACATATTAGTCTGATAGTCCCACAGGTCACATACTTCTGATAGTCCCACAAACCACATATCTCTGATAGTCCCACAAGCCACATATTAATCTGATAGTCCATCAAGCCACATACCTCTGATAGTCCCACAAGCCACATACCTCTGATAGTCCCACAAGTCACATACCTCTGATAGTCCCACAAGTCACATACCTCTGATAGTCCCACAAGCCACATACCTCTGATAGTACCACAAGCCACATACCTCTGATTGTCCCACAAGCCACATACCTCTGATAGTCCCACAAGGCACATACCTCTGATAGTCCCACAAGCGACATATTAGTCTGATAGTCCCACAAGCCACATACCTCTGATAGTCCCACAAGCCACATATTAGTCTGATAGTCCCACAAGTCACATACCTCTGATTGTCCCACAAGCCACATATTAGTCTGATAGTCCCACAAGTCCCATACCTCTGATAGTCTTACAAGCCACATATTAGTATGATAGTCCCACAAGCCACATGCCTCTGATAGTCCCACAAGCCACATATTAGTCTGATAGTCCCACAAGTCACATACCTCTGATAGTCCCACAAGCTACATATTAGTCTGATAGTCCCACAAATCACATACCTTTGATAGTCCCACAAGCCACATATTAATCTGATAGTCCCACAAGCCACATACCTCTGATAGTCCCACAAGCCACATATTAGTCTGATAGTCCCACAAGCCACATACCTCTGATAGTCCCACAAGCCACATACCTCTGATAGTCCCACAAGCCACATACCTCTGATAGTCCCACAAGCCACATACCTCTGATAGTCCCACAAGTCACATACCTTTGGTAGTCCTACAAGCAACATATTAATCTGATAGTCCCACAAACCACATATCTCTGATAGTCCCACACGCAACATATTAGTCTGATAGTCCCACAAGCCACATACTTCTGATAGTCCCACAAGCCACATATTAGTCTGATAGTCCCACAAGCCACATACCTCTGATAGTCTCACAAGCCACATATTAGTCTGATAGTCCCACAAGTCACATACCTCTGATAGTCCCACAAGTCACATACCTCTTATAGTCCCACAAACCACATACTTCTGATAGTCCCACAAGCCACATATTAGTCTGATAGTCCCACAAGCCACATACCTCTGATAGTCCCACAAACCACATATTAGTCTGATAGTTCCACAAGCCACATACCTCTGATAGTCCCACAAGCCAGATAATTGTCTGATAGTCCCACAGGTCACATATCTCTGATAGTCCCACAAGCCACATACCTCTGATAGTCCCACAAGCCACATACCTCTGATAGTCCCACAAGCCACATACCTCTGATAGTCTCACAAGCCACATACCTCTGATAGTCCCACTAGCCACATACCTCTGACAGTCCCACAAGCTACATACCCCTCATAGTCCCACAAGCCACATACCTCTCATAGTCCAACACGCCACATATTAGTTTGATAGTCCCACAAGCCACATACCTCTGATAGTCCCACAAACCACATACCTCTGATAGTCCCACAAGCCACATATTAGTCTGATAGTCCCACAGGTCACATACTTCTGATAGTCCCACAAACCACATATCTCTGATAGTCCCACAAGCCACATATTAATCTGATAGTCCATCAAGCCACATACCTCTGATAGTCCCACAAGCCACATACCTCTGATAGTCCCACAAGTCACATACCTCTGATAGTCCCACAAGTCACATACCTCTGATAGTCCCACAAGCCACATACCTCTGATAGTACCACAAGCCACATACCTCTGATTGTCCCACAAGCCACATACCTCTGATAGTCCCACAAGGCACATACCTCTGATAGTCCCACAAGCGACATATTAGTCTGATAGTCCCACAAGCCACATACCTCTGATAGTCCCACAAGCCACATATTAGTCTGATAGTCCCACAAGTCACATACCTCTGATTGTCCCACAAGCCACATATTAGTCTGATAGTCCCACAAGTCCCATACCTCTGATAGTCTTACAAGCCACATATTAGTATGATAGTCCCACAAGCCACATGCCTCTGATAGTCCCACAAGCCACATATTAGTCTGATAGTCCCACAAGTCACATACCTCTGATAGTCCCACAAGCTACATATTAGTCTGATAGTCCCACAAATCACATACCTTTGATAGTCCCACAAGCCACATATTAATCTGATAGTCCCACAAGCCACATACCTCTGATAGTCCCACAAGCCACATATTAGTCTGATAGTCCCACAAGCCAAATACCTCTGATAGTCCCACAAGCCACATACCTCTGATAGTCCCACAAGCCACATATTAGTCTGATAGTCCCACAGGTCACATATCTCTGATAGTCCCACAAGCGACATACCTCTGATAGTCCCACAAGCCACATACCTCTGATAGTCCCACAAGCCACATACCTCTGATAGTCTCACAAGCCACATACCTCTGATAGTCCCACTAGCCACATACCTCTGATAGTCCCACAAGCTACATACCTCTCATAGTCCAACACGCCACATATTAGTTTGATAGTCCCACAAGCCACATACCTCTGATAGTCCCACAAACCACATACCTCTGATAGTCCCACAAGCCGCATATTAGTCTGATAGTCCCACAGGTCACATACCTCTGATAGTCCCACAAACCACATACCTCTGATAGTCCCACAAGCCACATATTAGTCTGATAGTCCCACAAGTCACATACCTCTGATAGTCCCATAAGCCACATATTAATCTGATAGTCCCACAAGCCACATACATCTGATAGTCCCACAAGCCACATACCTCTGATAGTCCCACAAACCACATATTAGTCTGATAGTTCCACAAGCCACATACCTCTGATAGTCCCACAAGCCAGATAATTGTCTGATAGTCCCACAGGTCACATATCTCTGATAGTCCCACAAGCCACATACCTCTGATAGTCCCACAAGCCACATACCTCTAATAGTCCCACAAGCCACATACCTCTGATAGTCTCACAAGCCACATACCTCTGATAGTCCCACTAGCCACATACCTCTGACAGTCCCACAAGCTACATACCTCTCATAGTCCCACAAGCCACATACCTCACATAGTTCAACACGCCACATATTAGTTTGATAGTCCCACAAGCCACATACCTCTGATAGTCCCACAAACCACATACCTCTGATAGTCCCACAAGCCACATATTAGTCTGATAGTCCCACAGGTCACATACTTCTGATAGTCCCACAAACCACATATCTCTGATAGTCCCACAACCCACATATTAGTCTGATAGTCCATCAAGCCACATACCTCTGATAGTCCCACAAGCCACATACCTCTGATAGTCCCACAAGTCACATACCTCTGATAGTCCCACAAGTCACATACCTCTGATAGTCCCACAAGCCACATACCTCTGATAGTACCACAAGCCACATACCTCTGATTGTCCCACAAGCCACATACCTCTGATAGTCCCACAAGGCACATACCTCTGATAGTCCCACAAGCCACATATTAGTCTGATAGTCCCACAAGCCACATACCTCTGATAGTCCCACAAGCCACATATTAGTCTGATAGTCCCACAAGTCACATACCTCCGATTGTCCCACAAGCCACATATTAGTCTGATAGTCCCACAAGCCACATACCCCTGATAGTCCCACAAGCCACATATTAGTCTGATAGTCCCACAAGTCACATACCTCTGATTGTCCCACAAGCCACATATTAGTCTGATAGTCCCACAAGTCACATACCTCTGATAGTCTTACAAGCCACATATTAGTATGATAGTCCCACAAGCCACATGCCTCTGATAGTCCCACAAGCCACATATTAGTCTGATAGTCCCACAAGTCACATACCTCTGATAGTCCCACAAGCCACATATTAGTCTGATAGTCCCACAAATCACATACCTTTGATAGTCCCACAAGCCACATATTAATCTGATAGTCCCACAAGCCACATACCTCTGATAGTCCCACAAGCCACATATTAGTCTGATAGTCCCACAAGCCACATACCTCTGATAGTCCCACAAGCCACATACCTCTGATAGTCCCACAAGCCACATACCTCTGATAGTCCCACAAGCCACATACCTCTGATAGTCCCACAAGTCACATACCTTTGGTAGTCCTACAAGCAACATATTAATCTGATAGTCCCACAAGCCACATACTTCTGATAGTCCCACAAGCCACATATTAGTCTGATAGTCCCACAAGCCACATACCTCTGATAGTCTCACAAGCCACATATTAGTCTGATAGTCCCACAAGTCACATACCTCTGATAGTCCCACAAGTCACATACCTCTTATAGTCCCACAAACCACATACTTCTGATAGTCCCACAAGCCACATATTAGTCTGATAGTCCCACAAGCCACATACCTCTGATAGTCCCACAAACCACATATTAGTCTGATAGTTCCACAAGCCACATACCTCTGATAGTCCCACAAGCCAGATAATTGTCTGATAGTCCCACAGGTCACATATCTCTGATAGTCCCACAAGCCACATACCTCTGATAGTCCCACAAGCCACATACCTCTGATAGTCCCACAAGCCACATACCTCTGATAGTCTCACAAGCCACATACCTCTGATAGTCCCACTAGCCACATACCTCTGACAGTCCCACAAGCTACATACCCCTCATAGTCCCACAAGCCACATACCTCTCATAGTCCAACACGCCACATATTAGTTTGATAGTCCCACAAGCCACATACCTCTGATAGTCCCACAAACCACATACCTCTGATAGTCCCACAAGCCACATATTAGTCTGATAGTCCCACAGGTCACATACTTCTGATAGTCCCACAAACCACATATCTCTGATAGTCCCACAAGCCACATATTAATCTGATAGTCCATCAAGCCACATACCTCTGATAGTCCCACAAGCCACATACCTCTGATAGTCCCACAAGTCACATACCTCTGATAGTCCCACAAGTCACATACCTCTGATAGTCCCACAAGCCACATACCTCTGATAGTACCACAAGCCACATACCTCTGATTGTCCCACAAGCCACATACCTCTGATAGTCCCACAAGGCACATACCTCTGATAGTCCCACAAGCGACATATTAGTCTGATAGTCCCACAAGCCACATACCTCTGATAGTCCCACAAGCCACATATTAGTCTGATAGTCCCACAAGTCACATACCTCTGATTGTCCCACAAGCCACATATTAGTCTGATAGTCCCACAAGTCCCATACCTCTGATAGTCTTACAAGCCACATATTAGTATGATAGTCCCACAAGCCACATGCCTCTGATAGTCCCACAAGCCACATATTAGTCTGATAGTCCCACAAGTCACATACCTCTGATAGTCCCACAAGCTACATATTAGTCTGATAGTCCCACAAATCACATACCTTTGATAGTCCCACAAGCCACATATTAATCTGATAGTCCCACAAGCCACATACCTCTGATAGTCCCACAAGCCACATATTAGTCTGATAGTCCCACAAGCCACATACCTCTGATAGTCCCACAAGCCACATACCTCTGATAGTCCCACAAGCCACATACCTCTGATAGTCCCACAAGCCACATACCTCTGATAGTCCCACAAGTCACATACCTTTGGTAGTCCTACAAGCAACATATTAATCTGATAGTCCCACAAACCACATATCTCTGATAGTCCCACACGCAACATATTAGTCTGATAGTCCCACAAGCCACATACTTCTGATAGTCCCACAAGCCACATATTAGTCTGATAGTCCCACAAGCCACATACCTCTGATAGTCTCACAAGCCACATATTAGTCTGATAGTCCCACAAGTCACATACCTCTGATAGTCCCACAAGTCACATACCTCTTATAGTCCCACAAACCACATACTTCTGATAGTCCCACAAGCCACATATTAGTCTGATAGTCCCACAAGCCACATACCTCTGATAGTCCCACAAACCACATATTAGTCTGATAGTTCCACAAGCCACATACCTCTGATAGTCCCACAAGCCAGATAATTGTCTGATAGTCCCACAGGTCACATATCTCTGATAGTCCCACAAGCCACATACCTCTGATAGTCCCACAAGCCACATACCTCTGATAGTCCCACAAGCCACATACCTCTGATAGTCTCACAAGCCACATACCTCTGATAGTCCCACTAGCCACATACCTCTGACAGTCCCACAAGCTACATACCCCTCATAGTCCCACAAGCCACATACCTCTCATAGTCCAACACGCCACATATTAGTTTGATAGTCCCACAAGCCACATACCTCTGATAGTCCCACAAACCACATACCTCTGATAGTCCCACAAGCCACATATTAGTCTGATAGTCCCACAGGTCACATACTTCTGATAGTCCCACAAACCACATATCTCTGATAGTCCCACAAGCCACATATTAATCTGATAGTCCATCAAGCCACATACCTCTGATAGTCCCACAAGCCACATACCTCTGATAGTCCCACAAGTCACATACCTCTGATAGTCCCACAAGTCACATACCTCTGATAGTCCCACAAGCCACATACCTCTGATAGTACCACAAGCCACATACCTCTGATTGTCCCACAAGCCACATACCTCTGATAGTCCCACAAGGCACATACCTCTGATAGTCCCACAAGCGACATATTAGTCTGATAGTCCCACAAGCCACATACCTCTGATAGTCCCACAAGCCACATATTAGTCTGATAGTCCCACAAGTCACATACCTCTGATTGTCCCACAAGCCACATATTAGTCTGATAGTCCCACAAGTCCCATACCTCTGATAGTCTTACAAGCCACATATTAGTATGATAGTCCCACAAGCCACATGCCTCTGATAGTCCCACAAGCCACATATTAGTCTGATAGTCCCACAAGTCACATACCTCTGATAGTCCCACAAGCTACATATTAGTCTGATAGTCCCACAAATCACATACCTTTGATAGTCCCACAAGCCACATATTAATCTGATAGTCCCACAAGCCACATACCTCTGATAGTCCCACAAGCCACATATTAGTCTGATAGTCCCACAAGCCAAATACCTCTGATAGTCCCACAAGCCACATACCTCTGATAGTCCCACAAGCCACATATTAGTCTGATAGTCCCACAGGTCACATATCTCTGATAGTCCCACAAGCGACATACCTCTGATAGTCCCACAAGCCACATACCTCTGATAGTCCCACAAGCCACATACCTCTGATAGTCTCACAAGCCACATACCTCTGATAGTCCCACTAGCCACATACCTCTGATAGTCCCACAAGCTACATACCTCTCATAGTCCAACACGCCACATATTAGTTTGATAGTCCCACAAGCCACATACCTCTGATAGTCCCACAAACCACATACCTCTGATAGTCCCACAAGCCGCATATTAGTCTGATAGTCCCACAGGTCACATACCTCTGATAGTCCCACAAACCACATACCTCTGATAGTCCCACAAGCCACATATTAGTCTGATAGTCCCACAAGTCACATACCTCTGATAGTCCCATAAGCCACATATTAATCTGATAGTCCCACAAGCCACATACATCTGATAGTCCCACAAGCCACATACCTCTGATAGTCCCACAAACCACATATTAGTCTGATAGTTCCACAAGCCACATACCTCTGATAGTCCCACAAGCCAGATAATTGTCTGATAGTCCCACAGGTCACATATCTCTGATAGTCCCACAAGCCACATACCTCTGATAGTCCCACAAGCCACATACCTCTAATAGTCCCACAAGCCACATACCTCTGATAGTCTCACAAGCCACATACCTCTGATAGTCCCACTAGCCACATACCTCTGACAGTCCCACAAGCTACATACCTCTCATAGTCCCACAAGCCACATACCTCACATAGTTCAACACGCCACATATTAGTTTGATAGTCCCACAAGCCACATACCTCTGATAGTCCCACAAACCACATACCTCTGATAGTCCCACAAGCCACATATTAGTCTGATAGTCCCACAGGTCACATACTTCTGATAGTCCCACAAACCACATATCTCTGATAGTCCCACAACCCACATATTAGTCTGATAGTCCATCAAGCCACATACCTCTGATAGTCCCACAAGCCACATACCTCTGATAGTCCCACAAGTCACATACCTCTGATAGTCCCACAAGTCACATACCTCTGATAGTCCCACAAGCCACATACCTCTGATAGTACCACAAGCCACATACCTCTGATTGTCCCACAAGCCACATACCTCTGATAGTCCCACAAGGCACATACCTCTGATAGTCCCACAAGCCACATATTAGTCTGATAGTCCCACAAGCCACATACCTCTGATAGTCCCACAAGCCACATATTAGTCTGATAGTCCCACAAGTCACATACCTCCGATTGTCCCACAAGCCACATATTAGTCTGATAGTCCCACAAGCCACATACCCCTGATAGTCCCACAAGCCACATATTAGTCTGATAGTCCCACAAGTCACATACCTCTGATTGTCCCACAAGCCACATATTAGTCTGATAGTCCCACAAGTCACATACCTCTGATAGTCTTACAAGCCACATATTAGTATGATAGTCCCACAAGCCACATGCCTCTGATAGTCCCACAAGCCACATATTAGTCTGATAGTCCCACAAGTCACATACCTCTGATAGTCCCACAAGCCACATATTAGTCTGATAGTCCCACAAATCACATACCTTTGATAGTCCCACAAGCCACATATTAATCTGATAGTCCCACAAGCCACATACCTCTGATAGTCCCACAAGCCACATATTAGTCTGATAGTCCCACAAGCCACATACCTCTGATAGTCCCACAAGCCACATACCTCTGATAGTCCCACAAGCCACATACCTCTGATAGTCCCACAAGCCACATACCTCTGATAGTCCCACAAGTCACATACCTTTGGTAGTCCTACAAGCAACATATTAATCTGATAGTCCCACAAACCACATATCTCTGATAGTCCCACACGCAACATATTAGTCTGATAGTCCCACAAGCCACATACTTCTGATAGTCCCACAAGCCACATATTAGTCTGATAGTCCCACAAGCCACATACCTCTGATAGTCTCACAAGCCACATATTAGTCTGATAGTCCCACAAGTCACATACCTCTGATAGTCCCACAAGTCACATACCTCTTATAGTCCCACAAACCACATACTTCTGATAGTCCCACAAGCCACATATTAGTCTGATAGTCCCACAAGCCACATACCTCTGATAGTCCCACAAACCACATATTAGTCTGATAGTTCCACAAGCCACATACCTCTGATAGTCCCACAAGCCAGATAATTGTCTGATAGTCCCACAGGTCACATATCTCTGATAGTCCCACAAGCCACATACCTCTGATAGTCCCACAAGCCACATACCTCTGATAGTCCCACAAGCCACATACCTCTGATAGTCTCACAAGCCACATACCTCTGATAGTCCCACTAGCCACATACCTCTGACAGTCCCACAAGCTACATACCCCTCATAGTCCCACAAGCCACATACCTCTCATAGTCCAACACGCCACATATTAGTTTGATAGTCCCACAAGCCACATACCTCTGATAGTCCCACAAACCACATACCTCTGATAGTCCCACAAGCCACATATTAGTCTGATAGTCCCACAGGTCACATACTTCTGATAGTCCCACAAACCACATATCTCTGATAGTCCCACAAGCCACATATTAATCTGATAGTCCATCAAGCCACATACCTCTGATAGTCCCACAAGCCACATACCTCTGATAGTCCCACAAGTCACATACCTCTGATAGTCCCACAAGTCACATACCTCTGATAGTCCCACAAGCCACATACCTCTGATAGTACCACAAGCCACATACCTCTGATTGTCCCACAAGCCACATACCTCTGATAGTCCCACAAGGCACATACCTCTGATAGTCCCACAAGCGACATATTAGTCTGATAGTCCCACAAGCCACATACCTCTGATAGTCCCACAAGCCACATATTAGTCTGATAGTCCCACAAGTCACATACCTCTGATTGTCCCACAAGCCACATATTAGTCTGATAGTCCCACAAGTCCCATACCTCTGATAGTCTTACAAGCCACATATTAGTATGATAGTCCCACAAGCCACATGCCTCTGATAGTCCCACAAGCCACATATTAGTCTGATAGTCCCACAAGTCACATACCTCTGATAGTCCCACAAGCTACATATTAGTCTGATAGTCCCACAAATCACATACCTTTGATAGTCCCACAAGCCACATATTAATCTGATAGTCCCACAAGCCACATACCTCTGATAGTCCCACAAGCCACATATTAGTCTGATAGTCCCACAAGCCAAATACCTCTGATAGTCCCACAAGCCACATACCTCTGATAGTCCCACAAGCCACATATTAGTCTGATAGTCCCACAGGTCACATATCTCTGATAGTCCCACAAGCGACATACCTCTGATAGTCCCACAAGCCACATACCTCTGATAGTCCCACAAGCCACATACCTCTGATAGTCTCACAAGCCACATACCTCTGATAGTCCCACTAGCCACATACCTCTGATAGTCCCACAAGCTACATACCTCTCATAGTCCAACACGCCACATATTAGTTTGATAGTCCCACAAGCCACATACCTCTGATAGTCCCACAAACCACATACCTCTGATAGTCCCACAAGCCGCATATTAGTCTGATAGTCCCACAGGTCACATACCTCTGATAGTCCCACAAACCACATACCTCTGATAGTCCCACAAGCCACATATTAGTCTGATAGTCCCACAAGTCACATACCTCTGATAGTCCCATAAGCCACATATTAATCTGATAGTCCCACAAGCCACATACATCTGATAGTCCCACAAGCCACATACCTCTGATAGTCCCACAAACCACATATTAGTCTGATAGTTCCACAAGCCACATACCTCTGATAGTCCCACAAGCCAGATAATTGTCTGATAGTCCCACAGGTCACATATCTCTGATAGTCCCACAAGCCACATACCTCTGATAGTCCCACAAGCCACATACCTCTAATAGTCCCACAAGCCACATACCTCTGATAGTCTCACAAGCCACATACCTCTGATAGTCCCACTAGCCACATACCTCTGACAGTCCCACAAGCTACATACCTCTCATAGTCCCACAAGCCACATACCTCACATAGTTCAACACGCCACATATTAGTTTGATAGTCCCACAAGCCACATACCTCTGATAGTCCCACAAACCACATACCTCTGATAGTCCCACAAGCCACATATTAGTCTGATAGTCCCACAGGTCACATACTTCTGATAGTCCCACAAACCACATATCTCTGATAGTCCCACAACCCACATATTAGTCTGATAGTCCATCAAGCCACATACCTCTGATAGTCCCACAAGCCACATACCTCTGATAGTCCCACAAGTCACATACCTCTGATAGTCCCACAAGTCACATACCTCTGATAGTCCCACAAGCCACATACCTCTGATAGTACCACAAGCCACATACCTCTGATTGTCCCACAAGCCACATACCTCTGATAGTCCCACAAGGCACATACCTCTGATAGTCCCACAAGCCACATATTAGTCTGATAGTCCCACAAGCCACATACCTCTGATAGTCCCACAAGCCACATATTAGTCTGATAGTCCCACAAGTCACATACCTCCGATTGTCCCACAAGCCACATATTAGTCTGATAGTCCCACAAGTCACATACCTCTGATAGTCTTACAAGCCACATATTAGTATGATAGTCCCACAAGCCACATGCCTCTGATAGTCCCACAAGCCTCATATTAGTCTGATAGTCCCACAAGTCACATACCTCTGATAGTCCCACAAGCCACATATTAGTCTGATAGTCCCACAAATCACATACCTTTGATAGTCCCACAAGCCACATATTAATCTGATAGTCCCACAAGCCACATACCTCTGATAGTCCCACAAGCCACATATTAGTCTGATAGTCCCACAAGCCACATACCTCTGATAGTCCCACAAGCCACATACCTCTGATAGTCCCACAAGCCACATACCTCTGATAGTCCCACAAGCCACATACCTCTGATAGTCCCACAAGTCACATACCTTTGGTAGTCCTACAAGCAACATATTAATCTGATAGTCCCACAAACCACATATCTCTGATAGTCCCACACGCAACATATTAGTCTGATAGTCCCACAAGCCACATACTTCTGATAGTCCCACAAGCCACATATTAGTCTGATAGTCCCACAAGCCACATACCTCTGATAGTCTCACAAGCCACATATTAGTCTGATAGTCCCACAAGTCACATACCTCTGATAGTCCCACAAGTCACATACCTCTTATAGTCCCACAAACCACATACTTCTGATAGT
Source organism: Eledone cirrhosa (assembly GCA_964016885.1). Classification (NCBI taxonomy): domain Eukaryota; kingdom Metazoa; phylum Mollusca; class Cephalopoda; order Octopoda; family Eledonidae; genus Eledone; species Eledone cirrhosa. The sequence goes on from OZ024742.1 coordinate 373,471,259, forward strand.
CCCACAAGCCACATATTAGTCTGATAGTCCCACAAGTCACATACCTCTGATAGTCCCACAAACCACATATTAGTCTGATAGTTCCACAAGCGACATACCTCTGATAGTCCCACAAGCCACATATTAGTCTGATAGTCCCACAGGTCACATATCTCTGATAGTCCCACAAGCGACATACCTCTGATAGTCCCACAAGCCACATACCTCTGATAGTCCCACAAGCCACATACCTCTGATAGTCTCACAAGCCACATACCTCTGATAGTCCCACTAGCCACATACCTCTGATAGTCCCACAAGCCACATACCTCTGATAGTCACACAAGCCACATATTAGTCTGATAGTCCCACAAGTGACATACCTCTGATAGTCCCACAAACCACATATTAGTCTGATAGTTCCACAAGCCACATACCTCTGATAGTCCCACAAGCCACATACCTCTGATAGTCCCACAAGCCACATATTAGTCTGATAGTCCCACAGGCCACATACCTCTGATAGTCCCACAAGCCACATACCTCTGATAGTCCCACAAGCCACATACCTCTGATAGTCCCACAAGCCACATACCTCTGATAGTCCCACAAGCCACATATTAGTCTGATAGTCCCACAAGTGACATACCTCTGATAGTCCCACAAACCACATATTAGTCTGATAGTTCCACAAGCCACGTACCTCTGATAGTCCCACAAGCCACATATTAGTCTGATAGTCCCACAGGTCACATATCTCTGATAGTCCCACAAGCCACATACCTCTGATAGTCCCACAAGCCACATACCTCTGATAGTCCCACAAGCCACATATTAGTCTGATAGTTCCACAGGCCACATACCTCTGATAGTCCCACAAGCCACATATTAGTCTGATAGTCCCACAAGCCACATACCTCTGATAGTCCCACAAGCCACATATTAGTCTGATAGTCCCACAAGCGACATACCTCTGATAGTCCCACAAGCCACATACCTCTGATAGTCCCACATGTCACATACCTACGATAGTCCCACAAGCCACATATTAGTCTGATAGTCTTACAAGCCACATACCTCTGATAGTCCCACAAGTCATATACCTCTGATATTCCCACAAGCCACATATTAGTCTGATAGTCCCACAAGCCACATATTAGTCTGATAGTCCCACAAACCACATAGTTCTGATAGTCCCACAAGCCACATATAAGTATCATAGTCCCACAAGCCACATACTGCTGATAGTCCCACAAGCCACATATTGGTCTGATAGTCCCACAAGTCACATACCTCTGATAGTCCCATAAGCCACATATTAATCTGATAGTCCCACAAGCCACATACATCTGATAGTCCCACAAGCCACATACCTCTGATAGTCCCACAAACCACATATTAGTCTGATAGTTCCACAAGCCACATACCTCTGATAGTCCCACAAGCCAGATAATTGTCTGATAGTCCCACAGGTCACATATCTCTGATAGTCCCACAAGCCACATACCTCTGATAGTCCCACAAGCCACATACCTCTGATAGTCCCACAAGCCACATACCTCTGATAGTCTCACAAGCCACATACCTCTGATAGTCCCACTAGCCACATACCTCTGACAGTCCCACAAGCTACATACCCCTCATAGTCCCACAAGCCACATACCTCTCATAGTCCAACACGCCACATATTAGTTTGATAGTCCCACAAGCCACATACCTCTGATAGTCCCACAAACCACATACCTCTGATAGTCCCACAAGCCACATATTAGTCTGATAGTCCCACAGGTCACATACTTCTGATAGTCCCACAAACCACATATCTCTGATAGTCCCACAAGCCACATATTAATCTGATAGTCCATCAAGCCACATACCTCTGATAGTCCCACAAGCCACATACCTCTGATAGTCCCACAAGTCACATACCTCTGATAGTCCCACAAGTCACATACCTCTGATAGTCCCACAAGCCACATACCTCTGATAGTACCACAAGCCACATACCTCTGATTGTCCCACAAGCCACATACCTCTGATAGTCCCACAAGGCACATACCTCTGATAGTCCCACAAGCCACATATTAGTCTGATAGTCCCACAAGCCACATACCTCTGATAGTCCCACAAGCCACATATTAGTCTGATAGTCCCACAAGTCACATACCTCTGATTGTCCCACAAGCCACATATTAGTCTGATAGTCCCACAAGTCCCATACCTCTGATAGTCTTACAAGCCACATATTAGTATGATAGTCCCACAAGCCACATGCCTCTGATAGTCCCACAAGCCACATATTAGTCTGATAGTCCCACAAGTCACATACCTCTGATAGTCCCACAAGCCACATATTAGTCTGATAGTCCCACAAATCACATACCTTTGATAGTCCCACAAGCCACATATTAATCTGATAGTCCCACAAGCCACATACCTCTGATAGTCCCACAAGCCACATATTAGTCTGATAGTCCCACAAGCCAAATACCTCTGATAGTCCCACAAGCCACATACCTCTGATAGTCCCACAAGCCACATACCTCTGATAGTCCCACAAGCCACATACCTCTGATAGTCCCACAAGTCACATACCTTTGGTAGTCCTACAAGCAACATATTAATCTGATAGTCCCACAAACCACATACCTCTGATAGTCCCACACGCAACATATTAGTCTGATAGTCCCACAAGCCACATACTTCTGATAGTCCCACAAGCCACATATTAGTCTGATAGTCCCACAAGCCACATACCTCTGATAGTCTCACAAGCCACATATTAGTCTGATAGTCCCACAAGTCACATACCTCTGATAGTCCCACAAGTCACATACCTCTTATAGTCCCACAAACCACATACTTCTGATAGTCCCACAAGCCACATACCTCTGATAGTCCCACAAGCCACATATTAGTCTGATAGTCCCACAAGCCACATACCTCTGATAGTCCCACAAGCCACATACCTCTGATAGTCCCACAAGCCACATATTAGTCTGATAGTCCCACAAGTCACATACCTCTGATAGTCCCACAAACCACATATTAGTCTGATAGTTCCACAAGCCACATACCTCTGATAGTCCCACAAGCCACATATTAGTCTGATAGTCCCACAGGTCACATATCTCTGATAGTCCCACAAGCGACATACCTCTGATAGTCCCACAAGCCACATACCTCTGATAGTCCCACAAGCCACATACCTCTGATAGTCTCACAAGCCACATACCTCTGATAGTCCCACTAGCCACATACCTCTGATAGTCCCACAAGCTACATACCTCTCATAGTCCAACACGCCACATATTAGTTTGATAGTCCCACAAGCCACATACCTCTGATAGTCCCACAAACCACATAGCTCTGATAGTCCCACAAGCCGCATATTAGTCTGATAGTCCCACAGGTCACATACCTCTGATAGTCCCACAAACCACATACCTCTGATCGTCCCACAAGTCACATACCTCTGATAGTCCCATAAGCCACATATTAATCTGATAGTCCCACAAGCCACATACATCTGATAGTCCCACAAGCCACATACCTCTGATAGTCCCACAAACCACATATTAGTCTGATAGTTCCACAAGCCACATACCTCTGATAGTCCCACAAGCCAGATAATTGTCTGATAGTCCCACAGGTCACATATCTCTGATAGTCCCACAAGCCACATACCTCTGATAGTCCCACAAGCCACATACCTCTGATAGTCACACAAGCCACATATTAGTCTGATAGTCCCACAAGTGACATACCTCTGATAGTCCCACAAACCACATATTAGTCTGATAGTTCCACAAGCCACATACCTCTGATAGTCCCACAAGCCACATACCTCTGATAGTCCCACAAGCCACATATTAGTCTGATAGTCCCACAGGCCACATACCTCTGATAGTCCCACAAGCCACATACCTCTGATAGTCCCACAAGCCACATACCTCTGATAGTCCCACAAGCCACATACCTCTGATAGTCCCACAAGCCACATATTAGTCTGATAGTCCCACAAGTGACATACCTCTGATAGTCCCACAAACCACATATTAGTCTGATAGTTCCACAAGCCACGTACCTCTGATAGTCCCACAAGCCACATATTAGTCTGATAGTCCCACAGGTCACATATCTCTGATAGTCCCACAAGCCACATACCTCTGATAGTCCCACAAGCCACATACCTCTGATAGTCCCACAAGCCACATATTAGTCTGATAGTTCCACAGGCCACATACCTCTGATAGTCCCACAAGCCACATATTAGTCTGATAGTCCCACAAGCCACATACCTCTGATAGTCCCACAAGCCACATATTAGTCTGATAGTCCCACAAGCGACATACCTCTGATAGTCCCACAAGCCACATACCTCTGATAGTCCCACATGTCACATACCTACGATAGTCCCACAAGCCACATATTAGTCTGATAGTCTTACAAGCCACATACCTCTGATAGTCCCACAAGTCATATACCTTTGATATTCCCACAAGCCAAATATTAGTCTGATAGTCCCACAAGCCACATATTAGTCTGATAGTCCCACAAACCACATAGTTCTGATAGTCCCACAAGCCACATATAAGTATCATAGTCCCACAAGCCACATACTGCTGATAGTCCCACAAGCCACATATTGGTCTGATAGTCCCACAAGTCACATACCTCTGATAGTCCCATAAGCCACATATTAATCTGATAGTCCCACAAGCCACATACATCTGATAGTCCCACAAGCCACATACCTCTGATAGTCCCACAAACCACATATTAGTCTGATAGTTCCACAAGCCACATACCTCTGATAGTCCCACAAGCCAGATAATTGTCTGATAGTCCCACAGGTCACATATCTCTGATAGTCCCACAAGCCACATACCTCTGATAGTCCCACAAGCCACATACCTCTGATAGTCCCACAAGCCACATACCTCTGATAGTCTCACAAGCCACATACCTCTGATAGTCCCACTAGCCACATACCTCTGACAGTCCCACAAGCTACATACCCCTCATAGTCCCACAAGCCACATACCTCTCATAGTCCAACACGCCACATATTAGTTTGATAGTCCCACAAGCCACATACTTCTGATAGTCCCACAAACCACATACCTCTGATAGTCCCACAAGCCACATATTAGTCTGATAGTCCCACAGGTCACATACTTCTGATAGTCCCACAAACCACATATCTCTGATAGTCCCACAAGCCACATATTAATCTGATAGTCCATCAAGCCACATACCTCTGATAGTCCCACAAGCCACATACCTCTGATAGTCCCACAAGTCACATACCTCTGATAGTCCCACAAGTCACATACCTCTGATAGTCCCACAAGCCACATACCTCTGATAGTACCACAAGCCACATACCTCTGATTGTCCCACAAGCCACATACCTCTGATAGTCCCACAAGGCACATACCTCTGATAGTCCCACAAGCCACATATTAGTCTGATAGTCCCACAAGCCACATACCTCTGATAGTCCCACAAGCCACATATTAGTCTGATAGTCCCACAAGTCACATACCTCTGATTGTCCCACAAGCCACATATTAGTCTGATAGTCCCACAAGTCCCATACCTCTGATAGTCTTACAAGCCACATATTAGTATGATAGTCCCACAAGCCACATGCCTCTGATAGTCCCACAAGCCACATATTAGTCTGATAGTCCCACAAGTCACATACCTCTGATAGTCCCACAAGCCACATATTAGTCTGATAGTCCCACAAATCACATACCTTTGATAGTCCCACAAGCCACATATTAATCTGATAGTCCCACAAGCCACATACCTCTGATAGTCCCACAAGCCACATATTAGTCTGATAGTCCCACAAGCCAAATACCTCTGATAGTCCCACAAGCCACATACCTCTGATAGTCCCACAAGCCACATATTAGTCTGATAGCCCCACAGGTCACATATCTCTGATAGTCCCACAAGCGACATACCTCTGATAGTCCCACAAGCCACATACCTCTGATAGTCCCACAAGCCACATACCTCTGATAGTCTCACAAGCCACATACCTCTGATAGTCCCACTAGCCACATACCTCTGATAGTCCCACAAGCTACATACCTCTCATAGTCCAACACGCCACATATTAGTTTGATAGTCCCACAAGCCACATACCTCTGATAGTCCCACAAACCACATACCTCTGATAGTCCCACAAGCCGCATGTTAGTCTGATAGTCCCACAGGTCACATACCTCTGATAGTCCCACAAACCACATACCTCTGATAGTCCCACAAGCCACATATTAGTCTGATAGTCCCACAAGTCACATACCTCTGATAGTCCCATAAGCCACATATTAATCTGATAGTCCCACAAGCCACATACATCTGATAGTCCCACAAGCCACATACCTCTGATAGTCCCACAAACCACATATTAGTCTGATAGTTCCACAAGCCACATACCTCTGATAGTCCCACAAGCCAGATAATTGTCTGATAGTCCCACAGGTCACATATCTCTGATAGTCCCACAAGCCACATACCTCTGATAGTCCCACAAGCCACATACCTCTAATAGTCCCACAAGCCACATACCTCTGATAGTCTCACAAGCCACATACCTCTGATAGTCCCACTAGCCACATACCTCTGACAGTCCCACAAGCTACATACCCCTCATAGTCCCACAAGCCACATACCTCTCATAGTCCAACACGCCACATATTAGTTTGATAGTCCCACAAGCCACATACCTCTGATAGTCCCACAAACCACATACCTCTGATAGTCCCACAAGCCACATATTAGTCTGATAGTCCCACAGGTCACATATTAATCTGATAGTCCATCAAGCCACATACCTCTGATAGTCCCACAAGCCACATACCTCTGATAGTCCCACAAACCACATATCTCTGATAGTCCCACAAGCCACATATTAATCTGATAGTCCATCAAGCCACATACCTCTGATAGTCCCACAAGCCACATACCTCTGATAGTCCCACAAGTCACATACCTCTGATAGTCCCACAAGTCACATACCTCTGATAGTCCCACAAGCCACATACCTCTGATAGTACCACAAGCCACATACCTCTGATTGTCCCACAAGCCACATACCTCTGATAGTCCCACAAGGCACATACCTCTGATAGTCCCACAAGCCACATATTAGTCTGATAGTCCCACAAGCCACATACCTCTTATAGTCCCACAAGCCACATATTAGTCTGATAGTCCCACAAGTCACATACCTCTGATTGTCCCACAAGCCACATATTAGTCTGATAGTCCCACAAGTCCCATACCTCTGATAGTCTTACAAGCCACATATTAGTATGATAGTCCCACAAGCCACATGCCTCTGATAGTCCCACAAGCCACATATTAGTCTGATAGTCCCACAAGTCACATACCTCTGATAGTCCCACAAGCCACATATTAGTCTGATAGTCCCACAAATCACATACCTTTGATAGTCCCACAAGCCACATATTAATCTGATAGTCCCACAAGCCACATACCTCTGATAGTCCCACAAGCCACATATTAGTCTGATAGTCCCACAAGCCAAATACCTCTGATAGTCCCACAAGCCACATACCTCTGATAGTCCCACAAGCCACATATTAGTCTGATAGTCCCACAGGTCACATATCTCTGATAGTCCCACAAGCGACATACCTCTGATAGTCCCACAAGCCACATACCTCTGATAGTCCCACAAGCCACATACCTCTGATAGTCTCACAAGCCACATACCTCTGATAGTCCCACTAGCCACATACCTCTGATAGTCCCACAAGCTACATACCTCTCATAGTCCAACACGCCACATATTAGTTTGATAGTCCCACAAGCCACATACCTCTGATAGTCCCACAAACCACATACCTCTGATAGTCCCACAAGCCGCATATTAGTCTGATAGTCCCACAGGTCACATACCTCTGATAGTCCCACAAACCACATACCTCTGATAGTCCCACAAGCCACATATTAGTCTGATAGTCCCACAAGTCACATACCTCTGATAGTCCCATAAGCCACATATTAATCTGATAGTCCCACAAGCCACATACATCTGATAGTCCCACAAGCCACATACCTCTGATAGTCCCACAAACCACATATTAGTCTGATAGTTCCACAAGCCACATACCTCTGATAGTCCCACAAGCCAGATAATTGTCTGATAGTCCCACAGGTCACATATCTCTGATAGTCCCACAAGCCACATACCTCTGATAGTCCCACAAGCCACATACCTCTGATAGTCCCACAAGCCACATACCTCTGATAGTCTCACAAGCCACATACCTCTGATAGTCCCACTAGCCACATACCTCTGACAGTCCCACAAGCTACATACCTCTCATAGTCCCACAAGCCACATACCTCACATAGTTCAACACGCCACATATTAGTTTGATAGTCCCACAAGCCACATACCTCTGATAGTCCCACAAACCACATACCTCTGATAGTCCCACAAGCCACATATTAGTCTGATAGTCCCACAGGTCACATACTTCTGATAGTCCCACAAACCACATATCTCTGATAGTCCCACAACCCACATATTAGTCTGATAGTCCATCAAGCCACATACCTCTGATAGTCCCACAAGCCACATACCTCTGATAGTCCCACAAGTCACATACCTCTGATAGTCCCACAAGTCACATACCTCTGATAGTCCCACAAGCCACATACCTCTGATAGTACCACAAGCCACATACCTCTGATTGTCCCACAAGCCACATACCTCTGATAGTCCCACAAGGCACATACCTCTGATAGTCCCACAAGCCACATATTAGTCTGATAGTCCCACAAGCCACATACCCCTGATAGTCCCACAAGCCACATATTAGTCTGATAGTCCCACAAGTCACATACCTCTGATTGTCCCACAAGCCACATATTAGTCTGATAGTCCCACAAGTCACATACCTCTGATAGTCTTACAAGCCACATATTAGTATGATAGTCCCACAAGCCACATGCCTCTGATAGTCCCACAAGCCACATATTAGTCTGATAGTCCCACAAGTCACATACCTCTGATAGTCCCACAAGCCACATATTAGTCTGATAGTCCCACAAATCACATACCTTTGATAGTCCCACAAGCCACATATTAATCTGATAGTCCCACAAGCCACATACCTCTGATAGTCCCACAAGCCACATATTAGTCTGATAGTCCCACAAGCCACATACCTCTGATAGTCCCACAAGCCACATACCTCTGATAGTCCCACAAGCCACATACCTCTGATAGTCCCACAAGCCACATACCTCTGATAGTCCCACAAGTCACATACCTTTGGTAGTCCTACAAGCAACATATTAATCTGATAGTCCCACAAACCACATATCTCTGATAGTCCCACACGCAACATATTAGTCTGATAGTCCCACAAGCCACATACTTCTGATAGTCCCACAAGCCACATATTAGTCTGATAGTCCCACAAGCCACATACCTCTGATAGTCTCACAAGCCACATATTAGTCTGATAGTCCCACAAGTCACATACCTCTGATAGTCCCACAAGTCACATACCTCTTATAGTCCCACAAACCACATACTTCTGATAGTCCCACAAGCCACATATTAGTCTGATAGTCCCACAAGCCACATACCTCTGATAGTCCCACAAACCACATATTAGTCTGATAGTTCCACAAGCCACATACCTCTGATAGTCCCACAAGCCAGATAATTGTCTGATAGTCCCACAGGTCACATATCTCTGATAGTCCCACAAGCCACATACCTCTGATAGTCCCACAAGCCACATACCTCTGATAGTCCCACAAGCCACATACCTCTGATAGTCTCACAAGCCACATACCTCTGATAGTCCCACTAGCCACATACCTCTGACAGTCCCACAAGCTACATACCCCTCATAGTCCCACAAGCCACATACCTCTCATAGTCCAACACGCCACATATTAGTTTGATAGTCCCACAAGCCACATACCTCTGATAGTCCCACAAACCACATACCTCTGATAGTCCCACAAGCCACATATTAGTCTGATAGTCCCACAGGTCACATACTTCTGATAGTCCCACAAACCACATATCTCTGATAGTCCCACAAGCCACATATTAATCTGATAGTCCATCAAGCCACATACCTCTGATAGTCCCACAAGCCACATACCTCTGATAGTCCCACAAGTCACATACCTCTGATAGTCCCACAAGTCACATACCTCTGATAGTCCCACAAGCCACATACCTCTGATAGTACCACAAGCCACATACCTCTGATTGTCCCACAAGCCACATACCTCTGATAGTCCCACAAGGCACATACCTCTGATAGTCCCACAAGCGACATATTAGTCTGATAGTCCCACAAGCCACATACCTCTGATAGTCCCACAAGCCACATATTAGTCTGATAGTCCCACAAGTCACATACCTCTGATTGTCCCACAAGCCACATATTAGTCTGATAGTCCCACAAGTCCCATACCTCTGATAGTCTTACAAGCCACATATTAGTATGATAGTCCCACAAGCCACATGCCTCTGATAGTCCCACAAGCCACATATTAGTCTGATAGTCCCACAAGTCACATACCTCTGATAGTCCCACAAGCCACATATTAGTCTGATAGTCCCACAAATCACATACCTTTGATAGTCCCACAAGCCACATATTAATCTGATAGTCCCACAAGCCACATACCTCTGATAGTCCCACAAGCCACATATTAGTCTGATAGTCCCACAAGCCAAATACCTCTGATAGTCCCACAAGCCACATACCTCTGATAGTCCCACAAGCCACATATTAGTCTGATAGTCCCACAGGTCACATATCTCTGATAGTCCCACAAGCGACATACCTCTGATAGTCCCACAAGCCACATACCTCTGATAGTCCCACAAGCCACATACCTCTGATAGTCTCACAAGCCACATACCTCTGATAGTCCCACTAGCCACATACCTCTGATAGTCCCACAAGCTACATACCTCTCATAGTCCAACACGCCACATATTAGTTTGATAGTCCCACAAGCCACATACCTCTGATAGTCCCACAAACCACATACCTCTGATAGTCCCACAAGCCGCATATTAGTCTGATAGTCCCACAGGTCACATACCTCTGATAGTCCCACAAACCACATACCTCTGATAGTCCCACAAGCCACATATTAGTCTGATAGTCCCACAAGTCACATACCTCTGATAGTCCCATAAGCCACATATTAATCTGATAGTCCCACAAGCCACATACATCTGATAGTCCCACAAGCCACATACCTCTGATAGTCCCACAAACCACATATTAGTCTGATAGTTCCACAAGCCACATACCTCTGATAGTCCCACAAGCCAGATAATTGTCTGATAGTCCCACAGGTCACATATCTCTGATAGTCCCACAAGCCACATACCTCTGATAGTCCCACAAGCCACATACCTCTAATAGTCCCACAAGCCACATACCTCTGATAGTCTCACAAGCCACATACCTCTGATAGTCCCACTAGCCACATACCTCTGACAGTCCCACAAGCTACATACCTCTCATAGTCCCACAAGCCACATACCTCACATAGTTCAACACGCCACATATTAGTTTGATAGTCCCACAAGCCACATACCTCTGATAGTCCCACAAACCACATACCTCTGATAGTCCCACAAGCCACATATTAGTCTGATAGTCCCACAGGTCACATACTTCTGATAGTCCCACAAACCACATATCTCTGATAGTCCCACAACCCACATATTAGTCTGATAGTCCATCAAGCCACATACCTCTGATAGTCCCACAAGCCACATACCTCTGATAGTCCCACAAGTCACATACCTCTGATAGTCCCACAAGTCACATACCTCTGATAGTCCCACAAGCCACATACCTCTGATAGTACCACAAGCCACATACCTCTGATTGTCCCACAAGCCACATACCTCTGATAGTCCCACAAGGCACATACCTCTGATAGTCCCACAAGCCACATATTAGTCTGATAGTCCCACAAGCCACATACCTCTGATAGTCCCACAAGCCACATATTAGTCTGATAGTCCCACAAGTCACATACCTCCGATTGTCCCACAAGCCACATATTAGTCTGATAGTCCCACAAGTCACATACCTCTGATAGTCTTACAAGCCACATATTAGTATGATAGTCCCACAAGCCACATGCCTCTGATAGTCCCACAAGCCACATATTAGTCTGATAGTCCCACAAGTCACATACCTCTGATAGTCCCACAAGCCACATATTAGTCTGATAGTCCCACAAATCACATACCTTTGATAGTCCCACAAGCCACATATTAATCTGATAGTCCCACAAGCCACATACCTCTGATAGTCCCACAAGCCACATATTAGTCTGATAGTCCCACAAGCCACATACCTCTGATAGTCCCACAAGCCACATACCTCTGATAGTCCCACAAGCCACATACCTCTGATAGTCCCACAAGCCACATACCTCTGATAGTCCCACAAGTCACATACCTTTGGTAGTCCTACAAGCAACATATTAATCTGATAGTCCCACAAACCACATATCTCTGATAGTCCCACACGCAACATATTAGTCTGATAGTCCCACAAGCCACATACTTCTGATAGTCCCACAAGCCACATATTAGTCTGATAGTCCCACAAGCCACATACCTCTGATAGTCTCACAAGCCACATATTAGTCTGATAGTCCCACAAGTCACATACCTCTGATAGTCCCACAAGTCACATACCTCTTATAGTCCCACAAACCACATACTTCTGATAGTCCCACAAGCCACATATTAGTCTGATAGTCCCACAAGTCACATACCTCTGATAGTCCCACAAACCACATATTAGTCTGATAGTTCCACAAGCGACATACCTCTGATAGTCCCACAAGCCACATATTAGTCTGATAGTCCCACAGGTCACATATCTCTGATAGTCCCACAAGCGACATACCTCTGATAGTCCCACAAGCCACATACCTCTGATAGTCCCACAAGCCACATACCTCTGATAGTCTCACAAGCCACATACCTCTGATAGTCCCACTAGCCACATACCTCTGATAGTCCCACAAGCCACATACCTCTGATAGTCACACAAGCCACATATTAGTCTGATAGTCCCACAAGTGACATACCTCTGATAGTCCCACAAACCACATATTAGTCTGATAGTTCCACAAGCCACATACCTCTGATAGTCCCACAAGCCACATACCTCTGATAGTCCCACAAGCCACATATTAGTCTGATAGTCCCACAGGCCACATACCTCTGATAGTCCCACAAGCCACATACCTCTGATAGTCCCACAAGCCACATACCTCTGATAGTCCCACAAGCCACATACCTCTGATAGTCCCACAAGCCACATATTAGTCTGATAGTCCCACAAGTGACATACCTCTGATAGTCCCACAAACCACATATTAGTCTGATAGTTCCACAAGCCACGTACCTCTGATAGTCCCACAAGCCACATATTAGTCTGATAGTCCCACAGGTCACATATCTCTGATAGTCCCACAAGCCACATACCTCTGATAGTCCCACAAGCCACATACCTCTGATAGTCCCACAAGCCACATATTAGTCTGATAGTTCCACAGGCCACATACCTCTGATAGTCCCACAAGCCACATATTAGTCTGATAGTCCCACAAGCCACATACCTCTGATAGTCCCACAAGCCACATATTAGTCTGATAGTCCCACAAGCGACATACCTCTGATAGTCCCACAAGCCACATACCTCTGATAGTCCCACATGTCACATACCTACGATAGTCCCACAAGCCACATATTAGTCTGATAGTCTTACAAGCCACATACCTCTGATAGTCCCACAAGTCATATACCTCTGATATTCCCACAAGCCACATATTAGTCTGATAGTCCCACAAGCCACATATTAGTCTGATAGTCCCACAAACCACATAGTTCTGATAGTCCCACAAGCCACATATAAGTATCATAGTCCCACAAGCCACATACTGCTGATAGTCCCACAAGCCACATATTGGTCTGATAGTCCCACAAGTCACATACCTCTGATAGTCCCATAAGCCACATATTAATCTGATAGTCCCACAAGCCACATACATCTGATAGTCCCACAAGCCACATACCTCTGATAGTCCCACAAACCACATATTAGTCTGATAGTTCCACAAGCCACATACCTCTGATAGTCCCACAAGCCAGATAATTGTCTGATAGTCCCACAGGTCACATATCTCTGATAGTCCCACAAGCCACATACCTCTGATAGTCCCACAAGCCACATACCTCTGATAGTCCCACAAGCCACATACCTCTGATAGTCTCACAAGCCACATACCTCTGATAGTCCCACTAGCCACATACCTCTGACAGTCCCACAAGCTACATACCCCTCATAGTCCCACAAGCCACATACCTCTCATAGTCCAACACGCCACATATTAGTTTGATAGTCCCACAAGCCACATACCTCTGATAGTCCCACAAACCACATACCTCTGATAGTCCCACAAGCCACATATTAGTCTGATAGTCCCACAGGTCACATACTTCTGATAGTCCCACAAACCACATATCTCTGATAGTCCCACAAGCCACATATTAATCTGATAGTCCATCAAGCCACATACCTCTGATAGTCCCACAAGCCACATACCTCTGATAGTCCCACAAGTCACATACCTCTGATAGTCCCACAAGTCACATACCTCTGATAGTCCCACAAGCCACATACCTCTGATAGTACCACAAGCCACATACCTCTGATTGTCCCACAAGCCACATACCTCTGATAGTCCCACAAGGCACATACCTCTGATAGTCCCACAAGCCACATATTAGTCTGATAGTCCCACAAGCCACATACCTCTGATAGTCCCACAAGCCACATATTAGTCTGATAGTCCCACAAGTCACATACCTCTGATTGTCCCACAAGCCACATATTAGTCTGATAGTCCCACAAGTCCCATACCTCTGATAGTCTTACAAGCCACATATTAGTATGATAGTCCCACAAGCCACATGCCTCTGATAGTCCGACAAGCCACATATTAGTCTGATAGTCCCACAAGTCACATACCTCTGATAGTCCCACAAGCCACATATTAGTCTGATAGTCCCACAAATCACATACCTTTGATAGTCCCACAAGCCACATATTAATCTGATAGTCCCACAAGCCACATACCTCTGATAGTCCCACAAGCCACATATTAGTCTGATAGTCCCACAAGCCAAATACCTCTGATAGTCCCACAAGCCACATACCTCTGATAGTCCCACAAGCCACATACCTCTGATAGTCCCACAAGCCACATACCTCTGATAGTCCCACAAGTCACATACCTTTGGTAGTCCTACAAGCAACATATTAATCTGATAGTCCCACAAACCACATACCTCTGATAGTCCCACACGCAACATATTAGTCTGATAGTCCCACAAGCCACATACTTCTGATAGTCCCACAAGCCACATATTAGTCTGATAGTCCCACAAGCCACATACCTCTGATAGTCTCACAAGCCACATATTAGTCTGATAGTCCCACAAGTCACATACCTCTGATAGTCCCACAAGTCACATACCTCTTATAGTCCCACAAACCACATACTTCTGATAGTCCCACAAGCCACATACCTCTGATAGTCCCACAAGCCACATATTAGTCTGATAGTCCCACAAGCCACATACCTCTGATAGTCCCACAAGCCACATACCTCTGATAGTCCCACAAGCCACATATTAGTCTGATAGTCCCACAAGTCACATACCTCTGATAGTCCCACAAACCACATATTAGTCTGATAGTTCCACAAGCCACATACCTCTGATAGTCCCACAAGCCACATATTAGTCTGATAGTCCCACAGGTCACATATCTCTGATAGTCCCACAAGCGACATACCTCTGATAGTCCCACAAGCCACATACCTCTGATAGTCCCACAAGCCACATACCTCTGATAGTCTCACAAGCCACATACCTCTGATAGTCCCACTAGCCACATACCTCTGATAGTCCCACAAGCTACATACCTCTCATAGTCCAACACGCCACATATTAGTTTGATAGTCCCACAAGCCACATACCTCTGATAGTCCCACAAACCACATAGCTCTGATAGTCCCACAAGCCGCATATTAGTCTGATAGTCCCACAGGTCACATACCTCTGATAGTCCCACAAACCACATACCTCTGATCGTCCCACAAGTCACATACCTCTGATAGTCCCATAAGCCACATATTAATCTGATAGTCCCACAAGCCACATACATCTGATAGTCCCACAAGCCACATACCTCTGATAGTCCCACAAACCACATATTAGTCTGATAGTTCCACAAGCCACATACCTCTGATAGTCCCACAAGCCAGATAATTGTCTGATAGTCCCACAGGTCACATATCTCTGATAGTCCCACAAGCCACATACCTCTGATAGTCCCACAAGCCACATACCTCTGATAGTCACACAAGCCACATATTAGTCTGATAGTCCCACAAGTGACATACCTCTGATAGTCCCACAAACCACATATTAGTCTGATAGTTCCACAAGCCACATACCTCTGATAGTCCCACAAGCCACATACCTCTGATAGTCCCACAAGCCACATATTAGTCTGATAGTCCCACAGGCCACATACCTCTGATAGTCCCACAAGCCACATACCTCTGATAGTCCCACAAGCCACATACCTCTGATAGTCCCACAAGCCACATACCTCTGATAGTCCCACAAGCCACATATTAGTCTGATAGTCCCACAAGTGACATACCTCTGATAGTCCCACAAACCACATATTAGTCTGATAGTTCCACAAGCCACGTACCTCTGATAGTCCCACAAGCCACATATTAGTCTGATAGTCCCACAGGTCACATATCTCTGATAGTCCCACAAGCCACATACCTCTGATAGTCCCACAAGCCACATACCTCTGATAGTCCCACAAGCCACATATTAGTCTGATAGTTCCACAGGCCACATACCTCTGATAGTCCCACAAGCCACATATTAGTCTGATAGTCCCACAAGCCACATACCTCTGATAGTCCCACAAGCCACATATTAGTCTGATAGTCCCACAAGCGACATACCTCTGATAGTCCCACAAGCCACATACCTCTGATAGTCCCACATGTCACATACCTACGATAGTCCCACAAGCCACATATTAGTCTGATAGTCTTACAAGCCACATACCTCTGATAGTCCCACAAGTCATATACCTCTGATATTCCCACAAGCCACATATTAGTCTGATAGTCCCACAAGCCACATATTAGTCTGATAGTCCCACAAACCACATAGTTCTGATAGTCCCACAAGCCACATATAAGTATCATAGTCCCACAAGCCACATACTGCTGATAGTCCCACAAGCCACATATTGGTCTGATAGTCCCACAAGTCACATACCTCTGATAGTCCCATAAGCCACATATTAATCTGATAGTCCCACAAGCCACATACATCTGATAGTCCCACAAGCCACATACCTCTGATAGTCCCACAAACCACATATTAGTCTGATAGTTCCACAAGCCACATACCTCTGATAGTCCCACAAGCCAGATAATTGTCTGATAGTCCCACAGGTCACATATCTCTGATAGTCCCACAAGCCACATACCTCTGATAGTCCCACAAGCCACATACCTCTGATAGTCCCACAAGCCACATACCTCTGATAGTCTCACAAGCCACATACCTCTGATAGTCCCACTAGCCACATACCTCTGACAGTCCCACAAGCTACATACCCCTCATAGTCCCACAAGCCACATACCTCTCATAGTCCAACACGCCACATATTAGTTTGATAGTCCCACAAGCCACATACTTCTGATAGTCCCACAAACCACATACCTCTGATAGTCCCACAAGCCACATATTAGTCTGATAGTCCCACAGGTCACATACTTCTGATAGTCCCACAAACCACATATCTCTGATAGTCCCACAAGCCACATATTAATCTGATAGTCCATCAAGCCACATACCTCTGATAGTCCCACAAGCCACATACCTCTGATAGTCCCACAAGTCACATACCTCTGATAGTCCCACAAGTCACATACCTCTGATAGTCCCACAAGCCACATACCTCTGATAGTACCACAAGCCACATACCTCTGATTGTCCCACAAGCCACATACCTCTGATAGTCCCACAAGGCACATACCTCTGATAGTCCCACAAGCCACATATTAGTCTGATAGTCCCACAAGCCACATACCTCTGATAGTCCCACAAGCCACATATTAGTCTGATAGTCCCACAAGTCACATACCTCTGATTGTCCCACAAGCCACATATTAGTCTGATAGTCCCACAAGTCCCATACCTCTGATAGTCTTACAAGCCACATATTAGTATGATAGTCCCACAAGCCACATGCCTCTGATAGTCCCACAAGCCACATATTAGTCTGATAGTCCCACAAGTCACATACCTCTGATAGTCCCACAAGCCACATATTAGTCTGATAGTCCCACAAATCACATACCTTTGATAGTCCCACAAGCCACATATTAATCTGATAGTCCCACAAGCCACATACCTCTGATAGTCCCACAAGCCACATATTAGTCTGATAGTCCCACAAGCCAAATACCTCTGATAGTCCCACAAGCCACATACCTCTGATAGTCCCACAAGCCACATACCTCTGATAGTCCCACAAGCCACATACCTCTGATAGTCCCACAAGTCACATACCTTTGGTAGTCCTACAAGCAACATATTAATCTGATAGTCCCACAAACCACATACCTCTGATAGTCCCACACGCAACATATTAGTCTGATAGTCCCACAAGCCACATACTTCTGATAGTCCCACAAGCCACATATTAGTCTGATAGTCCCACAAGCCACATACCTCTGATAGTCTCACAAGCCACATATTAGTCTGATAGTCCCACAAGTCACATACCTCTGATAGTCCCACAAGTCACATACCTCTTATAGTCCCACAAACCACATACTTCTGATAGTCCCACAAGCCACATACCTCTGATAGTCCCACAAGCCACATATTAGTCTGATAGTCCCACAAGCCACATACCTCTGATAGTCCCACAAGCCACATACCTCTGATAGTCCCACAAGCCACATATTAGTCTGATAGTCCCACAAGTCACATACCTCTGATAGTCCCACAAACCACATATTAGTCTGATAGTTCCACAAGCCACATACCTCTGATAGTCCCACAAGCCACATATTAGTCTGATAGTCCCACAGGTCACATATCTCTGATAGTCCCACAAGCGACATACCTCTGATAGTCCCACAAGCCACATACCTCTGATAGTCCCACAAGCCACATACCTCTGATAGTCTCACAAGCCACATACCTCTGATAGTCCCACTAGCCACATACCTCTGATAGTCCCACAAGCTACATACCTCTCATAGTCCAACACGCCACATATTAGTTTGATAGTCCCACAAGCCACATACCTCTGATAGTCCCACAAACCACATAGCTCTGATAGTCCCACAAGCCGCATATTAGTCTGATAGTCCCACAGGTCACATACCTCTGATAGTCCCACAAACCACATACCTCTGATCGTCCCACAAGTCACATACCTCTGATAGTCCCATAAGCCACATATTAATCTGATAGTCCCACAAGCCACATACATCTGATAGTCCCACAAGCCACATACCTCTGATAGTCCCACAAACCACATATTAGTCTGATAGTTCCACAAGCCACATACCTCTGATAGTCCCACAAGCCAGATAATTGTCTGATAGTCCCACAGGTCACATATCTCTGATAGTCCCACAAGCCACATACCTCTGATAGTCCCACAAGCCACATACCTCTGATAGTCCCACAAGCCACATACCTCTGATAGTCTCACAAGCCACATACCTCTGATAGTCCCACTAGCCACATACCTCTGACAGTCCCACAAGCTACATACCCCTCATAGTCCCACAAGCCACATACCTCTCATAGTCCAACACGCCACATATTAGTTTGATAGTCCCACAAGCCACATACCTCTGATAGTCCCACAAACCACATACCTCTGATAGTCCCACAAGCCACATATTAGTCTGATAGTCCCACAGGTCACATACTTCTGATAGTCCCACAAACCACATATCTCTGATAGTCCCACAAGCCACATATTAATCTGATAGTCCATCAAGCCACATACCTCTGATAGTCCCACAAGCCACATACCTCTGATAGTCCCACAAGTCACATACCTCTGATAGTCCCACAAGTCACATACCTCTGATAGTCCCACAAGCCACATACCTCTGATAGTACCACAAGCCACATACCTCTGATTGTCCCACAAGCCACATACCTCTGATAGTCCCACAAGGCACATACCTCTGATAGTCCCACAAGCCACATATTAGTCTGATAGTCCCACAAGCCACATACCTCTGATAGTCCCACAAGCCACATATTAGTCTGATAGTCCCACAAGTCACATACCTCTGATTGTCCCACAAGCCACATATTAGTCTGATAGTCCCACAAGTCACATACCTCTGATAGTCTTACAAGCCACATATTAGTATGA
Organism: Eledone cirrhosa; assembly: GCA_964016885.1. Lineage (NCBI taxonomy): Eukaryota > Metazoa > Mollusca > Cephalopoda > Octopoda > Eledonidae > Eledone > Eledone cirrhosa. The sequence continues at coordinate 373,491,835 of OZ024742.1, forward strand.
TAGTCCCACAAGCCACATGCCTCTGATAGTCCCACAAGCCACATATTAGTCTGATAGTCCCACAAGTCACATACCTCTGATAGTCCCACAAGCCACATATTAGTCTGATAGTCCCACAAATCACATACCTTTGATAGTCCCACAAGCCACATATTAATCTGATAGTCCCACAAGCCACATACCTCTGATAGTCCCACAAGCCACATATTAGTCTGATAGTCCCACAAGCCACATACCTCTGATAGTCCCACAAGCCACATACCTCTGATAGTCCCACAAGCCACATACCTCTGATAGTCCCACAAGCCACATACCTCTGATAGTCCCACAAGTCACATACCTTTGGTAGTCCTACAAGCAACATATTAATCTGATAGTCCCACAAACCACATACCTCTGATAGTCCCACACGCAACATATTAGTCTGATAGTCCCACAAGCCACATACTTCTGATAGTCCCACAAGCCACATATTAGTCTGATAGTCCCACAAGCCACATACCTCTGATAGTCTCACAAGCCACATATTAGTCTGATAGTCCCACAAGTCACATACCTCTGATAGTCCCACAAGTCACATACCTCTTATAGTCCCACAAACCACATACTTCTGATAGTCCCACAAGCCACATACCTCTGATAGTCCCACAAGCTACATATTAGTCTGATAGTCCCACAAGCCACATACCTCTGATAGTCCCACAAGCCACATACCTCTGATAGTCCCACAAGCCACATATTAGTCTGATAGTCCCACAAGTCACATACCTCTGATAGTCCCACAAACCACATATTAGTCTGATAGTTCCACAAGCCACATACCTCTGATAGTCCCACAAGCCACATATTAGTCTGATAGTCCCACAGGTCACATATCTCTGATAGTCCCACAAGCGACATACCTCTGATAGTCCCACAAGCCACATACCTCTGATAGTCCCACAAGCCACATACCTCTGATAGTCTCACAAGCCACATACCTCTGATAGTCCCACTAGCCACATACCTCTGATAGTCCCACAAGCTACATACCTCTCATAGTCCAACACGCCACATATTAGTTTGATAGTCCCACAAGCCACATACCTCTGATAGTCCCACAAACCACATACCTCTGATAGTCCCACAAGCCGCATATTAGTCTGATAGTCCCACAGGTCACATACCTCTGATAGTCCCACAAACCACATACCTCTGATAGTCCCACAAGCCACATATTAGTCTGATAGTCCCACAAGTCACATACCTCTGATAGTCCCATAAGCCACATATTAATCTGATAGTCCCACAAGCCACATACATCTGATAGCCCCACAAGCCACATACCTCTGATAGTCCCACAAACCACATATTAGTCTGATAGTTCCACAAGCCACATACCTCTGATAGTCCCACAAGCCAGATAATTGTCTGATAGTCCCACAGGTCACATATCTCTGATAGTCCCACAAGCCACATACCTCTGATAGTCCCACAAGCCACATACCTCTGATAGTCCCACAAGCCACATACCTCTGATAGTCTCACAAGCCACATACCTCTGATAGTCCCACTAGCCACATACCTCTGACAGTCCCACAAGCTACATACCTCTCATAGTCCCACAAGCCACATACCTCACATAGTCCAACACGCCACATATTAGTTTGATAGTCCCACAAGCCACATACCTCTGATAGTCCCACAAACCACATACCTCTAATAGTCCCACAAGCCACATATTAGTCTGATAGTCCCACAGGTCACATACTTCTGATAGTCCCACAAACCACATATCTCTGATAGTCCCACAACCCACATATTAGTCTGATAGTCCATCAAGCCACATACCTCTGATAGTCCCACAAGCCACATACCTCTGATAGTCCCACAAGTCACATACCTCTGATAGTCCCACAAGTCACATACCTCTGATAGTCCCACAAGCCACATACCTCTGATAGTACCACAAGCCACATACCTCTGATTGTCCCACAAGCCACATACCTCTGATAGTCCCACAAGGCACATACCTCTGATAGTCCCACAAGCCACATATTAGTCTGATAGTCCCACAAGCCACATACCTCTGATAGTCCCACAAGCCACATATTAGTCTGATAGTCCCACAAGTCACATACCTCTGATTGTCCCACAAGCCACATATTAGTCTGATAGTCCCACAAGTCACATACCTCTGATAGTCTTACAAGCCACATATTAGTATGATAGTCCCACAAGCCACATGCCTCTGATAGTCCCACAAGCCACATATTAGTCTGATAGTCCCACAAGTCACATACCTCTGATAGTCCCACAAGCCACATATTAGTCTGATAGTCCCACAAATCACATACCTTTGATAGTCCCACAAGCCACATATTAATCTGATAGTCCCACAAGCCACATACCTCTGATAGTCCCACAAGCCACATATTAGTCTGATAGTCCCACAAGCCACATACCTCTGATAGTCCCACAAGCCACATACCTCTGATAGTCCCACAAGCCACATACCTCTGATAGTCCCACAAGCCACATACCTCTGATAGTCCCACAAGTCACATACCTTTGGTAGTCCTACAAGCAACATATTAATCTGATAGTCCCACAAACCACATATCTCTGATAGTCCCACACGCAACATATTAGTCTGATAGTCCCACAAGCCACATACTTCTGATAGTCCCACAAGCCACATATTAGTCTGATAGTCCCACAAGCCACATACCTCTGATAGTCTCACAAGCCACATATTAGTCTGATAGTCCCACAAGTCACATACCTCTGATAGTCCCACAAGTCACATACCTCTTATAGTCCCACAAACCACATACTTCTGATAGTCCCACAAGCCACATATTAGTCTGATAGTCCCACAAGCCACATACCTCTGATAGTCCCACAAGCCACATACCTCTGATAGTCCCACAAGCCACATATTAGTCTGATAGTCCCACAAGTCACATACCTCTGATAGTCCCACAAACCACATATTAGTCTGATAGTTCCACAAGCGACATATCTCTGATAGTCCCACAAGCCACATATTAGTCTGATAGTCCCACAGGTCACATATCTCTGATAGTCCCACAAGCGACATACCTCTGATAGTCCCACAAGCCACATACCTCTGATAGTCCCACAAGCCACATACCTCTGATAGTCTCACAAGCCACATACCTCTGATAGTCCCACTAGCCACATACCTCTGATAGTCCCACAAGCTACATACCTCTCATAGTCCCACAAGCCACATACCTCTCATAGTCCAACACGCCACATATTAGTTTGATAGTCCCACAAGCCACATACCTCTGATAGTCCCACAAACCACATACCTCTGATAGTCCCACAAGCCGCATATTAGTCTGATAGTCCCACAGGTCACATACCTCTGATAGTCCCACATGTCACATATCTCTGATAGTCCCACAAGCGACATACCTCTGATAGTCCCACAAGCCACATACCTCTGATAGTCCCACAAGCCACATACCTCTGATAGTCTCACAAGCCACATACCTCTGATAGTCCCACTAGCCACATACCTCTGATAGTCCCACAAGCTACATACCTCTCATAGTCCAACACGCCACATATTAGTTTGATAGTCCCACAAGCCACATACCTCTGATAGTCCCACAAACCACATACCTCTGATAGTCCCACAAGCCGCATATTAGTCTGATAGTCCCACAGGTCACATACCTCTGATAGTCCCACAAACCACATACCTCTGATAGTCCCACAAGCCACATATTAGTCTGATAGTCCCACAAGTCACATACCTCTGATAGTCCCATAAGCCACATATTAATCTGATAGTCCCACAAGCCACATACATCTGATAGTCCCACAAGCCACATACCTCTGATAGTCCCACAAACCACATGTTAGTCTGATAGTTCCACAAGCCACATACCTCTGATAGTCCCAGAAGCCAGATAATTGTCTGATAGTCCCACAGGTCACATATCTCTGATAGTCCCACAAGCCACATACCTCTGATAGTCCCACAAGCCACATACCTCTGATAGTCCCACAAGCCACATACCTCTGATAGTCTCACAAGCCACATACCTCTGATAGTCCCACTAGCCACATACCTCTGACAGTCCCACAAGCTACATACCCCTCATAGTCCCACAAGCCGCATACCTCTCATAGTCCAACACGCCACATATTAGTTTGATAGTCCCACAAGCCACATACCTCTGATAGTCCCCCAAACCACATACCTCTGATAGTCCCACAAGCCACATATTAGTCTGATAGTCCCACAGGTCACATACTTCTGATAGTCCCACAAACCACATATCTCTGATAGTCCCACAAGCCACATATTAATCTGATAGTCCATCAAGCCACATACCTCTGATAGTCCCACAAGCCACATACCTCTGATAGTCCCACAAGTCACATACCTCTGATAGTCCCACAAGTCACATACCTCTGATAGTCCCACAAGCCACATACCTCTGATAGTACCACAAGCCACATACCTCTGATTGTCCCACAAGCCACATACCTCTGATAGTCCCACAAGGCACATACCTCTGATAGTCCCACAAGCCACATATTAGTCTGATAGTCCCACAAGCCACATACCTCTGATAGTCCCACAAGCCACATATTAGTCTGATAGTCCCACAAGTCACATACCTCTGATTGTCCCACAAGCCACATATTAGTCTGATAGTCCCACAAGTCACATACCTCTGATAGTCTTACAAGCCACATATTAGTATGATAGTCCCACAAGCCACATGCCTCTGATAGTCCCACAAGCCACATATTAGTCTGATAGTCCCACAAGTCACATACCTCTGATAGTCCCACAAGCCACATATTAGTCTGATAGTCCCACAAATCACATACCTTTGATAGTCCCACAAGCCACATATTAATCTGATAGTCCCACAAGCCACATACCTCTGATAGTCCCACAAGCCACATATTAGTCTGATAGTCCCACAAGCCACATACCTCTGATAGTCCCACAAGCCACATACCTCTGATAGTCCCACAAGCCACATACCTCTGATAGTCCCACAAGCCACATACCTCTGATAGTCCCACAAGTCACATACCTTTGGTAGTCCTACAAGCAACATATTAATCTGATAGGCCCACAAACCACATACCTCTGATAGTCCCACACGCAACATATTAGTCTGATAGTCCCACAAGCCACATACTTCTGATAGTCCCACAAGCCACATATTAGTCTGATAGTCCCACAAGCCACATACCTCTGATAGTCTCACAAGCCACATATTAGTCTGATAGTCCCACAAGTCACATACCTCTTATAGTCCCACAAACCACATACTTCTGATAGTCCCACAAGCCACATACCTCTGATAGTCCCACAAGCCACATATTAGTCTGATAGTCCCACAAGCCACATACCTCTGATAGTCCCACAAGCCACATACCTCTGATAGTCCCACAAGCCACATATTAGTCTGATAGTCCCACAAGTCACATACCTCTGATAGTCCCACAAACCACATATTAGTCTGATAGTTCCACAAGCCACATACCTCTGATAGTCCCACAAGCCACATATTAGTCTGATAGTCCCACAGGTCACATATCTCTGATAGTCCCACAAGCGACATACCTCTGATAGTCCCACAAGCCACATACCTCTGATAGTCCCACAAGCCACATACCTCTGATAGTCTCACAAGCCACATACCTCTGATAGTCCCACTAGCCACATACCTCTGATAGTCCCACAAGCTACATACCTCTCATAGTCCAACACGCCACATATTAGTTTGATAGTCCCACAAGCCACATACCTCTGATAGTCCCACAAACCACATACCTCTGATAGTCTCACAAGCCGCATATTAGTCTGATAGTCCCACAGGTCACATACCTCTGATAGTCCCACAAACCACATACCTCTGATAGTCCCACAAGCCACATATTAGTCTGATAGTCCCACAAGTCACATACCTCTGATAGTCCCATAAGCCACATATTAATCTGATAGTCCCACAAGCCACATACATCTGATAGTCCCACAAGCCACATACCTCTGATAGTCCCACAAACCACATATTAGTCTGATAGTTCCACAAGCCACATACCTCTGATAGTCCCACAAGCCAGATAATTGTCTGATAGTCCCACAGGTCACATATCTCTGATAGTCCCACAAGCCACATACCTCTGATAGTCCCACAAGCCACATACCTCTGATAGTCCCACAAGCCACATACCTCTGATAGTCTCACAAGCCACATACCTCTGATAGTCCCACTAGCCACATACCTCTGACAGTCCCACAAGCTACATACCCCTCATAGTCCCACAAGCCACATACCTCTCATAGTCCAACACGCCACATATTAGTTTGATAGTCCCACAAGCCACATACCTCTGATAGTCCCACAAACCACATACCTCTGATAGTCCCACAAGCCACATATTAGTCTGATAGTCCCACAGGTCACATACTTCTGATAGTCCCACAAACCACATATCTCTGATAGTCCCACAAGCCACATATTAATCTGATAGTCCATCAAGCCACATACCTCTGATAGTCCCACAAGCCACATACCTCTGATAGTCCCACAAGTCACATACCTCTGATAGTCCCACAAGTCACATACCTCTGATAGTCCCACAAGCCACATACCTCTGATAGTACCACAAGCCACATACCTCTGATTGTCCCACAAGCCACATACCTCTGATAGTCCCACAAGGCACATACCTCTGATAGTCCCACAAGCCACATATTAGTCTGATAGTCCCACAAGCCACATACCTCTGATAGTCCCACAAGCCACATATTAGTCTGATAGTCCCACAAGTCACATACCTCTGATTGTCCCACAAGCCACATATTAGTCTGATAGTCCCACAAGTCACATACCTCTGATAGTCTTACAAGCCACATATTAGTATGATAGTCCCACAAGCCACATGCCTCTGATAGTCCCACAAGCCACATATTAGTCTGATAGTCCCACAAGTCACATACCTCTGATAGTCCCACAAGCCACATATTAGTCTGATAGTCCCACAAATCACATACCTTTGATAGTCCCACAAGCCACATATTAATCTGATAGTCCCACAAGCCTCATACCTCTGATAGTCCCACAAGCCACATATTAGTCTGATAGTCCCACAAGCCACATACCTCTGATAGTCCCACAAGCCACATACCTCTGATAGTCCCACAAGCCACATACCTCTGATAGTCCCACAAGCCACATACCTCTGATAGTCCCACAAGTCACATACCTTTGGTAGTCCTACAAGCAACATATTAATCTGATAGTCCCACAAACCACATACCTCTGATAGTACCACAAGCCACATACCTCTGATTGTCCCACAAGCCACATACCTCTGATAGTACCACAAGCCACATACCTCTGATAGTCCCACAAGCCACATACCTCTGATAGTCCCACAAGTCACATACCTCTGATAGTCCCACTAGCCACATACCTCTGATAGTCCCACAAGCTACATACCTCTAATAGTCCCACAAGCCACATACCTCTGATAGTCCCACAAGGCACATACCTCTGATAGTCCCACAAGCCACATATTAGTCTGATAGTCCCACAAGCCACATACCTCTGATAGTCCCACAAGCCACATATTAGTCTGATAGTCCCACAAGTCACATACCTCTGATTGTCCCACAAGCCACATATTAGTCTGATAGTCCCACAAGTCACATACCTCTGATAATCTTACAAGCCACATATTAGTATGATAGTCCCACAAGCCACATGCCTCTGATAGTCCCACAAGCCACATATTAGTCTGATAGTCCCACAAGTCACATACCTCTGATAGTCCCACAAGCCACATATTAGTCTGATAGTCCCACAAATCACATACCTTTGATAGTCCCACAAGCCACATATTAATCTGATAGTCCCACAAGCCACATACCTCTGATAGTCCCACAAGCCACATATTAGTCTGATAGTCCCACAAGCCACATACCTCTGATAGTCCCACAAGCCACATACCTCTGATAGTCCCACAAGCCACATACCTCTGATAGTCCCACAAGCCACATACCTCTGATAGTCCCACAAGTCACATACCTTTGGTAGTCCTACAAGCAACATATTAATCTGATAGTCCCACAAACCACATATCTCTGATAGTCCCACACGCAACATATTAGTCTGATAGTCCCACAAGCCACATACTTCTGATAGTCCCACAAGCCACATATTAGTCTGATAGTCCCACAAGCCACATACCTCTGATAGTCTCACAAGCCACATATTAGTCTGATAGTCCCACAAGTCACATACCTCTGATAGTCCCACAAGTCACATACCTCTTATAGTCCCACAAACCACATACTTCTGATAGTCCCACAAGCCACATATTAGTCTGATAGTCCCACAAGCCACATAGCTCTGATAGTCCCACAAGCCACATACCTCTGATAGTCCCACAAGCCACATATTAGTCTGATAGTCCCACAAGTCACATACCTCTGATAGTCCCACAAACCACATATTAGTCTGATAGTTCCACAAGCGACATACCTCTGATAGTCCCACAAGCCACATATTAGTCTGATAGTCCCACAGGTCACATATCTCTGATAGTCCCACAAGCGACATACCTCTGATAGTCCCACAAGCCACATACCTCTGATAGTCCCACAAGCCACATACCTCTGATAGTCTCACAAGCCACATACCTCTGATAGTCCCACTAGCCACATACCTCTGATAGTCCCACAAGCTACATACCTCTCATAGTCCCACAAGCCACATACCTCTCATAGTCCAACACGCCACATATTAGTTTGATAGTCCCACAAGCCACATACCTCTGATAGTCCCACAAACCACATACCTCTGATAGTCCCACAAGCCGCATATTAGTCTGATAGTCCCACAGGTCACATACCTCTGATAGTCCCACAGGTCACATATCTCTGATAGTCCCACAAGCGACATACCTCTGATAGTCCCACAAGCCACATACCTCTGATAGTCCCACAAGCCACATACCTCTGATAGTCTCACAAGCCACATACCTCTGATAGTCCCACTAGCCACATACCTCTGATAGTCCCACAAGCTACATACCTCTCATAGTCCAACACGCCACATATTAGTTTGATAGTCCCACAAGCCACATACCTCTGATAGTCCCACAAACCACATACCTCTGATAGTCCCACAAGCCGCATATTAGTCTGATAGTCCCACAGGTCACATACCTCTGATAGTCCCACAAACCACATACCTCTGATAGTCCCACAAGCCACATATTAGTCTGATAGTCCCACAAGTCACATACCTCTGATAGTCCCATAAGCCACATATTAATCTGATAGTCCCACAAGCCACATACATCTGATAGTCCCACAAGCCACATACCTCTGATAGTCCCACAAACCACATATTAGTCTGATAGTTCCACAAGCCACATACCTCTGATAGTCCCACAAGCCAGATAATTGTCTGATAGTCCCACAGGTCACATATCTCTGATAGTCCCACAAGCCACATACCTCTGATAGTCCCACAAGCCACATACCTCTGATAGTCCCACAAGCCACATACCTCTGATAGTCTCACAAGCCACATACCTCTGATAGTCCCACTAGCCACATACCTCTGACAGTCCCACAAGCTACATACCCCTCATAGTCCCACAAGCCACATACCTCTCATAGTCCAACACGCCACATATTAGTTTGATAGTCCCACAAGCCACATACCTCTGATAGTCCCACAAACCACATACCTCTGATAGTCCCACAAGCCACATATTAGTCTGATAGTCCCACAGGTCACATACTTCTGATAGTCCCACAAACCACATATCTCTGATAGTCCCACAAGCCACATATTAATCTGATAGTCCATCAAGCCACATACCTCTGATAGTCCCACAAGCCACATACCTCTGATAGTCCCACAAGTCACATACCTCTGATAGTCCCACAAGTCACATACCTCTGATAGTCCCACAAGCCACATACCTCTGATAGTACCACAAGCCACATACCTCTGATTGTCCCACAAGCCACATACCTCTGATAGTCCCACAAGGCACATACCTCTGATAGTCCCACAAGCCACATATTAGTCTGATAGTCCCACAAGCCACATACCTCTGATAGTCCCACAAGCCACATATTAGTCTGATAGTCCCACAAGTCACATACCTCTGATTGTCCCACAAGCCACATATTAGTCTGATAGTCCCACAAGTCACATACCTCTGATAGTCTTACAAGCCACATATTAGTATGATAGTCCCACAAGCCACATGCCTCTGATAGTCCCACAAGCCACATATTAGTCTGATAGTCCCACAAGTCACATACCTCTGATAGTCCCACAAGCCACATATTAGTCTGATAGTCCCACAAATCACATACCTTTGATAGTCCCACAAGCCACATATTAATCTGATAGTCCCACAAGCCACATACCTCTGATAGTCCCACAAGCCACATATTAGTCTGATAGTCCCACAAGCCACATACCTCTGATAGTCCCACAAGCCACATACCTCTGATAGTCCCACAAGCCACATACCTCTGATAGTCCCACAAGCCACATACCTCTGATAGTCCCACAAGTCACATACCTTTGGTAGTCCTACAAGCAACATATTAATCTGATAGGCCCACAAACCACATACCTCTGATAGTCCCACACGCAATTAATTAGTCTGATAGTCCCACAAGCCACATACTTCTGATAGTCCCACAAGCCACATATTAGTCTGATAGTCCCACAAGCCACATACCTCTGATAGTCTCACAAGCCACATATTAGTCTGATAGTCCCACAAGTCACATACCTCTTATAGTCCCACAAACCACATACTTCTGATAGTCCCACAAGCCACATACCTCTGATAGTCCCACAAGCCACATATTAGTCTGATAGTCCCACAAGCCACATACCTCTGATAGTCCCACAAGCCACATACCTCTGATAGTCCCACAAGCCACATATTAGTCTGATAGTCCCACAAGTCACATACCTCTGATAGTCCCACAAACCACATATTAGTCTGATAGTTCCACAAGCCACATACCTCTGATAGTCCCACAAGCCACATATTAGTCTGATAGTCCCACAGGTCATATATCTCTGATAGTCCCACAAGCGACATACCTCTGATAGTCCCACAAGCCACATACCTCTGATAGTCCCACAAGCCACATACCTCTGATAGTCTCACAAGCCACAAACCTCTGATAGTCCCACTAGCCACATACCTCTGATAGTCCCACAAGCTACATACCTCTCATAGTCCAACACGCCACATATTAGTTTGATAGTCCCACAAGCCACATACCTCTGATAGTCCCACAAACCACATACCTCTGATAGTCTCACAAGCCGCATATTAGTCTGATAGTCCCACAGGTCACATACCTCTGATAGTCCCACAAACCACATACCTCTGATAGTCCCACAAGCCACATATTAGTCTGATAGTCCCACAAGTCACATACCTCTGATAGTCCCATAAGCCACATATTAATCTGATAGTCCCACAAGCCACATACATCTGATAGTCCCACAAGCCACATACCTCTGATAGGCCCACAAACCACATATTAGTCTGATAGTTCCACAAGCCACATACCTCTGATAGTCCCACAAGCCAGATAATTGTCTGATAGACCCACAGGTCACATATCTCTGATAGTCCCACAAGCCACATACCTCTGATAGTCCCACAAGCCACATACCTCTGATAGTCCCACAAGCCACATACCTCTGATAGTCTCACAAGCCACATACCTCTGATAGTCCCACTAGCCACATACCTCTGACAGTCCCACAAGCTACATACCCCTCATAGTCCCACAAGCCACATACCTCTCATAGTCCAACACGCCACATATTAGTTTGATAGTCCCACAAGCCACATACCTCTGATAGTCCCACAAGCCACATACCTCTGATAGTCCCACAAGCCACATACCTCTGATAGTCCCACAAGTCACATACCTTTGGTAGTCCTACAAGCAACATATTAATCTGATAGTCCCACAAACCACATATCTCTGATAGTCCCACACGCAACATATTAGTCTGATAGTCCCACAAGCCACATACTTCTGATAGTCCCACAAGCCACATATTAGTCTGATAGTCCCACAAGCCACATACCTCTGATAGTCTCACAAGCCACATATTAGTCTGATAGTCCCACAAGTCACATACCTCTGATAGTCCCACAAGTCACATACCTCTTATAGTCCCACAAACCACATACTTCTGATAGTCCCACAAGCCACATATTAGTCTGATAGTCCCACAAGCCACATACCTCTGATAGTCCCACAAGCCACATACCTCTGATAGTCCCACAAGCCACATATTAGTCTGATAGTCCCACAAGTCACATACCTCTGATAGTCCCACAAACCACATATTAGTCTGATAGTTCCACAAGCGACATACCTCTGATAGTCCCACAAGCCACATATTAGTCTGATAGTCCCACAGGTCACATATCTCTGATAGTCCCACAAGCGACATACCTCTGATAGTCCCACAAGCCACATACCTCTGATAGTCCCACAAGCCACATACCTCTGATAGTCTCACAAGCCACATACCTCTGATAGTCCCACTAGCCACATACCTCTGATAGTCCCACAAGCTACATACCTCTCATAGTCCCACAAACCACATACCTCTCATAGTCCAACACGCCACATATTAGTTTGATAGTCCCACAAGCCACATACCTCTGATAGTCCCACAAACCACATACCTCTGATAGTCCCACAAGCCGCATATTAGTCTGATAGTCCCACAGGTCACATACCTCTGATAGTCCCACAGGTCACATATCTCTGATAGTCCCACAAGCGACATACCTCTGATAGTCCCACAAGCCACATACCTCTGATAGTCCCACAAGCCACATACCTCTGATAGTCTCACAAGCCACATACCTCTGATAGTCCCACTAGCCACATACCTCTGATAGTCCCACAAGCTACATACCTCTCATAGTCCAACACGCCACATATTAGTTTGATAGTCCCACAAGCCACATACCTCTGATAGTCCCACAAACCACATACCTCTGATAGTCCCACAAGCCGCATATTAGTCTGATAGTCCCACAGGTCACATACCTCTGATAGTCCCACAAACCACATACCTCTGATAGTCCCACAAGCCACATATTAGTCTGATAGTCCCACAAGTCACATACCTCTGATAGTCCCATAAGCCACATATTAATCTGATAGTCCCACAAGCCACATACATCTGATAGTCCCACAAGCCACATACCTCTGATAGTCCCACAAACCACATATTAGTCTGATAGTTCCACAAGCCACATACCTCTGATAGTCCCACAAGCCAGATAATTGTCTGATAGTCCCACAGGTCACATATCTCTGATAGTCCCACAAGCCACATACCTCTGATAGTCCCACAAGCCACATACCTCTGATAGTCCCACAAGCCACATACCTCTGATAGTCCCACAAGCCACATACCTCTGATAGTCCCACAAGCCACATACCTCTGATAGTCCCACAAGCCACATACCTCTGATAGTCCCACAAGTCACATACCTTTGGTAGTCCTACAAGCAACATATTAATCTGATAGTCCCACAAACCACATATCTCTGATAGTCCCACACGCAACATATTAGTCTGATAGTCCCACAAGCCACATACTTCTGATAGTCCCACAAGCCACATATTAGTCTGATAGTCCCACAAGCCACATACCTCTGATAGTCTCACAAGCCACATATTAGTCTGATAGTCCCACAAGTCACATACCTCTGATAGTCCCACAAGTCACATACCTCTTATAGTCCCACAAACCACATACTTCTGATAGTCCCACAAGCCACATATTAGTCTGATAGTCCCACAAGCCACATACCTCTGATAGTCCCACAAGCCACATACCTCTGATAGTCCCACAAGCCACATATTAGTCTGATAGTCCCACAAGTCACATACCTCTGATAGTCCCACAAACCACATATTAGTCTGATAGTTCCACAAGCGACATATCTCTGATAGTCCCACAAGCCACATATTAGTCTGATAGTCCCACAGGTCACATATCTCTGATAGTCCCACAAGCGACATACCTCTGATAGTCCCACAAGCCACATACCTCTGATAGTCCCACAAGCCACATACCTCTGATAGTCTCACAAGCCACATACCTCTGATAGTCCCACTAGCCACATACCTCTGATAGTCCCACAAGCTACATACCTCTCATAGTCCCACAAGCCACATACCTCTCATAGTCCAACACGCCACATATTAGTTTGATAGTCCCACAAGCCACATACCTCTGATAGTCCCACAAACCACATACCTCTGATAGTCCCACAAGCCGCATATTAGTCTGATAGTCCCACAGGTCACATACCTCTGATAGTCCCACATGTCACATATCTCTGATAGTCCCACAAGCGACATACCTCTGATAGTCCCACAAGCCACATACCTCTGATAGTCCCACAAGCCACATACCTCTGATAGTCTCACAAGCCACATACCTCTGATAGTCCCACTAGCCACATACCTCTGATAGTCCCACAAGCTACATACCTCTCATAGTCCAACACGCCACATATTAGTTTGATAGTCCCACAAGCCACATACCTCTGATAGTCCCACAAACCACATACCTCTGATAGTCCCACAAGCCGCATATTAGTCTGATAGTCCCACAGGTCACATACCTCTGATAGTCCCACAAACCACATACCTCTGATAGTCCCACAAGCCACATATTAGTCTGATAGTCCCACAAGTCACATACCTCTGATAGTCCCATAAGCCACATATTAATCTGATAGTCCCACAAGCCACATACATCTGATAGTCCCACAAGCCACATACCTCTGATAGTCCCACAAACCACATGTTAGTCTGATAGTTCCACAAGCCACATACCTCTGATAGTCCCAGAAGCCAGATAATTGTCTGATAGTCCCACAGGTCACATATCTCTGATAGTCCCACAAGCCACATACCTCTGATAGTCCCACAAGCCACATACCTCTGATAGTCCCACAAGCCACATACCTCTGATAGTCTCACAAGCCACATACCTCTGATAGTCCCACTAGCCACATACCTCTGACAGTCCCACAAGCTACATACCCCTCATAGTCCCACAAGCCGCATACCTCTCATAGTCCAACACGCCACATATTAGTTTGATAGTCCCACAAGCCACATACCTCTGATAGTCCCCCAAACCACATACCTCTGATAGTCCCACAAGCCACATATTAGTCTGATAGTCCCACAGGTCACATACTTCTGATAGTCCCACAAACCACATATCTCTGATAGTCCCACAAGCCACATATTAATCTGATAGTCCATCAAGCCACATACCTCTGATAGTCCCACAAGCCACATACCTCTGATAGTCCCACAAGTCACATACCTCTGATAGTCCCACAAGTCACATACCTCTGATAGTCCCACAAGCCACATACCTCTGATAGTACCACAAGCCACATACCTCTGATTGTCCCACAAGCCACATACCTCTGATAGTCCCACAAGGCACATACCTCTGATAGTCCCACAAGCCACATATTAGTCTGATAGTCCCACAAGCCACATACCTCTGATAGTCCCACAAGCCACATATTAGTCTGATAGTCCCACAAGTCACATACCTCTGATTGTCCCACAAGCCACATATTAGTCTGATAGTCCCACAAGTCACATACCTCTGATAGTCTTACAAGCCACATATTAGTATGATAGTCCCACAAGCCACATGCCTCTGATAGTCCCACAAGCCACATATTAGTCTGATAGTCCCACAAGTCACATACCTCTGATAGTCCCACAAGCCACATATTAGTCTGATAGTCCCACAAATCACATACCTTTGATAGTCCCACAAGCCACATATTAATCTGATAGTCCCACAAGCCACATACCTCTGATAGTCCCACAAGCCACATATTAGTCTGATAGTCCCACAAGCCACATACCTCTGATAGTCCCACAAGCCACATACCTCTGATAGTCCCACAAGCCACATACCTCTGATAGTCCCACAAGCCACATACCTCTGATAGTCCCACAAGTCACATACCTTTGGTAGTCCTACAAGCAACATATTAATCTGATAGGCCCACAAACCACATACCTCTGATAGTCCCACACGCAACATATTAGTCTGATAGTCCCACAAGCCACATACTTCTGATAGTCCCACAAGCCACATATTAGTCTGATAGTCCCACAAGCCACATACCTCTGATAGTCTCACAAGCCACATATTAGTCTGATAGTCCCACAAGTCACATACCTCTTATAGTCCCACAAACCACATACTTCTGATAGTCCCACAAGCCACATACCTCTGATAGTCCCACAAGCCACATATTAGTCTGATAGTCCCACAAGCCACATACCTCTGATAGTCCCACAAGCCACATACCTCTGATAGTCCCACAAGCCACATATTAGTCTGATAGTCCCACAAGTCACATACCTCTGATAGTCCCACAAACCACATATTAGTCTGATAGTTCCACAAGCCACATACCTCTGATAGTCCCACAAGCCACATATTAGTCTGATAGTCCCACAGGTCACATATCTCTGATAGTCCCACAAGCGACATACCTCTGATAGTCCCACAAGCCACATACCTCTGATAGTCCCACAAGCCACATACCTCTGATAGTCTCACAAGCCACATACCTCTGATAGTCCCACTAGCCACATACCTCTGATAGTCCCACAAGCTACATACCTCTCATAGTCCAACACGCCACATATTAGTTTGATAGTCCCACAAGCCACATACCTCTGATAGTCCCACAAACCACATACCTCTGATAGTCTCACAAGCCGCATATTAGTCTGATAGTCCCACAGGTCACATACCTCTGATAGTCCCACAAACCACATACCTCTGATAGTCCCACAAGCCACATATTAGTCTGATAGTCCCACAAGTCACATACCTCTGATAGTCCCATAAGCCACATATTAATCTGATAGTCCCACAAGCCACATACATCTGATAGTCCCACAAGCCACATACCTCTGATAGTCCCACAAACCACATATTAGTCTGATAGTTCCACAAGCCACATACCTCTGATAGTCCCACAAGCCAGATAATTGTCTGATAGTCCCACAGGTCACATATCTCTGATAGTCCCACAAGCCACATACCTCTGATAGTCCCACAAGCCACATACCTCTGATAGTCCCACAAGCCACATACCTCTGATAGTCTCACAAGCCACATACCTCTGATAGTCCCACTAGCCACATACCTCTGACAGTCCCACAAGCTACATACCCCTCATAGTCCCACAAGCCACATACCTCTCATAGTCCAACACGCCACATATTAGTTTGATAGTCCCACAAGCCACATACCTCTGATAGTCCCACAAACCACATACCTCTGATAGTCCCACAAGCCACATATTAGTCTGATAGTCCCACAGGTCACATACTTCTGATAGTCCCACAAACCACATATCTCTGATAGTCCCACAAGCCACATATTAATCTGATAGTCCATCAAGCCACATACCTCTGATAGTCCCACAAGCCACATACCTCTGATAGTCCCACAAGTCACATACCTCTGATAGTCCCACAAGTCACATACCTCTGATAGTCCCACAAGCCACATACCTCTGATAGTACCACAAGCCACATACCTCTGATTGTCCCACAAGCCACATACCTCTGATAGTCCCACAAGGCACATACCTCTGATAGTCCCACAAGCCACATATTAGTCTGATAGTCCCACAAGCCACATACCTCTGATAGTCCCACAAGCCACATATTAGTCTGATAGTCCCACAAGTCACATACCTCTGATTGTCCCACAAGCCACATATTAGTCTGATAGTCCCACAAGTCACATACCTCTGATAGTCTTACAAGCCACATATTAGTATGATAGTCCCACAAGCCACATGCCTCTGATAGTCCCACAAGCCACATATTAGTCTGATAGTCCCACAAGTCACATACCTCTGATAGTCCCACAAGCCACATATTAGTCTGATAGTCCCACAAATCACATACCTTTGATAGTCCCACAAGCCACATATTAATCTGATAGTCCCACAAGCCTCATACCTCTGATAGTCCCACAAGCCACATATTAGTCTGATAGTCCCACAAGCCACATACCTCTGATAGTCCCACAAGCCACATACCTCTGATAGTCCCACAAGCCACATACCTCTGATAGTCCCACAAGCCACATACCTCTGATAGTCCCACAAGTCACATACCTTTGGTAGTCCTACAAGCAACATATTAATCTGATAGTCCCACAAACCACATACCTCTGATAGTACCACAAGCCACATACCTCTGATTGTCCCACAAGCCACATACCTCTGATAGTACCACAAGCCACATACCTCTGATAGTCCCACAAGCCACATACCTCTGATAGTCCCACAAGTCACATACCTCTGATAGTCCCACTAGCCACATACCTCTGATAGTCCCACAAGCTACATACCTCTAATAGTCCCACAAGCCACATACCTCTGATAGTCCCACAAGGCACATACCTCTGATAGTCCCACAAGCCACATATTAGTCTGATAGTCCCACAAGCCACATACCTCTGATAGTCCCACAAGCCACATATTAGTCTGATAGTCCCACAAGTCACATACCTCTGATTGTCCCACAAGCCACATATTAGTCTGATAGTCCCACAAGTCACATACCTCTGATAATCTTACAAGCCACATATTAGTATGATAGTCCCACAAGCCACATGCCTCTGATAGTCCCACAAGCCACATATTAGTCTGATAGTCCCACAAGTCACATACCTCTGATAGTCCCACAAGCCACATATTAGTCTGATAGTCCCACAAATCACATACCTTTGATAGTCCCACAAGCCACATATTAATCTGATAGTCCCACAAGCCACATACCTCTGATAGTCCCACAAGCCACATATTAGTCTGATAGTCCCACAAGCCACATACCTCTGATAGTCCCACAAGCCACATACCTCTGATAGTCCCACAAGCCACATACCTCTGATAGTCCCACAAGCCACATACCTCTGATAGTCCCACAAGTCACATACCTTTGGTAGTCCTACAAGCAACATATTAATCTGATAGTCCCACAAACCACATATCTCTGATAGTCCCACACGCAACATATTAGTCTGATAGTCCCACAAGCCACATACTTCTGATAGTCCCACAAGCCACATATTAGTCTGATAGTCCCACAAGCCACATACCTCTGATAGTCTCACAAGCCACATATTAGTCTGATAGTCCCACAAGTCACATACCTCTGATAGTCCCACAAGTCACATACCTCTTATAGTCCCACAAACCACATACTTCTGATAGTCCCACAAGCCACATATTAGTCTGATAGTCCCACAAGCCACATAGCTCTGATAGTCCCACAAGCCACATACCTCTGATAGTCCCACAAGCCACATATTAGTCTGATAGTCCCACAAGTCACATACCTCTGATAGTCCCACAAACCACATATTAGTCTGATAGTTCCACAAGCGACATACCTCTGATAGTCCCACAAGCCACATATTAGTCTGATAGTCCCACAGGTCACATATCTCTGATAGTCCCACAAGCGACATACCTCTGATAGTCCCACAAGCCACATACCTCTGATAGTCCCACAAGCCACATACCTCTGATAGTCTCACAAGCCACATACCTCTGATAGTCCCACTAGCCACATACCTCTGATAGTCCCACAAGCTACATACCTCTCATAGTCCCACAAGCCACATACCTCTCATAGTCCAACACGCCACATATTAGTTTGATAGTCCCACAAGCCACATACCTCTGATAGTCCCACAAACCACATACCTCTGATAGTCCCACAAGCCGCATATTAGTCTGATAGTCCCACAGGTCACATACCTCTGATAGTCCCACAGGTCACATATCTCTGATAGTCCCACAAGCGACATACCTCTGATAGTCCCACAAGCCACATACCTCTGATAGTCCCACAAGCCACATACCTCTGATAGTCTCACAAGCCACATACCTCTGATAGTCCCACTAGCCACATACCTCTGATAGTCCCACAAGCTACATACCTCTCATAGTCCAACACGCCACATATTAGTTTGATAGTCCCACAAGCCACATACCTCTGATAGTCCCACAAACCACATACCTCTGATAGTCCCACAAGCCGCATATTAGTCTGATAGTCCCACAGGTCACATACCTCTGATAGTCCCACAAACCACATACCTCTGATAGTCCCACAAGCCACATATTAGTCTGATAGTCCCACAAGTCACATACCTCTGATAGTCCCATAAGCCACATATTAATCTGATAGTCCCACAAGCCACATACATCTGATAGTCCCACAAGCCACATACCTCTGATAGTCCCACAAACCACATATTAGTCTGATAGTTCCACAAGCCACATACCTCTGATAGTCCCACAAGCCAGATAATTGTCTGATAGTCCCACAGGTCACATATCTCTGATAGTCCCACAAGCCACATACCTCTGATAGTCCCACAAGCCACATACCTCTGATAGTCCCACAAGCCACATACCTCTGATAGTCTCACAAGCCACATACCTCTGATAGTCCCACTAGCCACATACCTCTGACAGTCCCACAAGCTACATACCCCTCATAGTCCCACAAGCCACATACCTCTCATAGTCCAACACGCCACATATTAGTTTGATAGTCCCACAAGCCACATACCTCTGATAGTCCCACAAACCACATACCTCTGATAGTCCCACAAGCCACATATTAGTCTGATAGTCCCACAGGTCACATACTTCTGATAGTCCCACAAACCACATATCTCTGATAGTCCCACAAGCCACATATTAATCTGATAGTTCATCAAGCCACATACCTCTGATAGTCCCACAAGCCACATACCTCTGATAGTCCCACAAGTCACATACCTCTGATAGTCCCACAAGTCACATACCTCTGATAGTCCCACAAGCCACATACCTCTGATAGTACCACAAGCCACATACCTCTGATTGTCCCACAAGCCACATACCTCTGATAGTCCCACAAGGCACATACCTCTGATAGTCCCACAAGCCACATATTAGTCTGATAGTCCCACAAGCCACATACCTCTGATAGTCCCACAAGCCACATATTAGTCTGATAGTCCCACAAGTCACATACCTCTGATTGTCCCACAAGCCACATATTAGTCTGATAGTCCCACAAGTCACATACCTCTGATAGTCTTACAAGCCACATATTAGTATGATAGTCCCACAAGCCACATGCCTCTGATAGTCCCACAAGCCACATATTAGTCTGATAGTCCCACAAGTCACATACCTCTGATAGTCCCACAAGCCACATATTAGTCTGATAGTCCCACAAATCACATACCTTTGATAGTCCCACAAGCCACATATTAATCTGATAGTCCCACAAGCCACATACCTCTGATAGTCCCACAAGCCACATATTAGTCTGATAGTCCCACAAGCCACATACCTCTGATAGTCCCACAAGCCACATACCTCTGATAGTCCCACAAGCCACATACCTCTGAT
This sequence comes from Eledone cirrhosa, assembly GCA_964016885.1. Classification (NCBI taxonomy): domain Eukaryota; kingdom Metazoa; phylum Mollusca; class Cephalopoda; order Octopoda; family Eledonidae; genus Eledone; species Eledone cirrhosa. The sequence goes on from OZ024742.1 coordinate 373,513,420, forward strand.
AGTCCCACAAGCCACATACCTCTGATAGTCCCACAAGTCACATACCTTTGGTAGTCCTACAAGCAACATATTAATCTGATAGGCCCACAAACCACATACCTCTGATAGTCCCACACGCAATTAATTAGTCTGATAGTCCCACAAGCCACATACTTCTGATAGTCCCACAAGCCACATATTAGTCTGATAGTCCCACAAGCCACATACCTCTGATAGTCTCACAAGCCACATATTAGTCTGATAGTCCCACAAGTCACATACCTCTTATAGTCCCACAAACCACATACTTCTGATAGTCCCACAAGCCACATACCTCTGATAGTCCCACAAGCCACATATTAGTCTGATAGTCCCACAAGCCACATACCTCTGATAGTCCCACAAGCCACATACCTCTGATAGTCCCACAAGCCACATATTAGTCTGATAGTCCCACAAGTCACATACCTCTGATAGTCCCACAAACCACATATTAGTCTGATAGTTCCACAAGCCACATACCTCTGATAGTCCCACAAGCCACATATTAGTCTGATAGTCCCACAGGTCATATATCTCTGATAGTCCCACAAGCGACATACCTCTGATAGTCCCACAAGCCACATACCTCTGATAGTCCCACAAGCCACATACCTCTGATAGTCTCACAAGCCACAAACCTCTGATAGTCCCACTAGCCACATACCTCTGATAGTCCCACAAGCTACATACCTCTCATAGTCCAACACGCCACATATTAGTTTGATAGTCCCACAAGCCACATACCTCTGATAGTCCCACAAACCACATACCTCTGATAGTCTCACAAGCCGCATATTAGTCTGATAGTCCCACAGGTCACATACCTCTGATAGTCCCACAAACCACATACCTCTGATAGTCCCACAAGCCACATATTAGTCTGATAGTCCCACAAGTCACATACCTCTGATAGTCCCATAAGCCACATATTAATCTGATAGTCCCACAAGCCACATACATCTGATAGTCCCACAAGCCACATACCTCTGATAGGCCCACAAACCACATATTAGTCTGATAGTTCCACAAGCCACATACCTCTGATAGTCCCACAAGCCAGATAATTGTCTGATAGACCCACAGGTCACATATCTCTGATAGTCCCACAAGCCACATACCTCTGATAGTCCCACAAGCCACATACCTCTGATAGTCCCACAAGCCACATACCTCTGATAGTCTCACAAGCCACATACCTCTGATAGTCCCACTAGCCACATACCTCTGACAGTCCCACAAGCTACATACCCCTCATAGTCCCACAAGCCACATACCTCTCATAGTCCAACACGCCACATATTAGTTTGATAGTCCCACAAGCCACATACCTCTGATAGTCCCACAAGCCACATACCTCTGATAGTCCCACAAGCCACATACCTCTGATAGTCCCACAAGTCACATACCTTTGGTAGTCCTACAAGCAACATATTAATCTGATAGTCCCACAAACCACATATCTCTGATAGTCCCACACGCAACATATTAGTCTGATAGTCCCACAAGCCACATACTTCTGATAGTCCCACAAGCCACATATTAGTCTGATAGTCCCACAAGCCACATACCTCTGATAGTCTCACAAGCCACATATTAGTCTGATAGTCCCACAAGTCACATACCTCTGATAGTCCCACAAGTCACATACCTCTTATAGTCCCACAAACCACATACTTCTGATAGTCCCACAAGCCACATATTAGTCTGATAGTCCCACAAGCCACATACCTCTGATAGTCCCACAAGCCACATACCTCTGATAGTCCCACAAGCCACATATTAGTCTGATAGTCCCACAAGTCACATACCTCTGATAGTCCCACAAACCACATATTAGTCTGATAGTTCCACAAGCGACATACCTCTGATAGTCCCACAAGCCACATATTAGTCTGATAGTCCCACAGGTCACATATCTCTGATAGTCCCACAAGCGACATACCTCTGATAGTCCCACAAGCCACATACCTCTGATAGTCCCACAAGCCACATACCTCTGATAGTCTCACAAGCCACATACCTCTGATAGTCCCACTAGCCACATACCTCTGATAGTCCCACAAGCTACATACCTCTCATAGTCCCACAAACCACATACCTCTCATAGTCCAACACGCCACATATTAGTTTGATAGTCCCACAAGCCACATACCTCTGATAGTCCCACAAACCACATACCTCTGATAGTCCCACAAGCCGCATATTAGTCTGATAGTCCCACAGGTCACATACCTCTGATAGTCCCACAGGTCACATATCTCTGATAGTCCCACAAGCGACATACCTCTGATAGTCCCACAAGCCACATACCTCTGATAGTCCCACAAGCCACATACCTCTGATAGTCTCACAAGCCACATACCTCTGATAGTCCCACTAGCCACATACCTCTGATAGTCCCACAAGCTACATACCTCTCATAGTCCAACACGCCACATATTAGTTTGATAGTCCCACAAGCCACATACCTCTGATAGTCCCACAAACCACATACCTCTGATAGTCCCACAAGCCGCATATTAGTCTGATAGTCCCACAGGTCACATACCTCTGATAGTCCCACAAACCACATACCTCTGATAGTCCCACAAGCCACATATTAGTCTGATAGTCCCACAAGTCACATACCTCTGATAGTCCCATAAGCCACATATTAATCTGATAGTCCCACAAGCCACATACATCTGATAGTCCCACAAGCCACATACCTCTGATAGTCCCACAAACCACATATTAGTCTGATAGTTCCACAAGCCACATACCTCTGATAGTCCCACAAGCCAGATAATTGTCTGATAGTCCCACAGGTCACATATCACTGATAGTCCCACAAGCCACATACCTCTGATAGTCCCACAAGCCACATACCTCTGATAGTCCCACAAGCCACATACCTCTGATAGTCTCACAAGCCACATACCTCTGATAGTCCCACTAGCCACATACCTCTGACAGTCCCACAAGCTACATACCCCTCATAGTCCCACAAGCCACATACCTCTCATAGTCCAACACGCCACATATTAGTTTGATAGTCCCACAAGCCACATACCTCTGATAGTCCCACAAACCACATACCTCTGATAGTCCCACAAGCCACATATTAGTCTGATAGTCCCACAGGTCACATACTTCTGATAGTCCCACAAACCACATATCTCTGATAGTCCCACAAGCCACATATTAATCTGATAGTCCATCAAGCCACATACCTCTGATAGTCCCACAAGCCACATACCTCTGATAGTCCCACAAGTCACATACCTCTGATAGTCCCACAAGTCACATACCTCTGATAGTCCCACAAGCCACATACCTCTGATAGTACCACAAGCCACATACCTCTGATTGTCCCACAAGCCACATACCTCTGATAGTCCCACAAGGCACATACCTCTGATAGTCCCACAAGCCACATATTAGTCTGATAGTCCCACAAGCCACATACCTCTGATAGTCCCACAAGCCACATATTAGTCTGATAGTCCCACAAGTCACATACCTCTGATTGTCCCACAAGCCACATATTAGTCTGATAGTCCCACAAGTCACATACCTCTGATAGTCTTACAAGCCACATATTAGTATGATAGTCCCACAAGCCACATGCCTCTGATAGTCCCACAAGCCACATATTAGTCTGATAGTCCCACAAGTCACATACCTCTGATAGTCCCACAAGCCACATATTAGTCTGATAGTCCCACAAATCACATACCTTTGATAGTCCCACAAGCCACATATTAATCTGATAGTCCCACAAGCCACATACCTCTGATAGTCCCACAAGCCACATATTAGTCTGATAGTCCCACAAGCCACATACCTCTGATAGTCCCACAAGCCACATACCTCTGATAGTCCCACAAGCCACATACCTCTGATAGTCCCACAAGCCACATACCTCTGATAGTCCCACAAGTCACATACCTTTGGTAGTCCTACAAGCAACATATTAATCTGATAGTCCCACAAACCACATACCTCTGATAGTCCCACACGCAACATATTAGTCTGATAGTCCCACAAGCCACATACTTCTGATAGTCCCACAAGCCACATATTAGTCTGATAGTCCCACAAGCCACATACCTCTGATAGTCTCACAAGCCACATATTAGTCTGATAGTCCCACAAGTCACATACCTCTTATAGTCCCACAAACCACATACTTCTGATAGTCCCACAAGCCACATACCTCTGATAGTCCCACAAGCCACATACCTCTGATAGTCCCACAAGTCACATACCTCCGATAGTCCCACAAGCCACATACCTCTGATAGTCCCACAAGCCACATATTAGTCTGATAGTCCCACAAGTCACATACCTCTGATAGTCCCACAAACCACATATTAGTCTGATAGTTCCACAAGCCACATACCTCTGATAGTCCCACAAGCCACATATTAGTCTGATAGTCCCACAGGTCACATATCTCTGATAGTCCCACAAGCGACATACCTCTGATAGTCCCACAAGCCACATACCTCTGATAGTCCCACAAGCCACATACCTCTGATAGTCCCACAAGCCACATATTAGTCTGATAGTCCCACAAGTCACATACCTCTGATAGTCCCACAAACCACATATTAGTCTGATAGTTCCACAAGCCACATACCTCTGATAGTCCCACAAGCCACATATTAGTCTGATAGTCCCACAGGTCACATATCTCGGATAGTCCCACAAGCGACATACTTCTGATAGTCCCACAAGCCACATACCTCTGATAGTACCACAAGCCACATACCTCTGATAGTCTCACAAGCCACATACCTCTGATAGTCCCACTAGCCACATACCTCTGATAGTCCCACAAGCTACATACCTCTCATAGTCCAACACGCCACATATAATTTTGATAGTCCCACAAGCCACATACCTCTGATAGTCCCACAAACCACATACCTCTGATAGTCCCACAAGCCGCATATTAGTCTGATAGTCCCACAGGTCACATACCTCTGATAGTCCCACAAACCACATACCTCTGATAGTCCCACAAGCCACATATTAGTCTGATAGTCCCACAAGTCACATACCTCTGATAGTCCCATAAGCCACATATTAATCTGATAGTCCCACAAGCCACATACATCTGATAGCCCCACAAGCCACATACCTCTGATAGTCCCACAAACCACATATTAGTCTGATAGTTCCACAAGCCACATACCTCTGATAGTCCCACAAGCCAGATAATTGTCTGATAGTCCCACAGGTCACATATCTTTGATAGTCCCACAAGCCACATACCTCTGATAGTCCCACAAGCCACATACCTCTGATAGTCCCACAAGCCACATACCTCTGATAGTCTCACAAGCCACATACCTCTGATAGTCCCACTAGCCACATACCTCTGACAGTCCCACAAGCTACATACCTCTCATAGTCCAACACGCCACATATTAGTTTGATAGTCCCACAAGCCACATACCTCTGATAGTCCCACAAACCACATACCTCTGATAGTCTCACAAGCCGCATATTAGTCTGATAGTCCCACAGGTCACATACCTCTGATAGTCCCACAAACCACATACCTCTGATAGTCCCACAAGCCACATATTAGTCTGATAGTCCCACAAGTCACATACCTCTGATAGTCCCATAAGCCACATATTAATCTGATAGTCCCACAAGCCACATACATCTGATAGTCCCACAAGCCACATACCTCTGATAGTCCCACAAACCACATATTAGTCTGATAGTTCCACAAGCCACATACCTCTGATAGTCCCACAAGCCAGATAATTGTCTGATAGACCCACAGGTCACATATCTCTGATAGTCCCACAAGCCACATACCTCTGATAGTCCCACAAGCCACATACCTCTGATAGTCCCACAAGCCACATACCTCTGATAGTCTCACAAGCCACATACCTCTGATAGTCCCACTAGCCACATACCTCTGACAGTCCCACAAGCTACATACCCCTCATAGTCCCACAAGCCACATACCTCTCATAGTCCAACACGCCACATATTAGTTTGATAGTCCCACAAGCCACATACCTCTGATAGTCCCACAAACCACATACCTCTGATAGTCCCACAAGCCACATATTAGTCTGATAGTCCCACAGGTCACATACTTCTGATAGTCCCACAAACCACATATCTCTGATAGTCCCACAAGCCACATATTAATCTGATAGTCCATCAAGCCACATACCTCTGATAGTCCCACAAGCCACATACCTCTGATAGTCCCACAAGTCACATACCTCTGATAGTCCCACAAGTCACATACCTCTGATAGTCCCACAAGCCACATACCTCTGATAGTACCACAAGCCACATACCTCTGATTGTCCCACAAGCCACATACCTCTGATAGTCCCACAAGGCACATACCTCTGATAGTCCCACAAGCCACATATTAGTCTGATAGTCCCACAAGCCACATACCTCTGATAGTCCCACAAGCCACATATTAGTCTGATAGTCCCACAAGTCACATACCTCTGATTGTCCCACAAGCCACATATTAGTCTGATAGTCCCACAAGTCACATACCTCTGATAGTCTTACAAGCCACATATTAGTATGATAGTCCCACAAGCCACATGCCTCTGATAGTCCCACAAGCCACATATTAGTCTGATAGTCCCACAAGTCACATACCTCTGATAGTCCCACAAGCCACATATTAGTCTGATAGTCCCACAAATCACATACCTTTGATAGTCCCACAAGCCACATATTAATCTGATAGTCCCACAAGCCACATACCTCTGATAGTCCCACAAGCCACATATTAGTCTGATAGTCCCACAAGCCACATACCTCTGATAGTCCCACAAGCCACATACCTCTGATAGTCCCACAAGCCACATACCTCTGATAGTCCCACAAGCCACATACCTCTGATAGTCCCACAAGTCACATACCTTTGGTAGTCCTACAAGCAACATATTAATCTGATAGTCCCACAAACCACATACCTCTGATAGTCCCACACGCAACATATTAGTCTGATAGTCCCACAAGCCACATACTTCTGATAGTCCCACAAGCCACATATTAGTCTGATAGTCCCACAAGCCACATACCTCTGATAGTCTCACAAGCCACATATTAGTCTGATAGTCCCACAAGTCACATACCTCTTATAGTCCCACAAACCACATACTTCTGATAGTCCCACAAGCCACATACCTCTGATAGTCCCACAAGCCACATACCTCTGATAGTCCCACAAGTCACATACCTCCGATAGTCCCACAAGCCACATACCTCTGATAGTCCCACAAGCCACATATTAGTCTGATAGTCCCACAAGTCACATACCTCTGATAGTCCCACAAACCACATATTAGTCTGATAGTTCCACAAGCCACATACCTCTGATAGTCCCACAAGCCACATATTAGTCTGATAGTCCCACAGGTCACATATCTCTGATAGTCCCACAAGCGACATACCTCTGATAGTCCCACAAGCCACATACCTCTGATAGTCCCACAAGCCACATACCTCTGATAGTCCCACAAGCCACATATTAGTCTGATAGTCCCACAAGTCACATACCTCTGATAGTCCCACAAACCACATATTAGTCTGATAGTTCCACAAGCCACATACCTCTGATAGTCCCACAAGCCACATATTAGTCTGATAGTCCCACAGGTCACATATCTCGGATAGTCCCACAAGCGACATACTTCTGATAGTCCCACAAGCCACATACCTCTGATAGTACCACAAGCCACATACCTCTGATAGTCTCACAAGCCACATACCTCTGATAGTCCCACTAGCCACATACCTCTGATAGTCCCACAAGCTACATACCTCTCATAGTCCAACACGCCACATATAATTTTGATAGTCCCACAAGCCACATACCTCTGATAGTCCCACAAACCACATACCTCTGATAGTCCCACAAGCCGCATATTAGTCTGATAGTCCCACAGGTCACATACCTCTGATAGTCCCACAAACCACATACCTCTGATAGTCCCACAAGCCACATATTAGTCTGATAGTCCCACAAGTCACATACCTCTGATAGTCCCATAAGCCACATATTAATCTGATAGTCCCACAAGCCACATACATCTGATAGCCCCACAAGCCACATACCTCTGATAGTCCCACAAACCACATATTAGTCTGATAGTTCCACAAGCCACATACCTCTGATAGTCCCACAAGCCAGATAATTGTCTGATAGTCCCACAGGTCACATATCTTTGATAGTCCCACAAGCCACATACCTCTGATAGTCCCACAAGCCACATACCTCTGATAGTCCCACAAGCCACATACCTCTGATAGTCTCACAAGCCACATACCTCTGATAGTCCCACTAGCCACATACCTCTGACAGTCCCACAAGCTACATACCTCTCATAGTCCAACACGCCACATATTAGTTTGATAGTCCCACAAGCCACATACCTCTGATAGTCCCACAAACCACATACCTCTGATAGTCTCACAAGCCGCATATTAGTCTGATAGTCCCACAGGTCACATACCTCTGATAGTCCCACAAACCACATACCTCTGATAGTCCCACAAGCCACATATTAGTCTGATAGTCCCACAAGTCACATACCTCTGATAGTCCCATAAGCCACATATTAATCTGATAGTCCCACAAGCCACATACATCTGATAGTCCCACAAGCCACATACCTCTGATAGTCCCACAAACCACATATTAGTCTGATAGTTCCACAAGCCACATACCTCTGATAGTCCCACAAGCCAGATAATTGTCTGATAGACCCACAGGTCACATATCTCTGATAGTCCCACAAGCCACATACCTCTGATAGTCCCACAAGCCACATACCTCTGATAGTCCCACAAGCCACATACCTCTGATAGTCTCACAAGCCACATACCTCTGATAGTCCCACTAGCCACATACCTCTGACAGTCCCACAAGCTACATACCCCTCATAGTCCCACAAGCCACATACCTCTCATAGTCCAACACGCCACATATTAGTTTGATAGTCCCACAAGCCACATACCTCTGATAGTCCCACAAACCACATACCTCTGATAGTCCCACAAGCCACATATTAGTCTGATAGTCCCACAGGTCACATACTTCTGATAGTCCCACAAACCACATATCTCTGATAGTCCCACAAGCCACATATTAATCTGATAGTCCATCAAGCCACATACCTCTGATAGTCCCACAAGCCACATACCTCTGATAGTCCCACAAGTCACATACCTCTGATAGTCCCACAAGTCACATACCTCTGATAGTCCCACAAGCCACATACCTCTGATAGTACCACAAGCCACATACCTCTGATTGTCCCACAAGCCACATACCTCTGATAGTCCCACAAGGCACATACCTCTGATAGTCCCACAAGCCACATATTAGTCTGATAGTCCCACAAGCCACATACCTCTGATAGTCCCACAAGCCACATATTAGTCTGATAGTCCCACAAGTCACATACCTCTGATTGTCCCACAAGCCACATATTAGTCTGATAGTCCCACAAGTCACATACCTCTGATAGTCTTACAAGCCACATATTAGTATGATAGTCCCACAAGCCACATGCCTCTGATAGTCCCACAAGCCACATATTAGTCTGATAGTCCCACAAGTCACATACCTCTGATAGTCCCACAAGCCACATATTAGTCTGATAGTCCCACAAATCACAAACCTTTGATAGTCCCACAAGCCACATATTAATCTGATAGTCCCACAAGCCACATACCTCTGATAGTCCCACAAGCCACATATTAGTCTGATAGTCCCACAAGCCACATACCTCTGATAGTCCCACAAGCCACATACCTCTGATAGTCCCACAAGCCACATACCTCTGATAGTCCCACAAGCCACATACCTCTGATAGTCCCACAAGTCACATACCTTTGGTAGTCCTACAAGCAACATATTAATCTGATAGTCCCACAAACCACATACCTCTGATAGTCCCACACGCAACATATTAGTCTGATAGTCCCACAAGCCACATACTTCTGATAGTCCCACAAGCCACATATTAGTCTGATAGTCCCACAAGCCACATACCTCTGATAGTCTCACAAGCCACATATTAGTCTGATAGTCCCACAAGTCACATACCTCTTATAGTCCCACAAACCACATACTTCTGATAGTCCCACAAGCCACATACCTCTGATAGTCCCACAAGCCACATACCTCTGATAGTCCCACAAGTCACATACCTCCGATAGTCCCACAAGCCACATACCTCTGATAGTCCCACAAGCCACATATTAGTCTGATAGTCCCACAAGTCACATACCTCTGATAGTCCCACAAACCACATATTAGTCTGATAGTTCCACAAGCCACATACCTCTGATAGTCCCACAAGCCACATATTAGTCTGATAGTCCCACAGGTCACATATCTCTGATAGTCCCACAAGCGACATACCTCTGATAGTCCCACAAGCCACATACCTCTGATAGTCCCACAGGCCACATACCTCTGATAGTCCCACAAGCCACATATTAGTCTGATAGTCCCACAAGTCACATACCTCTGATAGTCCCACAAACCACATATTAGTCTGATAGTTCCACAAGCCACATACCTCTGATAGTCCCACAAGCCACATATTAGTCTGATAGTCCCACAGGTCACATATCTCGGATAGTCCCACAAGCGACATACTTCTGATAGTCCCACAAGCCACATACCTCTGATAGTCCCACAAGCCACATACCTCTGATAGTCTCACAAGCCACATACCTCTGATAGTCCCACTAGCCACATACCTCTGATAGTCCCACAAGCTACATACCTCTCATAGTCCAACACGCCACATATAATTTTGATAGTCCCACAAGCCACATACCTCTGATAGTCCCACAAACCACATACCTCTGATAGTCCCACAAGCCGCATATTAGTCTGATAGTCCCACAGGTCACATACCTCTGATAGTCCCACAAACCACATACCTCTGATAGTCCCACAAGCCACATATTAGTCTGATAGTCCCACAAGTCACATACCTCTGATAGTCCCATAAGCCACATATTAATCTGATAGTCCCACAAGCCACATACATCTGATAGCCCCACAAGCCACATACCTCTGATAGTCCCACAAACCACATATTAGTCTGATAGTTCCACAAGCCACATACCTCTGATAGTCCCACAAGCCAGATAATTGTCTGATAGTCCCACAGGTCACATATCTCTGATAGTCCCACAAGCCACATACCTCTGATAGTCCCACAAGCCACATACCTCTGATAGTCCCACAAGCCACATACCTCTGATAGTCTCACAAGCCACATACCTCTGATAGTCCCACTAGCCACATACCTCTGACAGTCCCACAAGCTACATACCTCTCATAGTCCCACAAGCCACATACCTCACATAGTCCAACACGCCACATATTAGTTTGATAGTCCCACAAGCCACATACCTCTGATAGTCCCACAAGCCACATATTAGTCTGATAGTCCCACAGGTCACATACTTCTGATAGTCCCACAAACCACATATCTCTGATAGTCCCACAACCCACATATTAGTCTGATAGTCCATCAAGCCACATACCTCTGATAGTCCCACAAGCCACATACCTCTGATAGTCCCACAAGTCACATACCTCTGATAGTCCCACAAGTCACATACCTCTGATAGTCCCACAAGCCACATACCTCTGATAGTACCACAAGCCACATACCTCTGATTGTCCCACAAGCCACATACCTCTGATAGTCCCACAAGGCACATACCTCTGATAGTCCCACAAGCCACATATTAGTCTGATAGTCCCACAAGCCACATACCTCTGATAGTCCCACAAGCCACATATTAGTCTGATAGTCCCACAAGTCACATACCTCTGATTGTCCCACAAGCCACATATTAGTCTGATAGTCCCACAAGTCACATACCTCTGATAGTCTTACAAGCCACATATTAGTATGATAGTCCCACAAGCCACATGCCTCTGATAGTCCCACAAGCCACATATTAGTCTGATAGTCCCACAAGTCACATACCTCTGATAGTCCCACAAGCCACATATTAGTCTGATAGTCCCACAAATCACATACCTTTGATAGTCCCACAAGCCACATATTAATCTGATAGTCCCACAAGCCACATACCTCTGATAGTCCCACAAGCCACATATTAGTCTGATAGTCCCACAAGCCACATACCTCTGATAGTCCCACAAGCCACATACCTCTGATAGTCCCACAAGCCACATACCTCTGATAGTCCCACAAGCCACATACCTCTGATAGTCCCACAAGTCACATACCTTTGGTAGTCCTACAAGCAACATATTAATCTGATAGTCCCACAAACCACATACCTCTGATAGTCCCACACGCAACATATTAGTCTGATAGTCCCACAAGCCACATACTTCTGATAGTCCCACAAGCCACATATTAGTCTGATAGTCCCACAAGCCACATACCTCTGATAGTCTCACAAGCCACATATTAGTCTGATAGTCCCACAAGTCACATACCTCTTATAGTCCCACAAACCACATACTTCTGATAGTCCCACAAGCCACATACCTCTGATAGTCCCACAAGCCACATACCTCTGATAGTCCCACAAGTCACATACCTCCGATAGTCCCACAAGCCACATACCTCTGATAGTCCCACAAGCCACATATTAGTCTGATAGTCCCACAAGTCACATACCTCTGATAGTCCCACAAACCACATATTAGTCTGATAGTTCCACAAGCCACATACCTCTGATAGTCCCACAAGCCACATATTAGTCTGATAGTCCCACAGGTCACATATCTCTGATAGTCCCACAAGCGACATACCTCTGATAGTCCCACAAGCCACATACCTCTGATAGTCCCACAAGCCACATACCTCTGATAGTCCCACAAGCCACATATTAGTCTGATAGTCCCACAAGTCACATACCTCTGATAGTCCCACAAACCACATATTAGTCTGATAGTTCCACAAGCCACATACCTCTGATAGTCCCACAAGCCACATATTAGTCTGATAGTCCCACAGGTCACATATCTCGGATAGTCCCACAAGCGACATACTTCTGATAGTCCCACAAGCCACATACCTCTGATAGTCCCACAAGCCACATACCTCTGATAGTCTCACAAGCCACATACCTCTGATAGTCCCACTAGCCACATACCTCTGATAGTCCCACAAGCTACATACCTCTCATAGTCCAACACGCCACATATAATTTTGATAGTCCCACAAGCCACATACCTCTGATAGTCCCACAAACCACATACCTCTGATAGTCCCACAAGCCGCATATTAGTCTGATAGTCCCACAGGTCACATACCTCTGATAGTCCCACAAACCACATACCTCTGATAGTCCCACAAGCCACATATTAGTCTGATAGTCCCACAAGTCACATACCTCTGATAGTCCCATAAGCCACATATTAATCTGATAGTCCCACAAGCCACATACATCTGATAGCCCCACAAGCCACATACCTCTGATAGTCCCACAAACCACATATTAGTCTGATAGTTCCACAAGCCACATACCTCTGATAGTCCCACAAGCCAGATAATTGTCTGATAGTCCCACAGGTCACATATCTCTGATAGTCCCACAAGCCACATACCTCTGATAGTCCCACAAGCCACATACCTCTGATAGTCCCACAAGCCACATACCTCTGATAGTCTCACAAGCCACATACCTCTGATAGTCCCACTAGCCACATACCTCTGACAGTCCCACAAGCTACATACCTCTCATAGTCCCACAAGCCACATACCTCACATAGTCCAACACGCCACATATTAGTTTGATAGTCCCACAAGCCACATACCTCTGATAGTCCCACAAGCCACATATTAGTCTGATAGTCCCACAGGTCACATACTTCTGATAGTCCCACAAACCACATATCTCTGATAGTCCCACAACCCACATATTAGTCTGATAGTCCATCAAGCCACATACCTCTGATAGTCCCACAAGCCACATACCTCTGATAGTCCCACAAGTCACATACCTCTGATAGTCCCACAAGTCACATACCTCTGATAGTCCCACAAGCCACATACCTCTGATAGTACCACAAGCCACATACCTCTGATTGTCCCACAAGCCACATACCTCTGATAGTCCCACAAGGCACATACCTCTGATAGTCCCACAAGCCACATATTAGTCTGATAGTCCCACAAGCCACATACCTCTGATAGTCCCACAAGCCACATATTAGTCTGATAGTCCCACAAGTCACATACCTCTGATTGTCCCACAAGCCACATATTAGTCTGATAGTCCCACAAGTCACATACCTCTGATAGTCTTACAAGCCACATATTAGTATGATAGTCCCACAAGCCACATGCCTCTGATAGTCCCACAAGCCACATATTAGTCTGATAGTCCCACAAGTCACATACCTCTGATAGTCCCACAAGCCACATATTAGTCTGATAGTCCCACAAATCACATACCTTTGATAGTCCCACAAGCCACATATTAATCTGATAGTCCCACAAGCCACATACCTCTGATAGTCCCACAAGCCACATATTAGTCTGATAGTCCCACAAGCCGCATACCTCTGATAGTCCCACAAGCCACATACCTCTGATAGTCCCACAAGCCACATACCTCTGATAGTCCCACAAGCCACATACCTCTGATAGTCCCACAAGTCACATACCTTTGGTAGTCCTACAAGCAACATATTAATCTGATAGTCCCACAAACCACATATCTCTGATAGTCCCACACGCAACATATTAGTCTGATAGTCCCACAAGCCACATACTTCTGATAGTCCCACAAGCCACATATTAGTCTGATAGTCCCACAAGCCACATACCTCTGATAGTCTCACAAGCCACATATTAGTCTGATAGTCCCACAAGTCACATACCTCTGATAGTCCCACAAGTCACATACCTCTTATAGTCCCACAAACCACATACTTCTGATAGTCCCACAAGCCACATATTAGTCTGATAGTTCCACAAGCGACATACCTCTGATAGTCCCACAAGCCACATATTAGTCTGATAGTCCCACAGGTCACATATCTCTGATAGTCCCACAAGCGACATACCTCTGATAGTCCCACAAGCCACATACCTCTGATAGTCCCACAAGCCACATACCTCTGATAGTCTCACAAGCCACATACCTCTGATAGTCCCACTAGCCACATACCTCTGATAGTCCCACAAGCTACATACCTCTCATAGTCCCACAAGCCACATACCTCTCATAGTCCAACACGCCACATATTAGTTTGATAGTCCCACAAGCCACATACCTCTGATAGTCCCACAAACCACATACCTCTGATAGGCCCACAAGCCGCATATTAGTCTGATAGTCCCACAGGTCACATACCTCTCATAGTCCCACAAGCCACATACCTCTGATAGTCCCACAAGCCACATATTAGTCTGATAGTCCCACAAATCACATACCTCTGATAGTCCCACAAGCTACATATTAGTCTGATAGTCCCACAAGTCACATACCTCTGATAGTCCCACAAGCCACATACCTCTGATAGTCCCACAAGCCACATACCTCTGATAGTCTCACAAGCCACATACCTCTGATAGTCCCACTAGCCACATACCTCTGATAGTTCCACAAGCTACATACCTCTCATAGTCCCACAAGCCACATACCTCTCATAGTCCAACACGCCACATATTAGTTTGATAGTCCCACAAGCCACATACCTCTGATAGTCTTACAAGCCACATATTAGTATGATAGTCCCACAAGCCACATGCCTCTGATAGTCCCACAAGCCACATATTAGTCTGATAGTCCCACAAGCCACATACCTCTGATAGTCCCACAAGCCACATACCTCTGATAGTCCCACAAGTCACATACTTTTGGTAGTCCTACAAGCAACATATTAATCTGATAGTCCCACAAACCACATACCTCTGATTGTCCCACACGCAACATATTAGTCTGATAGTCCCACAAGCCACATACTTCTGATAGTCCCACAAGCCACATATTAGTCTGATAGTCCCACAAGCCACATACCTCTGATAGTCTCACAAGCCACATATTAGTCTGATAGTCCCACAAGTCACATACCTCTTATAGTCCCACAAACCACATACTTCTGATAGTCCCACAAGCCACATACCTCTGATAGTCCCACAAGCCACATATTAGTCTGATAGTCCCACAAGCCACATACCTCTGATAGTCCCACAAGCCACATACCTCTGATAGTCCCACAAGCCACATATTAGTCTGATAGTCCCACAAGTCACATACCTCTGATAGTCCCACAAACCACATATTAGTCTGATAGTTCCACAAGCCACATACCTCTGATAGTCCCACAAGCCACATATTAGTCTGATAGTCCCACAGGTCACATATCTCTGATAGTCCCACAAGCGACATACCTCTGATAGTCCCACAAGCCATATACCTCTGATAGTCCCACAAGCCACATACCTCTGATAGTCTCACAAGCCACATACCTCTGATAGTCCCACTAGCCACATACCTCTGATAGTCCCACAAGCTACATACCTCTCATAGTCCAACACGCCACATATAATTTTGATAGTCCCACAAGCCACATACCTCTGATAGTCCCACAAACCACATACCTCTGATAGTCCCACAAGCCGCATATTAGTCTGATAGTCCCACAGGTCACATACCTCTGATAGTCCCACAAACCACATACCTCTGATAGTTCCACAAGCCACATATTAGTCTGATAGTCCCACAAGTCACATACCTCTGATAGTCCCATAAGCCACATATTAATCTGATAGTCCCACAAGCCACATACATCTGATAGCCCCACAAGCCACATACCTCTGATAGTCCCACAAACCACATATTAGTCTGATAGTTCCACAAGCCACATACCTCTGATAGTCCCACAAGCCAGATAATTGTCTGATAGTCCCACAGGTCACATATCTCTGATAGTCCCACAAGCCACATACCTCTGATAGTCCCACAAGCCATATACCTCTGATAGTCCCACAAGCCACATACCTCTGATAGTCTCACAAGCCACATACCTCTGATAGTCCCACTAGCCACATACCTCTGACAGTCCCACAAGCTACATACCTCTCATAGTCCCACAAGCCACATACCTCACATAGTCCAACACGCCACATATTAGTTTGATAGTCCCACAAGCCACATACCTCTGATAGTCCCACAAACCACATACCTCTGATAGTCCCACAAGCCACATATTAGTCTGATAGTCCCACAGGTCACATACTTCTGATAGTCCCACAAACCACATATCTCTGATAGTCCCACAACCCACATATTAGTCTGATAGTCCATCAAGCCACATACCTCTGATAGTCCCACAAGCCACATACCTCTGATAGTCCCACAAGTCACATACCTCTGATAGTCCCACAAGTCACATACCTCTGATAGTCCCACAAGCCACATACCTCTGATAGTACCACAAGCCACATACCTCTGATTGTCCCACAAGCCACATACCTCTGATAGTCCCACAAGGCACATACCTCTGATAGTCCCACAAGCCACATATTAGTCTGATAGTCCCACAAGCCACATACCTCTGATAGTCCCACAAGCCACATATTAGTCTGATAGTCCCACAAGTCACATACCTCTGATTGTCCCACAAGCCACATATTAGTCTGATAGTCCCACAAGTCACATACCTCTGATAGTCTTACAAGCCACATATTAGTATGATAGTCCCACAAGCCACATGCCTCTGATAGTCCCACAAGCCTCATATTAGTCTGATAGTCCCACAAGTCACATACCTCTGATAGTCCCACAAGCCACATATTAGTCTGATAGTCCCACAAATCACATACCTTTGATAGTCCCACAAGCCACATATTAATCTGATAGTCCCACAAGCCACATACCTCTGATAGTCCCACAAGCCACATATTAGTCTGATAGTCCCACAAGCCACATACCTCTGATAGTCCCACAAGCCACATACCTCTGATAGTCCCACAAGCCACATATCTCTGATAGTCCCACAAGCCACATACCTCTGATAGTCCCACAAGTCACATACCTTTGGTAGTCCTACAAGCAACATATTAATCTGATAGTCCCACAAACCACATATCTCTGATAGTCCCACACGCAACATATTAGTCTGATAGTCCCACAAGCCACATACTTCTGATAGTCCCACAAGCCACATATTAGTCTGATAGTCCCACAAGCCACATACCTCTGATAGTCTCACAAGCCACATATTAGTCTGATAGTCCCACAAGTCACATACCTCTGATAGTCCCACAAGTCACATACCTCTTATAGTCCCACAAACCACATACTTCTGATAGTCCCACATGCCACATATTAGTCTGATAGTCCCACAAGCCACATACCTCTGATAGTCCCACAAGCCACATACCTCTGATAGTCCCACAAGCCACATATTAGTCTGATAGTCCCACAAGTCACATACCTCTGATAGTCCCACAAACCACATATTAGTCTGATAGTTCCACAAGCGACATACCTCTGATAGTCCCACAAGCCACATATTAGTCTGATAGTCCCACAGGTCACATATCTCTGATAGTCCCACAAGCGACATACCTCTGATAGTCCCACAAGCCACATACCTCTGATAGTCCCACAAGCCACATACCTCTGATAGTCTCACAAGCCACATACCTCTGATAGTCCCACTAGCCACATACCTCTGATAGTCCCACAAGCTACATACCTCTCATAGTCCCACAAGCCACATACCTCTCATAGTCCAACACGCCACATATTAGTTTGATAGTCCCACAAGCCACATACCTCTGATAGTCCCACAAACCACATACCTCTGATAGTCCCACAAGCCGCATATTAGTCTGATAGTCCCACAGGTCACATACCTCTGATAGTCCCACAAGCCACATACCTCTGATAGTCCCACAAGCCACATATTAGTCTGATAGTCCCACAAATCACATACCTCTGATAGTCCCACAAGCTACATATTAGTCTGATAGTCCCACAAGTCACATACCTCTGATAGTCCCACAAGCCACATACCTCTGATAGTCCCACAAGCCACATACCTCTGATAGTCTCACAAGCCACATACCTCTGATAGTCCCACTAGCCACATACCTCTGATAGTCCCACAAGCTACATACCTCTCATAGTCCCACAAGCCACATACCTCTCATAGTCCAACACGCCACATATTAGTTTGATAGTCCCACAAGCCACATACCTCTGATAGTCTTACAAGCCACATATTAGTATGATAGTCCCACAAGCCACATGCCTCTGATAGTCCCACAAGCCACATATTAGTCTGATAGTCCCACAAGTCACATACCTCTGATAGTCCCACAAGCCACATATTAGTCTGATAGTCCCACAAATCACATACCTTTGATAGTCTTACAAGCCACATATTAGTATGATAGTCCCACAAGCCACATGCCTCTGATAGTCCCACAAGCCACATATTAGTCTGATAGTCCCACAAGTCACATACCTCTGATAGTCCCACAAGCCACATATTAGTCTGATAGTCCCACAAATCACATACCTTTGATAGTCCCACAAGCCACATATTAATCTGATAGTCCCACAAGCCACATACCTCTGATAGTCCCACACGCCACATATTAGTCTGATAGTCCCACAAGCCACATACCTCTGATAGTCCCACAAGCCACATACCTCTGATAGTCCCACAA
The DNA here is from genome assembly GCA_964016885.1 of Eledone cirrhosa. Classification (NCBI taxonomy): domain Eukaryota; kingdom Metazoa; phylum Mollusca; class Cephalopoda; order Octopoda; family Eledonidae; genus Eledone; species Eledone cirrhosa. Next base: position 373,533,138 of record OZ024742.1, read on the forward strand.
GCCACATACCTCTGATAGTCCCACAAGCCACATACCTCTGATAGTCCCACAAGTCACATACCTTTGGTAGTCCTACAAGCAACATATTAATCTGATAGTCCCACAAGCCACATGCCTCTGATAGTCCCACAAGCCACATATTAGTCTGATAGTCCCACAAGCCACATACCTCTGATAGTCTCACAAGCCACATATTAGTCTGATAGTCCCACAAGTCACATACCTCTGATAGTCCCACAAGTCACATACCTCTTATAGTCCCACAAACCACATACTTCTGATAGTCCCACAAGCCACATATTAGTCTGATAGTCCCACAAGCCACATACCTCTGATAGTCCCACAAGCCACATACCTCTGATAGTCCCACAAGCCACATATTAGTCTGATAGTCCCACAAGTCACATACCTCTGATAGTCCCACAAACCACATATTAGTCTGATAGTTCCACAAGCGACATACCTCTGATAGTCCCACAAGCCACATATTAGTCTGATAGTCCCACAGGTCACATATCTCTGATAGTCCCACAAGCGACATACCTCTGATAGTCCCACAAGCCACATACCTCTGATAGTCCCACAAGCCACATACCTCTGATAGTCTCACAAGCCACATACCTCTGATAGTCCCACTAGCCACATACCTCTGATAGTCCCACAAGCTACATACCTCTCATAGTCCCACAAGCCACATACCTCTCATAGTCCAACACGCCACATATTAGTTTGATAGTCCCACAAGCCACATACCTCTGATAGTCCCACAAACCACATACCTCTGATAGTCCCACAAGCCGCATATTAGTCTGATAGTCCCACAGGTCACATACCTCTGATAGTCCCACAAGCCACATACCTCTGATAGTCCCACAAGCCACATATTAGTCTGATAGTCCCACAAATCACATACCTCTGATAGTCCCACAAGCTACATATTAGTCTGATAGTCCCACAAGTCACATACCTCTGATAGTCCCACAAGCCACATACCTCTGATAGTCCCACAAGCCACATACCTCTGATAGTCTCACAAGCCACATACCTCTCATAGTCCCACTAGCCACATACCTCTGATAGTCCCACAAGCTACATACCTCTCATAGTCCCACAAGCCACATATTAGTTTGATAGTCCCACAAGCCACATACCTCTGATAGTCCCACAAACCACATACCTCTGATAGTCCCACAAGCCGCATATTAGTCTGATAGTCCCACAGGTCACATACCTCTGATAGTCCCACAAACCACATACCTCTGATAGTCCCACAAGCCACATATTAGTCTGATAGTCCCACAAGTCACATACCTCTGATAGTCCCATAAGCCACATATTAATCTGATAGTCCCACAAGCCACATACATCTGATAGTCCCACAAGCCACATACCTCTGATAGTCCCACAAACCACATATTAGTCTGATAGTTCCACAAGCCACATACCTCTGATAGTCCCACAAGCCAGATAATTGTCTGATAGTCCCACAGGTCACATATCTCTGATAGTCCCACAAGCCACATACCTCTGATAGTCCCACAAGCCACATACCTCTGATAGTCCCACAAGCCACATACCTCTGATAGTCTCACAAGCCACATACCTCTGATAGTCCCACTAGCCACATACCTCTGACAGTCCCACAAGCTACATACCTCTCATAGTCCCACAAGCCACATACCTCACATAGTCCAACTCGCCACATATTAATCTGATAGTCCCACAAGCCACATACCTCTGATAGTCCCACAAACCACATACCTCTGATAGTCCCACAAGCCACATATTAGTCTGATAGTCCCACAGGTCACATACTTCTGATAGTCCCACAAACCACATATCTCTGATAGTCCCACAAGCCACATATTAGTCTGATAGTCCATCAAGCCACATACCTCTGATAGTCCCACAAGCCACATACCTCTGATAGTCCCACAAGTCACATACCTCTGATAGTCCCACAAGTCACATACCTCTGATAGTCCCACAAGCCACATACCTCTGATAGTACCACAAGCCACATACCTCTGATAGTCCCACAAGGCACATACCTCTGATAGTCCCACAAGCCACATATTAGTCTGATTGTCCCACAAGCCACATACCTCTGATAGTCCCACAAGCCACATATTAGTCTGATAGTCCCACAAGTCACATACCTCTGATTGTCCCACAAGCCATATATTAGTCTGATAGTCCCACAAGTCACATACCTCTGATAGTCTTACAAGCCACATATTAGTATGATAGTCCCACAAGCCACATGCCTCTGATAGTCCCACAAGCCACATATTAGTCTGATAGTCCCACAAGTCACATACCTCTGATAGTCCCACAAGCCACATATTAGTCTGATAGTCCCACAAATCACATACCTTTGATAGTCCCACAAGCCACATATTAATCTGATAGTCCCACAAGCCACATACCTCTGATAGTCCCACAAGCCACATATTAGTCTGATAGTCCCACAAGCCACATACCTCTGATAGTACCACAAGCCACATGCCTCTGATAGTCCCACAAGCCACATACCTCTGATAGTCCCACAAGCCACATACCTCTGATAGTCCCACAAGTCACATACCTTTGGTAGTCCTACAAGCAACATATTAATCTGATAGTCCCACAAACCACATATCTCTGATAGTCCCACACGCAACATATTAGTCTGATAGTCCCACAAGCCACATACCTCTGATAGTCCCACAAGCCACATATTAGTCTGATAGTCCCACAAGCCACATACCTCTGATAGTCCCACAAGCCACATACCTCTGATAGTCCCACAAGTCACATACCTCTGATAGTCCCACAAGCCACATACCTCTGATAGTCCCACAAGTCACATACCTTTGGTAGTCCTACAAGCAACATATTAATCTGATAGTCCCACAAACCACATACCTCTGATAGTCCCACACGCAACATATTAGTCTGATAGTCCCACAAGCCACATACTTCTGATAGTCCCACAAGCCACATATTAGTCTGATAGTCCCACAAGCCACATACCTCTGATAGTCTCACAAGCCACATATTAGTCTGATAGTCCCACAAGCCACATACTTCTGATAGTCCCACAAGCCACATATTAGTCTGATAGTCCCACAAGCCACATACCTCTGATAGTCTCACAAGCCACATATTAGTCTGATAGTCCCACAAGTCACATACCTCTTATAGTCCCACAAACCACATACTTCTGATAGTCCCACAAGCCACATACCTCTGATAGTCCCACAAGCCACATATTAGTCTGATAGTCCCACAAGCCACATACCTCTGATAGTCCCACAAGCCACATACCTCTGATAGTCCCACAAGCCACATATTAGTCTGATAGTCCCACAAGTCACATACCTCTGATAGTCCCACAAACCACATATTAGTCTGATAGTTCCACAAGCCACATACCTCTGATAGTCCCACAAGCCACATATTAGTCTGATAGTCCCACAGGTCACATATCTCTGATAGTCCCACAAGCGACATACCTCTGATAGTCCCACAAGCCACATACCTCTGATAGTCCCACAAGCCACATACCTCTGATAGTCTCACAAGCCACATACCTCTGATAGTCCCACTAGCCACATACCTCTGATAGTCCCACAAGCTACATACCTCTCATAGTCCAACACGCCACATATTAGTTTGATAGTCCCACAAGCCACATACCTCTGATAGTCCCACAAACCACATACCTCTGATAGTCTCACAAGCCGCATATTAGTCTGATAGTCCCACAGGTCACATACCTCTGATAGTCCCACAAACCACATACCTCTGATAGTCCCACAAGCCACATATTAGTCTGATAGTCCCACAAGTCACATACCTCTGATAGTCCCATAAGCCACATATTAATCTGATAGTCCCACAAGCCACATACATCTGATAGTCCCACAAGCCACATACCTCTGATAGTCCCACAAACCACATATTAGTCTGATAGTTCCACAAGCCACATACCTCTGATAGTCCCACAAGCCACATACCTCTGATAGTCTCACAAGCCACATACCTCTGATAGTCCCACTAGCCACATACCTCTGACAGTCCCACAAGCTACATACCCCTCATAGTCCCACAAGCCACATACCTCTCATAGTCCAACACGCCACATATTAGTTTGATAGTCCCACAAGCCACATACCTCTGATAGTCCCACAAACCACATACCTCTGATAGTCCCACAAGCCACATATTAGTATGATAGTCCCACAGGTCACATACTTCTGATAGTCCCACAAACCACATATCTCTGATAGTCCCACAAGCCACATATTAATCTGATAGTCCATCAAGCCACATACCTCTGATAGTCCCACAAGCCACATACCTCTGATAGTCCCACAAGTCACATACCTCTGATAGTCCCACAAGTCACATACCTCTGATAGTCCCACAAGCCACATACCTCTGATAGTACCACAAGCCACATACCTCTGATTGTCCCACAAGCCACATACCTCTGATAGTCCCACAAGGCACATACCTCTGATAGTCCCACAAGCCACATATTAGTCTGATAGTCCCACAAGCCACATACCTCTGATAGTCCCACAAGCCACATATTAGTCTGATAGTCCCACAAGTCACATACCTCTGATTGTCCCACAAGCCACATATTAGTCTGATAGTCCCACAAGTCACATACCTCTGATAGTCTTACAAGCCACATATTAGTATGATAGTCCCACAAGCCACATGCCTCTGATAGTCCCACAAGCCACATATTAGTCTGATAGTCCCACAAGTCACATACCTCTGATAGTCCCACAAGCCACATATTAGTCTGATAGTCCCACAAATCACATACCTTTGATAGTCCCACAAGCCACATATTAATCTGATAGTCCCACAAGCCACATACCTCTGATAGTCCCACAAGCCACATATTAGTCTGATAGTCCCACAAGCCACATACCTCTGATAGTCCCACAAGCCACATACCTCTGATAGTCCCACAAGCCACATACCTCTGATAGTCCCACAAGCCACATACCTCTGATAGTCCCACAAGTCACATATCTTTGGTAGTCCTACAAGCAACATATTAATCTGATAGTCCCACAAACCACATACCTCTGATAGTCCCACACGCAACATATTAGTCTGATAGTCCCACAAGCCACATACTTCTGATAGTCCCACAAGCCACATATTAGTCTGATAGTCCCACAAGCCACATACCTCTGATAGTCTCACAAGCCACATATTAGTCTGATAGTCCCACAAGTCACATACCTCTTATAGTCCCACAAACCACATACTTCTGATAGTCCCACAAGCCACATACCTCTGATAGTCCCACAAGCCACATATTAGTCTGATAGTCCCACAAGCGACATACCTCTGATAGTCCCACAAGCCACATACCTCTGATAGTCCCACAAGCCACATACCTCTGATAGTCTCACAAGCCACATACCTCTGATAGTCCCACTAGCCACATACCTCTGATAGTCCCACAAGCTACATACCTCTCATAGTCCAACACGCCACATATAATTTTGATAGTCCCACAAGCCACATACCTCTGATAGTCCCACAAACCACATACCTCTGATAGTCCCACAAGCCGCATATTAGTCTGATAGTCCCACAGGTCACATACCTCTGATAGTCCCACAAACCACATACCTCTGATAGTCCCACAAGCCACATATTAGTCTGATAGTCCCACAAGTCACATACCTCTGATAGTCCCATAAGCCACATATTAATCTGATAGTCCCACAAGCCACATACATCTGATAGCCCCACAAGCCACATACCTCTGATAGTCCCACAAACCACATATTAGTCTGATAGTTCCACAAGCCACATCCCTCTGATAGTCCCACAAGCCAGATAATTGTCTGATAGTCCCACAGGTCACATATCTCTGATAGTCCCACAAGCCACATAACTCTGATAGTCCCACAAGCCACATACTTCTGATAGTCCCACAAGCCACATACCTCTGATAGTCTCACAAGCCACATACCTCTGATAGTCCCACTAGCCACATACCTCTGACAGTCCCACAAGCTACATACCTCTCATAGTCCCACAAGCCACATACCTCACATAGTCCAACACGCCACATATTAGTTTGATAGTCCCACAAGCCACATACCTCTGATAGTCCCACAAACCACATACCTCTGATAGTCCCACAAGCCACATATTAGTCTGATAGTCCCACAGGTCACATACTTCTGATAGTCCCACAAACCACATATCTCTGATAGTCCCACAACCCACATATTAGTCTGATAGTCCATCAAGCCACATACCTCTGATAGTCCCACAAGCCACATACCTCTGATAGTCCCACAAGTCACATACCTCTGATAGTCCCACAAGTCACATACCTCTGATAGTCCCACAAGCCACATACCTCTGATAGTACCACAAGCCACATACCTCTGATTGTCCCACAAGCCACATACCTCTGATAGTCCCACAAGGCACATACCTCTGATAGTCCCACAAGCCACATATTAGTCTGATAGTCCCACAAGTCACATACCTCTGATTGTCCCACAAGCCACATATTAGTCTGATAGTCCCACAAGTCACATACCTCTGATAGTCTTACAAGCCACATATTAGTATGATAGTCCCACAAGCCACATGCCTCTGATAGTCCCACAAGCCTCATATTAGTCTGATAGTCCCACAAGTCACATACCTCTGATAGTCCCACAAGCCACATATTAGTCTGATAGTCCCACAAATCACATACCTTTGATAGTCCCACAAGCCACATATTAATCTGATAGTCCCACAAGCCACATACCTCTGATAGTCCCACAAGCCACATATTAGTCTGATAGTCCCACAAGCCACATACCTCTGATAGTCCCACAAGCCACATACCTCTGATAGTCCCACAAGCCACATATCTCTGATAGTCCCACAAGCCACATACCTCTGATAGTCCCACAAGTCACATACCTTTGGTAGTCCTACAAGCAACATATTAATCTGATAGTCCCACAAACCACATATCTCTGATAGTCCCACACGCAACATATTAGTCTGATAGTCCCACAAGCCACATACTTCTGATAGTCCCACAAGCCACATATTAGTCTGATAGTCCCACAAGCCACATACCTCTGATAGTCTCACAAGCCACATATTAGTCTGATAGTCCCACAAGTCACATACCTCTGATAGTCCCACAAGTCACATACCTCTTATAGTCCCACAAACCACATACTTCTGATAGTCCCACATGCCACATATTAGTCTGATAGTCCCACAAGCCACATACCTCTGATAGTCCCACAAGCCACATACCTCTGATAGTCCCACAAGCCACATATTAGTCTGATAGTCCCACAAGTCACATACCTCTGATAGTCCCACAAACCACATATTAGTCTGATAGTTCCACAAGCGACATACCTCTGATAGTCCCACAAGCCACATATTAGTCTGATAGTCCCACAGGTCACATATCTCTGATAGTCCCACAAGCGACATACCTCTGATAGTCCCACAAGCCACATACCTCTGATAGTCCCACAAGCCACATACCTCTGATAGTCTCACAAGCCACATACCTCTGATAGTCCCACTAGCCACATACCTCTGATAGTCCCACAAGCTACATACCTCTCATAGTCCCACAAGCCACATACCTCTCATAGTCCAACACGCCACATATTAGTTTGATAGTCCCACAAGCCACATACCTCTGATAGTCCCACAAACCACATACCTCTGATAGTCCCACAAGCCGCATATTAGTCTGATAGTCCCACAGGTCACATACCTCTGATAGTCCCACAAGCCACATACCTCTGATAGTCCCACAAGCCACATATTAGTCTGATAGTCCCACAAATCACATACCTCTGATAGTCCCACAAGCTACATATTAGTCTGATAGTCCCACAAGTCACATACCTCTGATAGTCCCACAAGCCACATACCTCTGATAGTCCCACAAGCCACATACCTCTGATAGTCTCACAAGCCACATACCTCTGATAGTCCCACTAGCCACATACCTCTGATAGTCCCACAAGCTACATACCTCTCATAGTCCCACAAGCCACATACCTCTCATAGTCCAACACGCCACATATTAGTTTGATAGTCCCACAAGCCACATACCTCTGATAGTCTTACAAGCCACATATTAGTATGATAGTCCCACAAGCCACATGCCTCTGATAGTCCCACAAGCCACATATTAGTCTGATAGTCCCACAAGTCACATACCTCTGATAGTCCCACAAGCCACATATTAGTCTGATAGTCCCACAGGTCACATACTTCTGATAGTCCCACAAACCACATATCTCTGATAGTCCCACAACCCACATATTAGTCTGATAGTCCATCAAGCCACATACCTCTGATAGTCCCACAAGCCACATACCTCTGATAGTCCCACAAGTCACATACCTCTGATAGTCCCACAAGTCACATACCTCTGATAGTCCCACAAGCCACATACCTCTGATAGTACCACAAGCCACATACCTCTGATTGTCCCACAAGCCACATACCTCTGATAGTCCCACAAGGCACATACCTCTGATAGTCCCACAAGCCACATATTAGTCTGATAGTCCCACAAGCCACATACCTCTGATAGTCCCACAAGCCACATATTAGTCTGATAGTCCCACAAGTCACATACCTCTGATTGTCCCACAAGCCACATATTAGTCTGATAGTCCCACAAGTCACATACCTCTGATAGTCTTACAAGCCACATATTAGTATGATAGTCCCACAAGCCACATGCCTCTGATAGTCCCACAAGCCTCATATTAGTCTGATAGTCCCACAAGTCACATACCTCTGATAGTCCCACAAGCCACATATTAGTCTGATAGTCCCACAAATCACATACCTTTGATAGTCCCACAAGCCACATATTAATCTGATAGTCCCACAAGCCACATACCTCTGATAGTCCCACAAGCCACATATTAGTCTGATAGTCCCACAAGCCACATACCTCTGATAGTCCCACAAGCCACATACCTCTGATAGTCCCACAAGCCACATATCTCTGATAGTCCCACAAGCCACATACCTCTGATAGTCCCACAAGTCACATACCTTTGGTAGTCCTACAAGCAACATATTAATCTGATAGTCCCACAAACCACATATCTCTGATAGTCCCACACGCAACATATTAGTCTGATAGTCCCACAAGCCACATACTTCTGATAGTCCCACAAGCCACATATTAGTCTGATAGTCCCACAAGCCACATACCTCTGATAGTCTCACAAGCCACATATTAGTCTGATAGTCCCACAAGTCACATACCTCTGATAGTCCCACAAGTCACATACCTCTTATAGTCCCACAAACCACATACTTCTGATAGTCCCACATGCCACATATTAGTCTGATAGTCCCACAAGCCACATACCTCTGATAGTCCCACAAGCCACATACCTCTGATAGTCCCACAAGCCACATATTAGTCTGATAGTCCCACAAGTCACATACCTCTGATAGTCCCACAAACCACATATTAGTCTGATAGTTCCACAAGCGACATACCTCTGATAGTCCCACAAGCCACATATTAGTCTGATAGTCCCACAGGTCACATATCTCTGATAGTCCCACAAGCGACATACCTCTGATAGTCCCACAAGCCACATACCTCTGATAGTCCCACAAGCCACATACCTCTGATAGTCTCACAAGCCACATACCTCTGATAGTCCCACTAGCCACATACCTCTGATAGTCCCACAAGCTACATACCTCTCATAGTCCCACAAGCCACATACCTCTCATAGTCCAACACGCCACATATTAGTTTGATAGTCCCACAAGCCACATACCTCTGATAGTCCCACAAACCACATACCTCTGATAGTCCCACAAGCCGCATATTAGTCTGATAGTCCCACAGGTCACATACCTCTGATAGTCCCACAAGCCACATACCTCTGATAGTCCCACAAGCCACATATTAGTCTGATAGTCCCACAAATCACATACCTCTGATAGTCCCACAAGCTACATATTAGTCTGATAGTCCCACAAGTCACATACCTCTGATAGTCCCACAAGCCACATACCTCTGATAGTCCCACAAGCCACATACCTCTGATAGTCTCACAAGCCACATACCTCTGATAGTCCCACTAGCCACATACCTCTGATAGTCCCACAAGCTACATACCTCTCATAGTCCCACAAGCCACATACCTCTCATAGTCCAACACGCCACATATTAGTTTGATAGTCCCACAAGCCACATACCTCTGATAGTCTTACAAGCCACATATTAGTATGATAGTCCCACAAGCCACATGCCTCTGATAGTCCCACAAGCCACATATTAGTCTGATAGTCCCACAAGTCACATACCTCTGATAGTCCCACAAGCCACATATTAGTCTGATAGTCCCACAAATCACATACCTTTGATAGTCTTACAAGCCACATATTAGTATGATAGTCCCACAAGCCACATGCCTCTGATAGTCCCACAAGCCACATATTAGTCTGATAGTCCCACAAGTCACATACCTCTGATAGTCCCACAAGCCACATATTAGTCTGATAGTCCCACAAATCACATACCTTTGATAGTCCCACAAGCCACATATTAATCTGATAGTCCCACAAGCCACATACCTCTGATAGTCCCACACGCCACATATTAGTCTGATAGTCCCACAAGCCACATACCTCTGATAGTCCCACAAGCCACATACCTCTGATAGTCCCACAAGCCACATACCTCTGATAGTCCCACAAGCCACATACCTCTGATAGTCCCACAAGTCACATACCTTTGGTAGTCCTACAAGCAACATATTAATCTGATAGTCCCACAAGCCACATGCCTCTGATAGTCCCACAAGCCACATATTAGTCTGATAGTCCCACAAGCCACATACCTCTGATAGTCTCACAAGCCACATATTAGTCTGATAGTCCCACAAGTCACATACCTCTGATAGTCCCACAAGTCACATACCTCTTATAGTCCCACAAACCACATACTTCTGATAGTCCCACAAGCCACATATTAGTCTGATAGTCCCACAAGCCACATACCTCTGATAGTCCCACAAGCCACATACCTCTGATAGTCCCACAAGCCACATACCTCTGATAGTCCCACAAGCCACATACCTCTGATAGTCTCACAAGCCACATACCTCTGATAGTCCCACTAGCCACATACCTCTGATAGTCCCACAAGCTACATACCTCTCATAGTCCCACAAGCCACATACCTCTCATAGTCCAACACGCCACATATTAGTTTGATAGTCCCACAAGCCACATACCTCTGATAGTCCCACAAACCACATACCTCTGATAGTCCCACAAGCCACATATTAGTCTGATAGTCCCACAAGTCACATACCTCTGATAGTCCCACAAACCACATATTAGTCTGATAGTTCCACAAGCGACATACCTCTGATAGTCCCACAAGCCACATATTAGTCTGATAGTCCCACAGGTCACATATCTCTGATAGTCCCACAAGCGACATACCTCTGATAGTCCCACAAGCCACATACCTCTGATAGTCCCACAAGCCACATACCTCTGATAGTCTCACAAGCCACATACCTCTGATAGTCCCACTAGCCACATACCTCTGATAGTCCCACAAGCTACATACCTCTCATAGTCCCACAAGCCACATACCTCTCATAGTCCAACACGCCACATATTAGTTTGATAGTCCCACAAGCCACATACCTCTGATAGTCCCACAAACCACATACCTCTGATAGTCCCACAAGCCGCATATTAGTCTGATAGTCCCACAGGTCACATACCTCTGATAGTCCCACAAGCCACATACCTCTGATAGTCCCACAAGCCACATATTAGTCTGATAGTCCCACAAATCACATACCTCTGATAGTCCCACAAGCTACATATTAGTCTGATAGTCCCACAAGTCACATACCTCTGATAGTCCCACAAGCCACATACCTCTGATAGTCCCACAAGCCACATACCTCTGATAGTCTCACAAGCCACATACCTCTCATAGTCCCACTAGCCACATACCTCTGATAGTCCCACAAGCTACATACCTCTCATAGTCCCACAAGCCACATATTAGTTTGATAGTCCCACAAGCCACATACCTCTGATAGTCCCACAAACCACATACCTCTGATAGTCCCACAAGCCGCATATTAGTCTGATAGTCCCACAGGTCACATACCTCTGATAGTCCCACAAACCACATACCTCTGATAGTCCCACAAGCCACATATTAGTCTGATAGTCCCACAAGTCACATACCTCTGATAGTCCCATAAGCCACATATTAATCTGATAGTCCCACAAGCCACATACATCTGATAGTCCCACAAGCCACATACCTCTGATAGTCCCACAAACCACATATTAGTCTGATAGTTCCACAAGCCACATACCTCTGATAGTCCCACAAGCCAGATAATTGTCTGATAGTCCCACAGGTCACATATCTCTGATAGTCCCACAAGCCACATACCTCTGATAGTCCCACAAGCCACATACCTCTGATAGTCCCACAAGCCACATACCTCTGATAGTCTCACAAGCCACATACCTCTGATAGTCCCACTAGCCACATACCTCTGACAGTCCCACAAGCTACATACCTCTCATAGTCCCACAAGCCACATACCTCACATAGTCCAACTCGCCACATATTAATCTGATAGTCCCACAAGCCACATACCTCTGATAGTCCCACAAACCACATACCTCTGATAGTCCCACAAGCCACATATTAGTCTGATAGTCCCACAGGTCACATACTTCTGATAGTCCCACAAACCACATATCTCTGATAGTCCCACAAGCCACATATTAGTCTGATAGTCCATCAAGCCACATACCTCTGATAGTCCCACAAGCCACATACCTCTGATAGTCCCACAAGTCACATACCTCTGATAGTCCCACAAGTCACATACCTCTGATAGTCCCACAAGCCACATACCTCTGATAGTACCACAAGCCACATACCTCTGATAGTCCCACAAGGCACATACCTCTGATAGTCCCACAAGCCACATATTAGTCTGATTGTCCCACAAGCCACATACCTCTGATAGTCCCACAAGCCACATATTAGTCTGATAGTCCCACAAGTCACATACCTCTGATTGTCCCACAAGCCATATATTAGTCTGATAGTCCCACAAGTCACATACCTCTGATAGTCTTACAAGCCACATATTAGTATGATAGTCCCACAAGCCACATGCCTCTGATAGTCCCACAAGCCACATATTAGTCTGATAGTCCCACAAGTCACATACCTCTGATAGTCCCACAAGCCACATATTAGTCTGATAGTCCCACAAATCACATACCTTTGATAGTCCCACAAGCCACATATTAATCTGATAGTCCCACAAGCCACATACCTCTGATAGTCCCACAAGCCACATATTAGTCTGATAGTCCCACAAGCCACATACCTCTGATAGTACCACAAGCCACATGCCTCTGATAGTCCCACAAGCCACATACCTCTGATAGTCCCACAAGCCACATACCTCTGATAGTCCCACAAGTCACATACCTTTGGTAGTCCTACAAGCAACATATTAATCTGATAGTCCCACAAACCACATATCTCTGATAGTCCCACACGCAACATATTAGTCTGATAGTCCCACAAGCCACATACCTCTGATAGTCCCACAAGCCACATATTAGTCTGATAGTCCCACAAGCCACATACCTCTGATAGTCCCACAAGCCACATACCTCTGATAGTCCCACAAGTCACATACCTCTGATAGTCCCACAAGCCACATACCTCTGATAGTCCCACAAGTCACATACCTTTGGTAGTCCTACAAGCAACATATTAATCTGATAGTCCCACAAACCACATACCTCTGATAGTCCCACACGCAACATATTAGTCTGATAGTCCCACAAGCCACATACTTCTGATAGTCCCACAAGCCACATATTAGTCTGATAGTCCCACAAGCCACATACCTCTGATAGTCTCACAAGCCACATATTAGTCTGATAGTCCCACAAGCCACATACTTCTGATAGTCCCACAAGCCACATATTAGTCTGATAGTCCCACAAGCCACATACCTCTGATAGTCTCACAAGCCACATATTAGTCTGATAGTCCCACAAGTCACATACCTCTTATAGTCCCACAAACCACATACTTCTGATAGTCCCACAAGCCACATACCTCTGATAGTCCCACAAGCCACATATTAGTCTGATAGTCCCACAAGCCACATACCTCTGATAGTCCCACAAGCCACATACCTCTGATAGTCCCACAAGCCACATATTAGTCTGATAGTCCCACAAGTCACATACCTCTGATAGTCCCACAAACCACATATTAGTCTGATAGTTCCACAAGCCACATACCTCTGATAGTCCCACAAGCCACATATTAGTCTGATAGTCCCACAGGTCACATATCTCTGATAGTCCCACAAGCGACATACCTCTGATAGTCCCACAAGCCACATACCTCTGATAGTCCCACAAGCCACATACCTCTGATAGTCTCACAAGCCACATACCTCTGATAGTCCCACTAGCCACATACCTCTGATAGTCCCACAAGCTACATACCTCTCATAGTCCAACACGCCACATATTAGTTTGATAGTCCCACAAGCCACATACCTCTGATAGTCCCACAAACCACATACCTCTGATAGTCTCACAAGCCGCATATTAGTCTGATAGTCCCACAGGTCACATACCTCTGATAGTCCCACAAACCACATACCTCTGATAGTCCCACAAGCCACATATTAGTCTGATAGTCCCACAAGTCACATACCTCTGATAGTCCCATAAGCCACATATTAATCTGATAGTCCCACAAGCCACATACATCTGATAGTCCCACAAGCCACATACCTCTGATAGTCCCACAAACCACATATTAGTCTGATAGTTCCACAAGCCACATACCTCTGATAGTCCCACAAGCCACATACCTCTGATAGTCTCACAAGCCACATACCTCTGATAGTCCCACTAGCCACATACCTCTGACAGTCCCACAAGCTACATACCCCTCATAGTCCCACAAGCCACATACCTCTCATAGTCCAACACGCCACATATTAGTTTGATAGTCCCACAAGCCACATACCTCTGATAGTCCCACAAACCACATACCTCTGATAGTCCCACAAGCCACATATTAGTCTGATAGTCCCACAGGTCACATACTTCTGATAGTCCCACAAACCACATATCTCTGATAGTCCCACAAGCCACATATTAATCTGATAGTCCATCAAGCCACATACCTCTGATAGTCCCACAAGCCACATACCTCTGATAGTCCCACAAGTCACATACCTCTGATAGTCCCACAAGTCACATACCTCTGATAGTCCCACAAGCCACATACCTCTGATAGTACCACAAGCCACATACCTCTGATTGTCCCACAAGCCACATACCTCTGATAGTCCCACAAGGCACATACCTCTGATAGTCCCACAAGCCACATATTAGTCTGATAGTCCCACAAGCCACATACCTCTGATAGTCCCACAAGCCACATATTAGTCTGATAGTCCCACAAGTCACATACCTCTGATTGTCCCACAAGCCACATATTAGTCTGATAGTCCCACAAGTCACATACCTCTGATAGTCTTACAAGCCACATATTAGTATGATAGTCCCACAAGCCACATGCCTCTGATAGTCCCACAAGCCACATATTAGTCTGATAGTCCCACAAGTCACATACCTCTGATAGTCCCACAAGCCACATATTAGTCTGATAGTCCCACAAATCACATACCTTTGATAGTCCCACAAGCCACATATTAATCTGATAGTCCCACAAGCCACATACCTCTGATAGTCCCACAAGCCACATATTAGTCTGATAGTCCCACAAGCCACATACCTCTGATAGTCCCACAAGCCACATACCTCTGATAGTCCCACAAGCCACATACCTCTGATAGTCCCACAAGCCACATACCTCTGATAGTCCCACAAGTCACATATCTTTGGTAGTCCTACAAGCAACATATTAATCTGATAGTCCCACAAACCACATACCTCTGATAGTCCCACACGCAACATATTAGTCTGATAGTCCCACAAGCCACATACTTCTGATAGTCCCACAAGCCACATATTAGTCTGATAGTCCCACAAGCCACATACCTCTGATAGTCTCACAAGCCACATATTAGTCTGATAGTCCCACAAGTCACATACCTCTTATAGTCCCACAAACCACATACTTCTGATAGTCCCACAAGCCACATACCTCTGATAGTCCCACAAGCCACATATTAGTCTGATAGTCCCACAAGCGACATACCTCTGATAGTCCCACAAGCCACATACCTCTGATAGTCCCACAAGCCACATACCTCTGATAGTCTCACAAGCCACATACCTCTGATAGTCCCACTAGCCACATACCTCTGATAGTCGCACAAGCTACATACCTCTCATAGTCCAACACGCCACATATAATTTTGATAGTCCCACAAGCCACATACCTCTGATAGTCCCACAAACCACATACCTCTGATAGTCCCACAAGCCGCATATTAGTCTGATAGTCCCACAGGTCACATACCTCTGATAGTCCCACAAACCACATACCTCTGATAGTCCCACAAGCCACATATTAGTCTGATAGTCCCACAAGTCACATACCTCTGATAGTCCCATAAGCCACATATTAATCTGATAGTCCCACAAGCCACATACATCTGATAGCCCCACAAGCCACATACCTCTGATAGTCCCACAAACCACATATTAGTCTGATAGTTCCACAAGCCACATCCCTCTGATAGTCCCACAAGCCAGATAATTGTCTGATAGTCCCACAGGTCACATATCTCTGATAGTCCCACAAGCCACATAACTCTGATAGTCCCACAAGCCACATACTTCTGATAGTCCCACAAGCCACATACCTCTGATAGTCTCACAAGCCACATACCTCTGATAGTCCCACTAGCCACATACCTCTGACAGTCCCACAAGCTACATACCTCTCATAGTCCCACAAGCCACATACCTCACATAGTCCAACACGCCACATATTAGTTTGATAGTCCCACAAGCCACATACCTCTGATAGTCCCACAAACCTCATACCTCTGATAGTCCCACAAGCCACATATTAGTCTGATAGTCCCACAGGTCACATACTTCTGATAGTCCCACAAACCACATATCTCTGATAGTCCCACAACCCACATATTAGTCTGATAGTCCATCAAGCCAGATACCTCTGATAGTCCCACAAGCCACATACCTCTGATAGTCCCACAAGTCACATACCTCTGATAGTCCCACAAGTCACATACCTCTGATAGTCCCACAAGCCACATACCTCTGATAGTACCACAAGCCACATACCTCTGATTGTCCCACAAGCCACATACCTCTGATAGTCCCACAAGGCACATACCTCTGATAGTCCCACAAGCCACATATTAGTCTGATAGTCCCACAAGCCACATACCTCTGATAGTCCCACAAGCCACATATTAGTCTGATAGTCCCACAAGTCACATACCTCTGATTGTCCCACAAGTCACATACCTCTGATAGTCTTACAAGCCACATATTAGTATGATAGTCCCACAAGCCACATGCCTCTGATAGTCCCACAAGCCACATATTAGTCTGATAGTCCCACAAGTCACATACCTCTGATAGTCCCACAAGCCACATATTAGTCTGATAGTCCCACAAATCACATACCTTTGATAGTCCCACAAGCCACATATTAATCTGATAGTCCCACAAGCCACATACCTCTGATAGTCCCACAAGCCACATATTAGTCTGATAGTCCCACAAGCCACATACCTCTGATAGTCCCACAAGCCACATACCTCTGATAGTCCCACAAGCCACATACCTCTGATAGTCCCACAAGCCACATACCTCTGATAGTCCCACAAGTCACATACCTTTGGTAGTCCTACAAGCAACATATTAATCTGATAGTCCCACAAACCACATATCTCTGATAGTCCCACACGCAACATATTAGTCTGATAGTCCCACAAGCCACATACTTCTGATAGTCCCACAAGCCACATATTAGTCTGATAGTCCCACAAGCCACATACCTCTGATAGTCTCACAAGCCACATATTAGTCTGATAGTCCCACAAGTCACATACCTCTGATAGTCCCACAAGTCACATACCTCTTATAGTCCCACAAACCACATACTTCTGATAGTCCCACAAGCCACATATTAGTCTGATAGTCCCACAAGCCACATACCTCTGATAGTCCCACAAGCCACATACCTCTGATAGTCCCACAAGCCACATATTAGTCTGATAGTCCCACAAGTCACATACCTCTGATAGTCCCACAAACCACATATTAGTCTGATAGTTCCACAAGCGACATACCTCTGATAGTCCCACAAGCCACATATTAGTCTGATAGTCCCACAGGTCACATATCTCTGATAGTCCCACAAGCGACATACCTCTGATAGTCCCACAAGCCACATACCTCTGATAGTCCCACAAGCCACATACCTCTGATAGTCTCACAAGCCACATACCTCTGATAGTCCCACTAGCCACATACCTCTGATAGTCCCACAAGCTACATACCTCTCATAGTCCCACAAGCCACATACCTCTCATAGTCCAACACGCCACATATTAGTTTGATAGTCCCACAAGCCACATACCTCTGATAGTCCCACAAACCACATACCTCTGATAGGCCCACAAGCCGCATATTAGTCTGATAGTCCCACAGGTCACATACCTCTGATAGTCCCACAAGCCACATACCTCTGATAGTCCCACAAGCCACATATTAGTCTGATAGTCCCAGAAATCACATACCTCTGATAGTCCCACAAGCTACATATTAGTCTGATAGTCCCTCAAGTCACATACCTCTGATAGTCCCACAAGCCACATACCTCTGATAGTCCCACAAGCCACATACCTCTGATAGTCTCACAAGCCACATACCTCTGATAGTCCCACTAGCCACATACCTCTGATAGTCCCACAAGCTACATACCTCTCATAGTCCCACAAGCCACATACCTCTCATAGTCCAACACGCCACATATTAGTTTGATAGTCCCACAAGCCACATACCTCTGATAGTCTTACAAGCCACATATTAGTATGATAGTCCCACAAGCCACATGCCTCTGATAGTCCCACAAGCCACATATTAGTCTGATAGTCCCACAAGCCACATACCTCTGATAGTCCCACAAGCCACATACCTCTGATAGTCCCACAAGTCACATACCTTTGGTAGTCCTACAAGCAACATATTAATCTGATAGTCCCACAAACCACATACCTCTGATAGTCCCACACGCAACATATTAGTCTGATAGTCCCACAAGCCACATACTTCTGATAGTCCCACAAGCCACATATTAGTCTGATAGTCCCACAAGCCACATACCTCTGATAGTCTCACAAGCCACATATTAGTCTGATAGTCCCACAAGTCACATACCTCTTATAGTCCCACAAACCACATACTTCTGATAGTCCCACAAGCCACATACCTCTGATAGTCCCACAAGCCACATATTAGTCTGATAGTCCCACAAGCCACATACCTCTGATAGTCCCACAAGCCACATACCTCTGATAGTCCCACAAGCCACATATTAGTCTGATAGTCCCACAAGTCACATACCTCTGATAGTCCCACAAACCACATATTAGTCTGATAGTTCCACAAGCCACATACCTCTGATAGTCCCACAAGCCACATATTAGTCTGATAGTCCCACAGGTCACATATCTCTGATAGTCCCACAAGCGACATACCTCTGATAGTACCACAAGCCACATACCTCTGATTGTCCCACAAGCCACATACCTCTGATAGTCCCACAAGGCACATACCTCTGATAGTCCCACAAGCCACATATTAGTCTGATAGTCCCACAAGCCACATACCTCTGATAGTCCCACAAGCCACATATTAGTCTGATAGTCCCACAAGTCACATACCTCTGATAGTCCCACAAGCCACATACCTCTGATAGTACCACAAGCCACATACCTCTGATTGTCCCACAAGCCACATACCTCTGATAGTCCCACAAGGCACATACCTCTGATAGTCCCACAAGCCACATATTAGTCTGATAGTCCCACAAGCCACATACCTCTGATAGTCCCACAAGCCACATATTAGTCTGATAGTCCCACAAGTCACATACCTCTGATTGTCCCACAAGCCACATATTAGTCTGATAGTCCCACAAGTCACATACCTCTGATAGTCTTACAAGCCACATATTAGTATGATAGTCCCACAAGCCACATGCCTCTGATAGTCCCACAAGCCACATATTAGTCTGATAGTCCCACAAGTCACATACCTCTGATAGTCCCACAAGCCACATATTAGTCTGATAGTCCCACAAATCACATACCTTTGATAGTCCCACAAGCCACATATTAATCTGATAGTCCCACAAGCCACATACCTCTGATAGTCCCACAAGCCACATATTAGTCTGATAGTCCCACAAGCCACATACCTCTGATAGTCCCACAAGCCACATACCTCTGATAGTCCCACAAGCCACATACCTCTGATAGTCCCACAAGCCACATACCTCTGATAGTCCCACAAGTCACATATCTTTGGTAGTCCTACAAGCAACATATTAATCTGATAGTCCCACAAACCACATACCTCTGATAGTCCCACACGCAACATATTAGTCTGATAGTCCCACAAGCCACATACTTCTGATAGTCCCACAAGCCACATATTAGTCTGATAGTCCCACAAGCCACATACCTCTGATAGTCTCACAAGCCACATATTAGTCTGATAGTCCCACAAGTCACATACCTCTTATAGTCCCACAAGCCACATACTTCTGATAGTCCCACAAGCCACATACCTCTGATAGTCCCACAAGCCACATATTAGTCTGATAGTCCCACAAGCGACATACCTCTGATAGTCCCACAAGCCACATACCTCTGATAGTCCCACAAGCCACATACCTCTGATAGTCTCACAAGCCACATACCTCTGATAGTCCCACTAGCCACATACCTCTGATAGTCCCACAAGCTACATACCTCTCATAGTCCAACACGCCACATATAATTTTGATAGTCCCACAAGCCACATACCTCTGATAGTCCCACAAACCACATACCTCTGATAGTCCCACAAGCCGCATATTAGTCTGATAGTCCCACAGGTCACATACCTCTGATAGTCCCACAAACCACATACCTCTGATAGTCCCACAAGCCACATATTAGTCTGATAGTCCCACAAGTCACATACCTCTGATAGTCCCATAAGCCACATATTAATCTGATAGTCCCACAAGCCACATACATCTGATAGCCCCACAAGCCACATACCTCTGATAGTCCCACAAACCACATATTAGTCTGATAGTTCCACAAGCCACATCCCTCTGATAGTCCCACAAGCCAGATAATTGTCTGATAGTCCCACAGGTCACATATCTCTGATAGTCCCACAAGCCACATAACTCTGATAGTCCCACAAGCCACATACTTCTGATAGTCCCACAAGCCACATACCTCTGATAGTCTCACAAGCCACATACCTCTGATAGTCCCACTAGCCACATACCTCTGACAGTCCCACAAGCTACATACCTCTCATAGTCCCACAAGCCACATACCTCACATAGTCCAACACGCCACATATTAGTTTGATAGTCCCACAAGCCACATACCTCTGATAGTCCCACAAACCACATACCTCTGATAGTCCCACAAGCCACATATTAGTCTGATAGTCCCACAGGTCACATACTTCTGATAGTCCCACAAACCACATATCTCTGATAGTCCCACAACCCACATATTAGTCTGATAGTCCATCAAGCCACATACCTCTGATAGTCCCACAAGCCACATACCTCTGATAGTCCCACAAGCCACATACCTCTGATAGTCCCACAAGCCACATACCTCTGATAGTCCCACAAGTCACATACCTTTGGTAGTCCTACAAGCAACATATTAATCTGATAGTCCCACAAACCACATATCTCTGATAGTCCCACACGCAACATATTAGTCTGATAGTCCCACAAGCCACATACTTCTGATAGTCCCACAAGCCACATATTAGTCTGATAGTGCCACAAGCCACATACCTCTGATAGTCTCACAAGCCACATATTAGTCTGATAGTCCCACAAGTCACATACCTCTGATAGTCCCACAAGTCACATACCTCTTATAGTCCCACAAACCACATACTTCTGATAGTCCCACAAGCCACATATTAGTCTGATAGTCCCACAAGCCACATACCTCTGATAGTCCCACAAGCCACATACCTCTGATAGTCCCACAAGCCACATATTAGTCTGATAGTCCCACAAGTCACATACCTCTGATAGTCCCACAAACCACATATTAGTCTGATAGTTCCACAAGCGACATACCTCTGATAGTCCCACAAGCCACATATTAGTCTGATAGTCCCACAGGTCACATATCTCTGATAGTCCCACAAGCGACATACCTCTGATAGTCCCACAAGCCACATACCTCTGATAGTCCCACAAGCCACATACCTCTGATAGTCTCACAAGCCACATACCTCTGATAGTCCCACTAGCCACATACCTCTGATAGTCCCACAAGCTACATACCTCTCATAGTCCCACAAGCCACATACCTCTCATAGTCCAACACGCCACATATTAGTTTGATAGTCCCACAAGCCACATACCTCTGATAGTCCCACAAACCACATACCTCTGATAGGCCCACAAGCCGCATATTAGTCTGATAGTCCCACAGGTCACATACCTCTGATAGTCCCACAAGCCACATACCTCTGATAGTCCCACAAGCCACATATTAGTCTGATAGTCCCAGAAATCACATACCTCTGATAGTCCCACAAGCTACATATTAGTCTGATAGTCCCTCAAGTCACATACCTCTGATAGTCCCACAAGCCACATACCTCTGATAGTCCCACAAGCCACATACCTCTGATAGTCTCACAAGCCACATACCTCTGATAGTCCCACTAGCCACATACCTCTGATAGTCCCACAAGCTACATACCTCTCATAGTCCCACAAGCCACATACCTCTCATAGTCCAACACGCCACATATTAGTTTGATAGTCCCACAAGCCACATACCTCTGATAGTCTTACAAGCCACATATTAGTATGATAGTCCCACAAGCCACATGCCTCTGATAGTCCCACAAGCCACATATTAGTCTGATAGTCCCACAAGCCACATACCTCTGATAGTCCCACAAGCCACATACCTCTGATAGTCCCACAAGTCACATACCTTTGGTAGTCCTACAAGCAACATATTAATCTGATAGTCCCACAAACCACATACCTCTGATAGTCCCACACGCAACATATTAGTCTGATAGTCCCACAAGCCACATACTTCTGATAGTCCCACAAGCCACATATTAGTCTGATAGTCCCACAAGCCACATACCTCTGATAGTCTCACAAGCCACATATTAGTCTGATAGTCCCACAAGTCACATACCTCTTATAGTCCCACAAACCACATACTTCTGATAGTCCCACAAGCCACATACCTCTGATAGTCCCACAAGCCACATATTAGTCTGATAGTCCCACAAGCCACATACCTCTGATAGTCCCACAAGCCACATACCTCTGATAGTCCCACAAGCCACATATTAGTCTGATAGTCCCACAAGTCACATACCTCTGATAGTCCCACAAACCACATATTAGTCTGATAGTTCCACAAGCCACATACCTCTGATAGTCCCACAAGCCACATATTAGTCTGATAGTCCCACAGGTCACATATCTCTGATAGTCCCACAAGCGACATACCTCTGATAGTCCCACAAGCCACATACCTCTGATAGTCCCACAAGCCACATACCTCTGATAGTCTCACAAGCCACATACCTCTGATAGTCCCACTAGCCACATACCTCTGATAGTCCCACAAGCTACATACCTCTCATAGTCCAACACGCCACATATAATTTTGATAGTCCCACAAGCCACATACCTCTGATAGTCCCACAAACCACATACCTCTGATAGTCCCACAAGCCGCATATTAGTCTGATAGTCCCACAGGTCACATACCTCTGATAGTCCCACAAACCACATACCTCTGATAGTCCCACAAGCCACATATTAGTCTGATAGTCCCACAAGTCACATACCTCTGATAGTCCCATAAGCCACATATTAATCTGATAGTCCCCCAAGCCACATACATCTGATAGCCCCACAAGCCACATACCTCTGATAGTCCCACAAACCACATATTAGTCTGATAGTTCCACAAGCCACATACCTCTGATAGTCCCACAAGCCAGATAATTGTCTGATAGTCCCACAGGTCACATATCTCTGATAGTCCCACAAGACACATACCTCTGATAGTCCCACAAGCCACATACCTCTGATAGTCCCACAAGCCACATACCTCTGATAGTCTCACAAGCCACATACCTCTGATAGTCCCACTAGCCACATACCTCTGACAGTCCCACTAGCTACATACCTCTCATAGTCCCACAAGCCACATACCTCACATAGTCCAACACGCCACATATTAGTTTGTTAGTCCCACAAGCCACATACCTCTGATAGTCCCACAAACCACATACCTCTGATAGTCCCACAAGCCACATATTAGTCTGATAGTCCCACAGGTCACATACTTCTGATAGTCCCACAAACCACATATCTCTGATAGTCCCACAACCCACATATTAGTCTGATAGTCCATCAAGCCACATACCTCTGATAGTCCCACAAGCCACATACCTCTGATAGTCCCACAAGTCACATACCTCTGATAGTCCCACAAGTCACATACCTCTGATAGTCCCACAAGCCACATACCTCTGATAGTACCACAAGCCACATACCTCTGATTGTCCCACAAGCCACATACCTCTGATAGTCCCACAAACCACATATTAGTCTGATAGTTCCACAAGCCACATACCTCTGATAGTCCCACAAGCCACATATTAGTCTGATAGTCCCACAGGTCACATATCTCTGATAGTCCCACAAGCGACATACCTCTGATAGTCCCACAAGCCACATACCTCTGATAGTCCCACAAGCCACATACCTCTGATAGTCTCACAAGCCACATACCTCTGATAGTCCCACTAGCCACATACCTCTGATAGTCCCACAAGCCACATACCTCTGATAGTCCCACAAGTCACATACCTTTGGTAGTCCTACAAGCAACATATTAATCTGATAGTCCCACAAACCACATACCTCTGATAGTCCCACACGCAACATATTAGTCTGATAGTCCCACAAGCCACATACTTCTGATAGTCCCACAAGCCACATATTAGTCTGATAGTCCCACAAGCCACATACCTCTGATAGTCTCACAAGCCACATATTAGTCTGATAGTCCCACAAGTCACATACCTCTTATAGTCCCACAAACCACATACTTCTGATAGTCCCACAAGCCACATACCTCTGATAGTCCCACAAGCCACATATTAGTCTGATAGTCCCACAAGCCACATACCTCTGATAGTCCCACAAGCCACATACCTCTGATAGTCCCACAAGCCACATATTAGTCTGATAGTCCCACAAGTCACATACCTCTGATAGTCCCACAAACCACATATTAGTCTGATAGTTCCACAAGCCACATACCTCTGATAGTCCCACAAGCCACATATTAGTCTGATAGTCCCACAGGTCACATATCTCTGATAGTCCCACAAGCGACATACCTCTGATAGTCCCACAAGCCACATACCTCTGATAGTCCCACAAGCCACATACCTCTGATAGTCTCACAAGCCACATACCTCTGATAGTCCCACTAGCCACATACCTCTGATAGTCCCACAAGCTACATACCTCTCATAGTCCAACACGCCACATATAATTTTGATAGTCCCACAAGCCACATACCTCTGATAGTCCCACAAACCACATACCTCTGATAGTCCCACAAGCCGCATATTAGTCTGTTAGTCCCACAGGTCACATACCTCTGATAGTCCCACAAACCACATACCTCTGATAGTCCCACAAGCCACATATTAGTCTGATAGTCCCACAAGTCACATACCTCTGATAGTCCCATAAGCCACATATTAATCTGATAGTCCCACAAGCCACATACATCTGATAGCCCCACAAGCCACATACCTCTGATAGTCCCACAAACCACATATTAGTCTGATAGTTCCACAAGCCACATACCTCTGATAGTCCCACAAGCCAGATAATTGTCTGATAGTCCCACAGGTCACATATCTCTGATAGTCCCACAAGACACATACCTCTGATAGTCCCACAAGCCACATACCTCTGATAGTCCCACAAGCCACATACCTCTGATAGTCTCACAAGCCACATACCTCTGATAGTCCCACTAGCCACATACCTCTGACAGTCCCACTAGCTACATACCTCTCATAGTCCCACAAGCCACATACCTCACATAGTCCAACACGCCACATATTAGTTTGATAGTCCCACAAGCCACATACCTCTGATAGTCCCACAAACCACATACCTCTGATAGTCCCACAAGCCACATATTAGTCTGATATCCCACAGGTCACATACTTCTGATAGTCCCACAAACCACATATCTCTGATAGTCCCACAACCCACATATTAGTCTGATAGTCCATCAAGCCACATACCTCTGATAGTCCCACAAGCCACATACCTCTGATAGTCCCACAAGTCACATACCTCTGATAGTCCCACAAGTCACATACCTCTGATAGTCCCACAAGCCACATACCTCTGATAGTACCACAAGCCACATACCTCTGATTGTCCCACAAGCCACATACCTCTGATAGTCCCACAAACCACATATTAGTCTGATAGTTCCACAAGCCACATACCTCTGATAGTCCCACAAGCCACATATTAGTCTGATAGTCCCACAGGTCACATATCTCTGATAGTCCCACAAGCGACATACCTCTGATAGTCCCACAAGCCACATACCTCTGATAGTCCCACAAGCCACATACCTCTGATAGTCTCACAAGCCACATACCTCTGATAGTCCCACTAGCCACATACCTCTGATAGTCCCACAAGCTACATACCTCTCATAGTCCAACACGCCACATATAATTTTGATAGTCCCACAAGCCACATACCTCTGATAGTCCCACAAACCACATACCTCTGATAGTCCCACAAGCCGCATATTAGTCTGATAGTCCCACAGGTCACATACCTCTGATAGTCCCACAAACCACATACCTCTGATAGTCCCACAAGCCACATATTAGTCTGATAGTCCCACAAGTCACATACCTCTGATAGTCCCATAAGCCACATATTAATCTGATAGTCCCACAAGCCACATACATCTGATAGCCCCACAAGCCACATACCTCTGATAGTCCCACAAACCACATATTAGTCTGATAGTTCCACAAGCCACATACCTCTGATAGTCCCACAAGCCAGATAATTGTCTGATAGTCCCACAGGTCACATATCTCTGATAGTCCCACAAGACACATACCTCTGATAGTCCCACAAGCCACATACCTCTGATAGTCCCACAAGCCACATACCTCTGATAGTCTCACAAGCCACATACCTCTGATAGTCCCACTAGCCACATACCTCTGACAGTCCCACAAGCTACATACCTCTCATAGTCCCACAAGCCACATACCTCACATAGTCCAACACGCCACATATTAGTTTGATAGTCCCACAAGCCACATACCTCTGATAGTCCCACAAACCACATACCTCTGATAGTCCCACAAGCCACATATTAGTCTGATAGTCCCACAGGTCACATACTTCTGATAGTCCCACAAACCACATATCTCTGATAGTCCCACAACCCACATATTAGTCTGATAGTCCATCAAGCCACATACCTCTGATAGTCCCACAAGCCACATACCTCTGATAGTCCCACAAGTCACATACCTCTGATAGTCCCACAAGTCACATACCTCTGATAGTCCCACAAGCCACATACCTCTGATAGTACCACAAGCCACATACCTCTGATTGTCCCACAAGCCACATACCTCTGATAGTCCCACAAGGCACATACCTCTGATAGTCCCACAAGCCACATATTAGTCTGATAGTCCCACAAGCCACATACCTCTGATAGTCCCACAAGCCACATATTAGTCTGATAGTCCCACAAGTCACATACCTCTGATTGTCCCACAAGCCACATATTAGTCTGATAGTCCCACAAGTCACATACCTCTGATAGTCCCACAAGCCACATATTAGTCTGATAGTCCCACAAATCACATACCTTTGATAGTCCCACAAGCCACATATTAATCTGATAGTCCCACAAGCCACATACCTCTGATAGTCCCACAAGCCACATATTAGTCTGATAGTCCCACAAGCCACATACCTCTGATAGTCCCACAAGCCACATACCTCTGATAGTCCCACAAGCCACATACCTCTGATAGTCCCACAAGCCACATACCTCTGATAGTCCCACAAGTCACATACCTTTGGTAGTCCTACAAGCAACATATTAATCTGATAGTCCCACAAACCACATATCTCTGATAGTCCCACACGCAACATATTAGTCTGATAGTCCCACAAGCCACATACTTCTGATAGTCCCACAAGCCACATATTAGTCTGATAGTCCCACAAGCCACATACCTCTGATAGTCTCACAAGCCACATATTAGTCTGATAGTCCCACAAGTCACATACCTCTGATAGTCCCACAAGTCACATACCTCTTATAGTCCCACAAACCACATACTTCTGATAGTCCCACAAGCCACATATTAGTCTGATAGTCCCACAAGCCACATACCTCTGATAGTCCCACAAGCCACATACCTCTGATAGTCCCACAAGCCACATATTAGTCTGATAGTCCCATAAGTCACATACCTCTGATAGTCCCACAAACCACATATTAGTCTGATAGTTCCACAAGCGACATACCTCTGATAGTCCCACAAGCCACATATTAGTCTGATAGTCCCACAGGTCACATATCTCTGATAGTCCCACAAGCGACATACCTCTGATAGTCCCACAAGCCACATACCTCTGATAGTCTCACAAGCCACATACCTCTGATAGTCCCACTAGCCACATACCTCTGATAGTCCCACAAGCTACATACCTCTCATAGTCCCACAAGCCACATACCTCTCATAGTCCAACACGCCACATATTAGTCTGATAGTCCCACAAGCCACATACCTCTGATAGTCCCACAAGCCACATACCTCTGATAGTCCCACAAGCCACATATTAGTCTGATAGTCCCACAAGTCACATACCTCTGATAGTCCCACAAACCACATATTAGTCTGATAGTTCCACAAGCGACATACCTCTGATAGTCCCACAAGCCACATATTAGTCTGATAGTCCCACAAGCCACATACCTCTGATAGTCCCACAAGCCACATACCTCTGATAGTCCCACAAGCCACATACCTCTGATAGTCTCACAAGCCACATACCTCTGATAGTCCCACTAGCCACATACCTCTGATAGTGCCACAAGCTACATACCTGTCATAGTCCCACAAGCCACATACCTCTCATAGTCCAACACGCCACATATTAGTTTGATAGTCCCACAAGCCACATACCTCTGATAGTCCCACAAACCACATACCTCTGATAGTCCCACAAGCCGCATATTAGTCTGATAGTCCCACAGGTCACATACCTCTGATAGTCCCACAAGCCACATACCTCTGATAGTCCCACAAGCCACATATTAGTCTGATAGTCCCACAAATCACATACCTCTGATAGTCCCACAAGCTACATATTAGTCTGATAGTCCCACAAGTCACATACCTCTGATAGTCCCACAAGCCACATACCTCTGATAGTCCCACAAGCCACATACCTCTGATAGTCTCACAAGCCACATACCTCTGATAGTCCCACTAGCCACATACCTCTGCTAGTCCCACAAGCTACATACCTCTCATAGTCCCACAAGCCACATACCTCTCATAGTCCAACACGCCACATATTAGTTTGATAGTCCCACAAGCCACATACCTCTGATAGTCCCACAAACCACATACCTCTGATAGTCCCACAAGCCGCATATTAGTCTGATAGTCCCACAGGTCACATACCTCTGATAGTCCCACAAACCACATACCTCTGATAGTCCCACAAGCCACATATTAGTCTGATAGTCCCACAAGTCACATACCTCTGATAGTCCCATAAGCCACATATTAATCTGATAGTCCCACAAGCCACATACATCTGATAGTCCCACAAGCCACATACCTCTGATAGTCCCACAAACCACATATTAGTCTGATAGTTCCACAAGCCACATACCTCTGATAGTCCCACAAGCCAGATAATTGTCTGATAGTCCCACAGGTCACATATCTCTGATAGTCCCACAAGCCACATACCTCTGATAGTCCCACAAGCCACATACCTCTGATAGTCCCACAAGCCACATACCTCTGATAGTCTCACAAGCCACATACCTCTGATAGTCCCACTAGCCACATACCTCTGACAGTCCCACAAGCTACATACCTCTCATAGTCCCACAAGCCACATACCTCACATAGTCCAACACGCCACATATTAATCTGATAGTCCCACAAGCCACATACCTCTGATAGTCCCACAAACCACATACCTCTGATAGTCCCACAAGCCACATATTAGTCTGATAGTCCCACAGGTCACATACTTCTGATAGTCCCACAAACCACATATCTCTGATAGTCCCACAAGCCACATATTAGTCTGATAGTCCATCAAGCCACATACCTCTGATAGTCCCACAAGCCACATACCTCTGATAGTCCCACAAGTCACATACCTCTGATAGTCCCACAAGTCACATACCTCTGATAGTCCCACAAGCCACATACCTCTGATAGTCCCACAAGGCACATACCTCTGATAGTCCCACAAGCCACATATTAGTCTGATTGTCCCACAAGCCACATACCTCTGATAGTCCCACAAGCCACATATTAGTCTGATAGTCCCACAAGTCACATACCTCTGATTGTCCCACAAGCCACATATTAGTTTGATAGTCCCACACGTCACATACCTCTGATAGTCTTACAAGCCACATATTAGTATGATAGTCCCACAAGCCACATGCCTCTGATAGTCCCACAAGCCACATATTAGTCTGATAGTCCCACAAGTCACATACCTCTGATAGTCCCACAAGCCACATATTAGTCTGATAGTCCCACAAATCACATACCTTTGATAGTCCCACAAGCCACATATTAATCTGATAGTCCCACAAGCCACATACCTCTGATAGTCTCACAAGCCACATATTAGTCTGATAGTCCCACAAGTCACATACCTCTGATAGTTCCACAAGTCACATACCTCTTATAGTCCCACAAACCACATACTTCTGATAGTCCCACAAGCCACATACCTCTGATAGTCCCACAAGCCACATATTAGTCTGATAGTCCCACAAGCCACATACCTCTGATAGTCCCACAAGCCACATACCTCTGATAGTCCCACAAGCCACATATTAGTCTGATAGTCCCACAAGTCACATACCTCTGATAGTCCCACAAACCACATATTAGTCTGATAGTTCCACAAGCCACATACCTCTGATAGTCCCACAAGCCACATATTAGTCTGATAGTCCCACAGGTCACATATCTCTGATAGTCCCACAAGCCACATACCTCTGATAGTCCCACAAGCCACATACCTCTGATAGTCTCACAAGCCACATATTAGTCTGATAGTCCCACAGGTCACATACCTCTGATAGTCCCACAAGCCACATACCTCTGATAGTCCCACAAGCCACATATTAGTCTGATAGTCCCACAAGTCACATACCTCTGATAGTCCCACAAGCTACATATTAGTCTGATAGTCCCACAAGTCACATACCTCTGATAGTCCCACAAGCCACATAACTCTGATAGTCCATCAAGCCACATACCTCTGATAGTCCCACAAGCCACATACCTCTGATAGTCCCACAAGCCACATACCTCTGATAGTTCCACAAGCCACATATTAGTCTGATAGTCCCACAAGCCACATACCTCTGATAGTCCCACAAGCCACATACCTCTGATAGTTCCACAAGCCACATATTAGTCTGATAGTCCCACAAGTCACATACCTCTGATAGTCCCACAGGCCACATATTAGTCTGATAGTCCCACAAGCCACATACCTCTGATAGTCCCACAAGTCACATGCCTCTAATAGTCCCACAAGTCACATACCTCTGATAGTCCCACAGGCCACATATTAGTCTGATAGTCCCACAAGCCACATACCTCTGATAGTCCCACAAGCCACATACCTCTGATAGTCCCCAAACCACATACCTCTGATAGTCCCACAAGCCACATACCTCTGATAGTCCCACAAGCCACATACCTCTGATAGTCCCACAAGCCACATACCTCTGATAGTCCCACAAGTCACATACCTCCGATAGTCCCACAAGCCACATATTAGTCTGATAGTCTTACAAGCCACATACCTCTGATAGTCCCACAAGCCACATACCTCTAATAGTCCCACAAGTCACATACCTCTGATAGTCCCACAAGCCACATATTAGTCTGATAGTCCCACCAGCCACATATTAGTCTAATAGTCCCACAAACCACATAGTTCTGATAGTCCCACAAGCCACATACTTCTGATAGTCCCACAAGCCACATACTGCTGATAGTCCCACAAGCCACATATTGGTTTGATAGTCCCACAAGTCACATACCTCTGATAGTCCCATAAGCCACATATTAGTCTGATAGTCCCACAAGCCACATACATCTGATAGTCCCACAAGCCACATACCTCTGATAGTCCCACAAGCCACATACCTCTGATAGTCCCACAAGCCACATACCTCTGATAGTCCCACAAGCCACATATTAGTTTGATAGTCCCACAAGCCACATACCTCTGATAGTCCCAAAAGCCACATATTAGTGTGATAGTCCCACAAGCCACATACCTCTGATAGTCCCACAAGCCACATACCTCTGATAGTCCCACAAGCCACATATTCGTCTGATAGTCCCACAAGCCACATACCTCTGATAGTCCCACAAGCCAAATACCTCTGATAGTCCCACAAGTCACATACCTCCGATAGTCCCACAAGCCACATATTAGTCTGATAGTCTTACAAGCCACATACCTCTGATAGTCCCACAAGCCACATACCTCTAATAGTCCCACAAGTCACATACCTCTGATAGTCCCACAAGTCACATACCTCTGATAGTCCCACAAGCCACATATTAGTCTGATAGTCCCACAAGCCACATATTAGTCTAATAGTCCCACAAACCACATAATGCGGATAGTCCCACAAGCCACTTATTGGTATGATAGTCCCACAAGCCACATACTTCTGATAGTCCCACAAGCCACATACTGCGGATAGTCCCACAAGCCACTTATTGGTCTGATAGTCCCATAAGTCACATACCTCTGATAGTCCCATAAGCCACATATTAGTCTGATAGTCCCACAAGCCACATACATCTGATAGTCCCACAAGCCACATTCCTCTGATAGTCCCACAAGCCACATACCTCTGATAGTCCCACAAGCCACATACCTCTGATAGTCCCACAAGCCACATATTAGTCTGATAGTCCCACAGGTCACATACATCTGATAGTCCCACAAGCCACATACCTCTGATAGTCCCACAAGCCACATATTAGTGTGATAGTCCCACAAGCCACATACCTCTGATAGTCCCACAGGCCACATACTGCTGATAGTCCCACAAGACACATATTAGTCTGATAGTCCCGCAAGTCACATACCTCTGATAGTCCCACAACCCACATACCTCTGATAGTCCCACAAGCCACATATTAGTCTGATAGTCCCACAGGTCACATACCTCTGATAGTCCCACAAGCCACATACCTCTGATAGTCCCACAAGCCACATACCTCTGATAGTCCCACAAGTCACATACCTCTGATAGTCCCACAAGCCACATACCTCTGATAGTCCCACAAGCCACATACCTCTGATAGTTCCACAAGCCACATACCTCTGATAGTCTCACAAGCCACATTCCTCTGATAGTCCCACAAGCCACATACCTCTGATAGTCTCACAAGCCACATATTAGTCTGATAGTCCCACAGGTCACATACCTCTGATAGTCCCACAAGCCACATACCTCTGATAGTCCCACAAGCCACATATTAGTCTGATAGTCCCACAAGTCACATACCTCTGATAGTCCCACAAGCTACATATTAGTCTGATAGTCCCACAGGTCACATACCTCTGATAGTCCCACAAGCCACATAACTCTGATAGTCCATCAAGCCACATACCTCTGATAGTCCCACAAGCCACATACCTCTGATAGTCCCACAAGCCACATACCTCTGATAGTCCCACAAGCCACATATTAGTCTGATAGTCCCACAAGCCACATACCTCTGATAGTCCCACAAGCCACATACCTCTGATAGTTCCACAAGCCACATATTAGTCTGATAGTCCCACAAGTCACATACCTCTGATAGTCCCACAGGCCACATATTAGTCTGATAGTCCCACAAGCCACATACCTCTGATAGTCCCACAAGTCACATGCCTCTAATAGTCCCACAAGTCACATACCTCTGATAGTCCCACAGGCCACATATTAGTCTGATAGTCCCACAAGCCACATACCTCTGATAGTCCCACAAGCCACATACCTCTGATAGTCCCACAAACCACATACCTCTGATAGTCCCACAAGCCACATACCTCTGATAGTCCCACAAGCCACATACCTCTGATAGTCCCACAAGCCACATACCTCTGATAGTCCCACAAGTCACATACCTCCGATAGTCCCACAAGCCACATATTAGTCTGATAGTCTTACAATCCACATACCTCTGATAGTCCCACAAGCCACATACCTCTAATAGTCCCACAAGTCACATACCTCTGATAGTCCCACAAGTCACATACCTCTGATAGTCCCACAAGCCACATATTAGTCTGATAGTCCCACCAGCCACATATTAGTCTAATAGTCCCACAAACCACATAGTTCTGATAGTCCCACAAGCCACATACTTCTGATAGTCCCACAAGCCACATACTGCTGATAGTCCCACAAGC
Source organism: Eledone cirrhosa (assembly GCA_964016885.1). NCBI lineage: Eukaryota > Metazoa > Mollusca > Cephalopoda > Octopoda > Eledonidae > Eledone > Eledone cirrhosa. The sequence continues at coordinate 373,568,290 of OZ024742.1, forward strand.
CACATATTGGTTTGATAGTCCCACAAGTCACATACCTCTGATAGTCCCATAAGCCACATATTAGTCTGATAATCCCACAAGCCACATACATCTGATAGTCCCACAAGCCACATACCTCTGATAGTCCCACAAGCCACATACCTCTGATAGTCCCACAAGCCACATACCTCTGATAGTCCCACAAGCCACATATTAGTCTGATAGTCCCACAGGTCACATACCTCTGATAGTCCCACAAGCCACATACCTCTGATAGTCCCACAAGCCACATATTAGTGTGATAGTCCCACAAGCCACATACCTCTGATAGTCCCACAAGCCACATACCTCTGATAGTCCCACAAGCCACATATTCGTCTGATAGTCCCACAAGCCACATACCTCTGATAGTCCCACAAGCCAAATACCTCTGATAGTCCCACAAGTCACATACCTCCGATAGTCCCACAAGCCACATATTAGTCTGATAGTCTTACAAGCCACATACCTCTGATAGTCCCACAAGCCACATACCTCTAATAGTCCCACAAGTCACATACCTCTGATAGTCCCACAAGTCACATACCTCTGATAGTCCCACAAGCCACATATTAGTCTGATAGTCCCACAAGCCACATATTAGTCTAATAGTCCCACAAACCACATACTGCGGATAGTCCCACAAGCCACTTATTGGTCTGATAGTCCCACAAGCCACATACTTCTGATAGTCCCACAAGCCACATACTGCGGATAGTCCCACAAGCCACTTATTGGTCTGATAGTCCCACAAGTCACATACCTCTGATAGTCCCATAAGCCACATATTAGTCTGATAGTCCCACAAGCCACATACATCTGATAGTCCCACAAGCCACATACCTCTGATAGTCCCACAAGCCACATACCTCTGATAGTCCCACAAGCCACATACCTCTGATAGTCCCACAAGCCACATATTAGTCTGATAGTCTCACAGGTCACATACATCTGATAGTCCCACAAGCCACATACCTCTGATAGTCCCACAAGCCACATATTAGTGTGATAGTCCCACAAGCCACATACCTCTGATAGTCCCACAGGCCACATACTGCTGATAGTCCCACAAGACACATATTAGTCTGATAGTCCCACAAGTCACATACCTCTGATAGTCCCACAACCCACATACCTCTGATAGTCCCACAAGCCACATATTAGTCTGATAGTCCCACAGGTCACATACCTCTGATAGTCCCACAAGCCACATACCTCTGATAGTCCCACAAGCCACATACCTCTGATAGTCCCACAAGTCACATACCTCTGATAGTCCCACAAGCCACATACCTCTGATAGTTCCACAAGCCACATACCTCTGATAGTCCCACAAGCCACATATTAGTCTGATAGTCCCACAAGTCACATACCTCTGATAGTCCCACAAGCTACATATTAGTCTGATAGTCCCACAAGTCACATACCTCTGATAGTCCCACAAGCCACATAACTCTGATAGTCCATCAAGCCACATACCTCTGATAGTCCCACAAGTCACATATCTCTGATAGTCCCACAAGCCACATATTAGTATGATTGTCCCACAAGCCACATGCCTCTGATAGTCCCACAAGCCACATATTAGTCTGATAGTCCCACAACTCACATACCTCTGATAGTCCCACAAGCCACATATTAATCTGATAGTCTCACAAGCCACATACCTCTGATAGTCCCACAAGCCACATATTAGTCTGATGGTCCCACAAGCCACATACCTCTGATAGTCCCAGTTCACCCTGTAATCTGGTACTGTTGGAGTCATGATAAAATACACCCAGTTCACCCTGTAATGTGCTACTGTTGGAGTCATGATAAATTACACCCAGTTCACCCTGTAATGTGCTCCTGTTGAAGTCATGATAAAATACACCCAGTTCACCCTGTAATGTGCTAGTGCTTGAGTCATGATAAAACGCACCCAGTTCACCCTGTAATGTGCTACTGTTGGAGTCATGATAAAATACACCCAGTTCACCCTGTAATGCGTTACTGTTGGAGTCATGATAAAATACACCCAGTTCACCCTGTAATGTGCTATTGTTGGATTCATGATAAAATACACCCAGTTCACCCAGTAATGTGCTAGTGGTGGAGTTCACCTTGTAATGTGCTAGTGGTGGAGTCATGATAAAATAGACCCAGCTCACCCTGTAATGTGCTACTGTTGGAGTCATGATAAAATACACCCAGTTCACCCTGTAATGTGCTACTGTTGGAGTCATCATAAAATACACCCAGTTCACCCTGTAACGTGCTAGTGCTGGAGTCATAATAAAATACAACCAGTTCAACCTGTAATGTGCTAGTGCTGGAGTCATGATAAAATACACCCAATTCACCCTGTAATGTGCTACTGTTGGAGTCGTGATAAAATACACCCAGTTCACCCTGTAATGTGCTACTGTTGGAGTCATGATAAAACACACCTAGTTCACCCTGTAATGTGCTACTGTTGGAGTCATGATAAAACACACCTAGTTCACCCTGTAATGTGCTAGTGCTGGAGTCATGATAAAACACACCCAGCTCACCCTGTAATGTGCTAGTGGTGTAGTCATGATAAAATACACCCAGTTCACCCTGTAATGTGCTACTGTTGGAGTCATGATAAAATACACCCAGTTCACCCTGTAATGTGCTAGTGCTGGAGTCATGATAAAACACACCCAGTTCACCCTGTAATGTGCTACTGTTGGAGTCATGATAAAATACACCCAGTTCACCCTGTAATGTGCTACTGTTGGAGTCATGATAAAATACACCCAGTTCACCCTGTAATGTGCTACTTTTGGAGTCAAGATAAAATACACCCAGTTCACCCTGTAATTTGCTCCTGTTGGAGACATGATAAAATACACCCAGTTCACCCTGTAATGTGCTACTATTGGAGTCATGATAAAATACACCCAGTTCACCCTGTAATGTGCTACTGTTGGAGTCATGATAAAATACACCCAGTTCACCCTGTAATGTGCTACTGTTGGAGTCATGATAAAATACACCCAGTTCACCCTGTAATGTGCTAGTGCTGGAGTCATGATAAAATACACCCAGTTCACCCTGTAATGTGCTCCTGTTGGAGTCATGATAAAATACACCCAGTTCACCCTGTAATGCGTTACTGTTGGAGTCATGATAAAATTAACCCAATTCACCCTGTAATGTGCTACTGTTGGAGTCATGTTAAAACACACCCAGCTCACCCTGTAATGTGCTAGTGGTGTAGTCATGATAAAATACACCCAGTTCACCCTGTAATCTGCTACTGTTGGAGTCATGATAAAATACACCCAGTTCACCCTGTAATGTGCTAGTGCTGGAGTAATGATAAAACACACCCAGTTCACCCTGTAATGTGCTAGTGCTGGAGTCATGATAAAATACACCCAGTTCACCCTGTAATGTGCTAGTGCTGGAGTAATGATAAAACACACCCAGTTCACCCTGTAATGTGCTACTGTTGGAGTCATGATAAAATACACCCAGTTCACCCTGTAATGCGTTACTGTTGGAGTCATGATAAAATACACCCAGTTCACTCTGTAATGTGCTAGTGCTGGAGTCATGATAAAATACACCCAGTTAACCCTGTAATGTGCTAGTGCTGGAGTCATGATAAAATACACCCAGTTCACCCTGTAATCTGCTAGTGCTGGAGTCATGATAAAATACACTCAGTTCACCCTGTAATGTGCTAGTGCTGGAGTCATGATAAAATACACTCAGTTCACCCTGTAATGTGCTAGTGCTGGAGTCATGATAAAATACACCCAGTTCACCCTGTAATGTGCTAGTGCTGGAGTCATGATAAAATACACCCAGTTCACCCTGTAATGTGCTACTGTTGGAGTCATGATAAAATACACCCAGTTAACCCTGTAATGTGCTAGTACTCAAGTCATGATAAAATAGACCCAGTTCACCCTGTAATCTGCTACTGTTGGAGTCATGATAAAATACACCCAGTTCACCCTGTAATGTGCTACTTTTGGAGGCATGATAAAATACACCCAGTTAACCCTGTAATGTGCTAGTACTCAAGTCATGATAAAATAGACCCTGTTCACCCTATAATGTGCTACTGTTGGAGTCATGATAAAATACACCCAGTTAACCCTGTAATGTGCTAGTACTCAAGTCATGATAAAATAGACCCAGTTCACCCTGTAATCTGTTACTGTTGGAGTCATGATAAAATACACCCAGTTCACCCTGTAATGTGCTACTGTTGGAGTCATGATAAAATACACCCAGTTCACCCTGTAATGTGCTACTGTTGGAGTCATGATAAAATACACCCAGTTCACCCTGTAATGTGCTAGTGCTGGAGTCATGATAAAACACTCCCACTTCACCCTGTAATGTGCTACTGTTGGAGTCATGATAAAATACACCCAGTTCACCCTGTAATGTGCTACTGTTGGAGTCATGATATAATACACCCAGTTCACCGTGTAATGTGCTACTGTTGGAGTCATGATAAAATACACCCAGTTCACCCTGTAATGTGCTAGTGCTGGAGTAATGATAAAACACCCAGTTCACCCTTTAATGTGCTACTGTTGGAGTCATGATAAAATACACCCAGTTCACCCTGTAATGTGCTCCTGTTGGGGTCATGATAAAATACACCCAGTTCACCCTGTAATGCGTTACTGTTGGAGTCATGATAAAATACACCCAATTCACCCTGTAATGTGATAGTGCTGGAGTCATGATAAAATACACCCAGTTCACCCTGTAATGTGCTCCTGTTGGAGTCATGATAAAATACACCCAGTTCACCCTGTAATGTGCTACTGTTGGAGTCATGATAAAATACACCGAGTTCACCCTGTAATGTGCTACTTTTGGAGTCATGATAAAATACACCCAGTTCACCCTGTAATGCGTTACTGTTGGAGTCATGATAAAATACACCCAGTTCACCCTGTAATGTGCTAGTGCTGGAGTCATGATAAAATACACCCAGTTCACCCTGTAATGTGCTAGTGCTGGAGTCATGATATAATACACCCAGTTCACCCTATAATGTGCTACTGTTGGAGTCATGATAAAATACACCCAGTTCACCCTGTAATGTGCTACTTTTGGAGTCATGATAAAATACACCCAGTTCACCCTGTAACGTGCTAGTGCTGGAGTCATGATAAAACACACCCAGTTCACCCTGTAATGTGCTAGTGGTGGAGTCATGATAAAATACACCCAGTTCACCCTGTAATGTGCTAGTGCTGGAGTCATGATATAATACACCCAGTTCACCCTGTAATGTGCTACTGTTGGAGTCATGATAAAATACACCCAGTTCACCCTGTAATCTGCTACCGTTGAAGTCATGATATAATACACCCAGTTCACCCTGTAATGTGCTAGTGCTGGAGACATGATAAAATACAACCAGTTCACCCTGTAAAGTGCTACTGTTGGAGTCATGATAAAATACACCCAGTTCACCCTGTAATCTGCTACTGTTGAAGTCATGATATAATACACCCAGTTCACCCTGTAATGTGCTAGTGCTGGAGTCATGATAAAATACAACCAGTTCACCCTGTAATGTGCTACTGTTGGAGTCATGATAAAATACACCCAGTTCACCCTGTAATGTGCTAGTGGTGGAGTCATGATAAAATACACCCAGTTCACCCTGTAATGTGCTAGTGCTGGAGTAATGATAAAACACACCCAGTTCACCCTGTAATGTGCTAGTGCTGGAGTCATGATATAATACACCCAGTTCACCCTGTAATGTGCTACTGCTGGAGTCAATATAAAATACACCCACTTCACCCTGTAATGTGCTACTGTTGGAGTCATGATATAATACACCCAGTTCACCCTGTAATGTGCTACTGTTGGAGTCATGATAAAATACACCCAGTTCACCCTGTAATGTGCTACTGTTGGAGTCATGATAAAATACACCCAGTTCACCCTGTAATGTGCTACTGTTGGAGTCATGATATAATACACCCAGTTCACCCTGTAATGTGCTAGTGCTGGAGTCAATATAAAATACACCCACTTCACCCTGTAATGTGCTAGTACTGGAGTCATGATAAAATACACCGAGTTCACCCTGTAATGTGCTACTTTTGGAGTCATGATAAAATACACCCAGTTCACCCTGTAATGCGTTACTGTTGGAGTCATGATAAAATACACCCAGTTCACCCTGTAATGTGCTAGTGCTGGAGTCATGATAAAATACACCCAGTTCACCCTGTAACGTGCTAGTGCTGGAGTCATGATATAATACACCCAGTTCACCCTATAATGTGCTACTGTTGGAGTCATGATAAAATACACCCAGTTCACCCTGTAATGTGCTACTTTTGGAGTCATGATAAAATACACCCAGTTCACCCTGTAACGTGCTAGTGCTGGAGTCATGATAAAACACACCCAGTTCACCCTGTAATGTGCTAGTGGTGGAGTCATGATAAAATACACCCAGTTCACCCTGTAATGTGCTAGTGCTGGAGTCATGATATAATACACCCAGTTCACCCTGTAATGTGCTACTGTTGGAGTCATGATAAAATACACCCAGTTCACCCTGTAATCTGCTACTGTTGAAGTCATGATATAATACACCCAGTTCACCCTGTAATGTGCTAGTGCTGGAGACATGATAAAATACAACCAGTTCACCCTGTAAAGTGCTACTGTTGGAGTCATGATAAAATACACCCAGTTCACCCTGTAATCTGCCACTGTTGAAGTCATGATATAATACACCCAGTTCACCCTGTAATGTGCTAGTGCTGGAGTCATGATAAAATACAACCAGTTCACCCTGTAATGTGCTACTGTTGGAGTCATGATAAAATACACCCAGTTCACCCTGTAATGTGCTAGTGCTGGAGTAATGATAAAACACACCCAGTTCACCCTGTAATGTGCTAGTGCTGGAGTCATGATATAATACACCCAGTTCACCCTGTAATGTGCTACTGCTGGAGTCAATATAAAATACACCCACTTCACCCTGTAATGTGCTACTGTTGGAGTCATGATATAATACACCCAGTTCACCCTGTAATGTGCTACTGTTGGAGTCATGATAAAATACACCCAGTTCACCCTGTAATGTGCTACTGTTGGAGTCATGATAAAATACACCCAGTTCACCCTGTAATGTGCTACTGTTGGAGTCATGATATAATACACCCAGTTCACCCTGTAATGTGCTAGTGCTGGAGTCAATATAAAATACACCCACTTCACCCTGTAATGTGCTAGTACTGGAGTCACGATAAAATACACCCAGTTCACCCTGTAATGTGCTACTGTTGGAGTCATGATAAAATACACCCACTTCACCCTGTAATGTGCTACTTTTGGAGTCATGATAAAACACACCCAGTTCACCCTGCAATGTGCTAGTGCTGGAGTCATTATAAAATACACCCTGTTCACCCTGTAATCTGCTACTGTTGGAGTCATGATAAAATACACCCAGTTCACCCTGTAATGTGCTACTGTTGGAGTCATGATAAAATACACCCAGTTCACCCTGTAATGTGCTAGTGCTGGAGTCATGATAAAATACACCCAGATCACCCTGTAATGTGATAGTGCCAATGTTCTCATACAACACACCCAGTTCACTCTGTAAGGCAATGGTGGTGGTGGTGGTAGTTTTTTGTCCTATTATTATTAAATTCCTTTTACCATTTTCACAAAAGCTATTTTTTTATCAGTTATTAACTGCAAATATATTCATATAATTAATTTTTGGCCAACTTTTACTTAATCCCCTTCATACCAACCCTCCAAAACTGCCCCTGTTTATGAAACACGACCTCCCATTTTATATTTTAAAGTGTTCCTATTTAAATTTAAATATTTTTAGCATAATTTGATATTTTGTAAAGTTATTTATGAATACCAACTTAATAAGTTCCATACATGGCTAATGTCTACCAAATATAAACAACATCTTTGACTACATGGAAGCTAGGAAAATATTGAACAACGGAAACTCCTCCTCCTCCTCCTTCTTCTTCACCCACTTATGCCGGAGAGGGTCGTGGGGGCAGAGTCCTCAAACACTCCTTCCAGTGGGTCCTGTCAGAAGCAACCATCTCCAACTGATCTGGCTGGATTTCCAATCGAGACTGGCCAAGCTCGTCGATGTTATCCAGCCAGCTGTAAGGAGTACTTCATACTTCTCCTACTCTGTCACGGCTTACTAGCTCTATACAGACGTTTAGATTGATTAAATAAATAAATAATGAAATAAATAATAATCTTAATAAATCCTTCCGATATTTTCATTAATTGATTGAAATAGAGTGTATTTCATTAGAAAGATGGCCGAAAGAGTTAAATAGATGCAAGCTCATGTTTACTAAGATAAATTCTATTAACTCAAATGTTTTACTGATATTCATTTTAATAAATTCCAACAAAGCCAAAGCCACAATTTTAATTTAAAAAATATAGCACTGAACTAAATACTGCTTAGTAGTCCCCATGTCTAACATTACTCCAGACTAGTTCAATTGAAAAGAGGTAGTCACAGTTCTAGGACAGCATTCTTCACTCTATGAGATGACATCTGGTGTACCACAGTGTTCTGTTCTTGGTCCCCTTTTGTTTGTTGCATATATAGTTTCCCATGTCTAACATTACCCCAACCTCCCTCTAACTTTATAAGGGCTGAAACACTCACTTGAGTAGGGTTTCTTCTCTGAAGACCTTCTGCTGTCCAGCTCTCCTGAGAGTTTCTTACCTCTTTTTATTGACCAAATACACTGATATATTTATATAGAAAACAGTTATATCAAATTAAGCTCAACCCTTTAGCATTTACATTACTCTATATATACTATTGTATTTTCATGGTAAACACTTTATCTCACATAATTATTTCATATAATATCTCACATAATGTTGAATCTGACATTTTGATATTATTTATTTTGAGAACAATACTTTAACATAAGTATGAGCAGCTGGTTTGAACAGAAAGAGGTGAGAGAATTAGGCTTCATCATCATCATTATCATCATTATCATCATCAACATCATCATCACATCATCACCGCTGCTGCCACCATCACCACCATCATCATCATCACTATCATCATCATCACCACCATCATCATCATTACCACCATCATCATCACCACCACCACCATCATCCTCATCATCATTATCATCATCACCACCACCATCATCATCAGCACCACCATCATCACCTCCAACATCATCATCACCACCACCACCATCATCGTCACCATCATCACCATCATCCTCATCATCATCTTTACCATTTAATATTCATTTTTCCATGCTAACATGGGTTAGACAAATTGTTCCATTGTGAAATAAGCTAGGTTAGATGATCATGTCTTGCTCACACAGAACTGGTTTTGGCTAGGTTTCTACAGGTGGATGCCCTTCCTAACACTGACCACATTTATAGTGTGTACTGGGTGCTTTTTGTTGTGACACCAGAGGCCAACCTGGAGAAGAAAGATCTGGAAGCTGAAAGACCCCTCGGCCAGTAACAGATTTAAAGATATTCTACTCAACGCCTACGACAGTAAAGAAGAACAGATAGAGACATTCAATGTAGAAGAGCACTGGGAGTTCCTAAAAAATAACTTACTAGAGGCGACGGATGAGATCTGTGGCTGGAGTAAGACCTCAAGCAGGAGGAGAGTGACTTGGTGGTGGAACAATAAGGTAGATGAGGCAGTTAAGGCCAAGAGACAGGCATGGTAAGAATGGAAGAATGGGTGGAGCAGGGTACATTACATAGAAACCAAGAGGGAAGCTAGGCGACGAGTATACTTAGCTAGGAGGGAAGCAGAGGATAGAAAATTCAAGCATGTTCTGCAACGTGAGGTGTTCAAAATTGCGAGGCAGTGTGTCAGAGAGAATTGTGATGTCATTGGAGAGAAGTGTATCCGGAATGATAAAGGTGAGCTTGCTCTCACAAATGCTGAGAAGAAAGATGCATGGCAGCGCCATTATGATAGATTACTAAATGAGAATGCATGGGAAGAAGAGACCCTACCCCAAGTAGACCCTATAGAGGGGCCAGCAGTACAAGTCAGCAGCAGCGTAGTAAGTAAGGCCATCAAAGATATGAAGACGGGGAAGGCAATTGGTCCATCGGGTATAGCTGCCGAGATGCTGAAGGCATCTGGGTCTGTAGGTCACACTATAACCACACGTATTGTTAACCAGGTAATACTAGGTGTCATACCAAAAGATTGGTGCAGTAGCATCATTGTCAACTGCTACAAAGGTAAAGGTGATGCACTCGATAGAGGAAACTATAGTGGTATAAAGCTGATGGACCAGGTCATGAAAGTAACAGAAAGAGTTATAGCCCAGTTGATTAGGGACCGGGTGAAACTAGATGAGATGCAATTTGGGTTTGTACCAGGAAGAGGCACCACTGATGCCCTCTTCCTTGTGAGGCAGTTACAGGAAAAGTACCTAGCTAAAAGTAAGCCACTCTACCTGGCATTCGTCGATCTCGAGAAAGCCTTTGACAGAGTTCCACGTGCTGTAATCTGGTGGGCTCTTAGAAAACTAGGAGTAGATGAATGACTTGTGAAAGCTGTATAAGCCATGTATAGGGGAGCAGTCAGCAAAGTTAGGATTAGCAATGAGTATAGCGAGGAATTTAGCGTACAGGTTGGTGTCCACCAGGGCTCTGTTCTTAGCCCTCTCCTGTTCATCATAGTCCTGCAGGCAATAACGGAGGAGTTTAAGACCGGATGCCCATGGGAACTCCTGTATGCTGATGACCTCGCACTTATAGCTGAATCTATGGTATAACTAGAGAAGAAATTCCAAACTTGGAAGCAGGGACTAGAAAGAAAGCGTCTCAAAGTCAACAGGACAAAGACTAAGGTCCTTGTATGTAGAAGAGGAAATAGAACCCAGATCCGCTCAGGGAAATGGCCTTGCTCAGTATGTAGGAAAGGTGTAGGTAGGAACTCTATTCTCTGCCCCAAATGCAAACAATGGGTACACAAGAGATGTAGCGGGATCTCAGGAAGCTTAATTAAGAATGTAGGCTTCACATGCAGCAGCTGTGCTGGGACAGCAAGCAGCAAACAGCCACAGGAAGCAAGTACCACCAATCTCTGGGAGGGCTCTGTAGAAAGATTAGACAGCTTCTGCTATCTAGGTGACCGAATTAGCAGCGGAGGTGGGTGTTCAGAAAGTACAATAACTAGGGTAAGAACGGGATGGAAGAAGTTTAGGGAACTACTACCACTGCTAGCTGCAAAAGGCTTCTCCCTCAAAATGAAAGGCAGACTGTATGATGCGTGTATACGAACAGCAATGTTACATGGTAGTGAGACCTGGGCGCTGAAGGTGGAAGACTTACGTAGATTAGAGAGAAACGAAGCCTGCATGCTACGATGGATGTGTAATATTAATATACGAGAACGACAAAGCATAAATGAATTGAGAGAGAGACTAAGCATAAGAGGAATCAAATGCTGTGTGCAGAAGAGGCGGTTGCGTTGGTATGGACATGTGATGCATATGAAGGATGACAGCTGCATAAAAAGGTGCAGAGCACTAGAAGTCAATGGAAACCGCGGAGTGGGGAGACCCAAGAAGACCTGGGATGAGGTGTTAAAAGCCGACCTCACCCAATTACACCTCTCAAAGGCGATGACACATGACCGTGACCTCTGGCGTCACGCAGTAATACAGAGTACCCGACCTCCCATGGGTACAAGCTGAAGCATATAGACAATATGCCCCCACACCCCCCACTGCAAGGCGGTCGTGGAGGTGCCACGGCAAAAAAGCACCCAGCCCACACTGTAAAGTGGACGTGTAGGTGCCACGGAAAAAAAGCACCCAGCACTCACTGTAAATGAGGTTGGTGTTAGGAAGGGCATCCAGCTGCAGAAATCAAGCCAGAATAAGTTCCTGTATGAGTAAGACAAGGTCAGCCGACCAGACACTGCCCACAACAGGACAACCCATCGAACCCATGCTAGCGTGGAAGAATGGACGTAAAATGGTGATGATGATGATGATGACCTACATGACCACTTTATAGTGTGTACTGGGTGCTTTTTGTCGTGAAACCTACATGACCACTTGACAGTGTGTACTGGGTGCCTTGTTGTCATGACACCTACATGACCTCTTGACAGTGTGTACTGGGTGCCTTGTTGTCATGACCCCTACATGACCTCTTGACAGTGTGTACTGGGTGCCTTGTTATCATGACCCCTACATGACCACTTGACAGTGTGTACTGGGTGCCTTGTTGTCATGACACCTACATGACCTCTTGACAGTGTGTACTGGGTGCCTTGTTGTCATGACACCTACATGACCACTTGACAGAGTGTACTGGGTGCCTTGTTGTCATGACACCTACATGACCTCTTGACAGTGTGTACTGGGTGCCTTGTTGTCATGACACCTACATGACCACTTGACAATGTGTACTGGGTGCCTTGTTGTCATGACACCTACATGACCACTTGACAGAGTGTACTGGGTGCCTTGTTGTCATGATACCTACATGACCTCTTGACAGTGTGTACTGGGTGCCTTATTGTCATGACACCTACATGACCTCTTGACAGTGTGTACTGGGTGCCTTGTTGTCATGATACCTACATGACCTCTTGACAGTGTGTACTGGGTGCCTTGTTGTCATGATACCTACATGACCTCTTGACAGTGTGTACTGGGTGCCTTGTTGTCATGACACCTACATGACCTCTTGACAGTGTGTACTGGGTGCCTTGTTGTCATGACACCTACATGACCACTTGACAGTGTGTACTGGGTGCCTTGTTGTCATGATACCTACATGACCTCTTGACAGTGTGTACTGGGTGCCTTGTTATCATGATACCTACATGACCTCTTGACAGTGTGTACTGGGTGCCTTGTTGTCATGACACCTACATGACCTCTTGACAGTGTGTACTGGGTGCCTTGTTGTCATGATACCTACATGACCTCTTGACAGTGTGTACTGGGTGCCTTGTTGTCATGACACCTACATGACCTCTTGACAGTGTGTACTGGGTGCCTTGTTGTCATGACACCTACATGACCTCTTGACAGTGTGTACTGGGTGCCTTGTTGTCATGACACCTACATGACCTCTTGACAGTGTGTACTGGGTGCCTTGTTGTCATGACACCTACATGACCTCTTGACAGTGTGTACTGGGTGCCTTGTTGTCATGACACCTACATGACCTCTTGACAGTGTGTACTGGGTGCCTTGTTGTCATGACACCTACATGACCTCTTGACAGTGTGTACTGGGTGCCTTGTTGTCATGACACCTACATGACCACTTGACAGTGTGTACTGGGTGCCTTGTTGTCATGACACCTACATGACCACTTGACAGTGTGTACTGGGTGCCTTGTTGTCATGATACCTACATGACCTCTTGACAGTGTGTACTGGGTGCCTTGTTGTCATGACACCTACATGACCTCTTGACAGTGTGTACTGGGTGCCTTGTTGTCATGACACCAACATGACCTCTTGACAGTGTGTACTGGGTGCCTTGTTGTCATGACACCTACATGACCTCTTGACAGTGTGTACTGGGTGCCTTGTTGTCATGACACCTACATGACCACTTGACAATGTGTACTGGGTGCCTTGTTGTCATGACACCTACATGACCTCTTGACAGTGTGTACTGGGTGCCTTGTTGTCATGACACCTACATGACCACTTGACAGTGTGTACTGGGTACCTTGTTGTCATGATACCTACATGACCACTTGACAGTGTGTACTGGGTGCCTTGTTGTCATGATACCTACATGACCTCTTGACAGTGTGTACTGGGTGCCTTGTTGTCATGACACCTACATGACCACTTGACAATGTGTACTGGGTGCCTTGTTGTCATGACACCTACATGACCACTTGACAGTGTGTACTGGGTACCTTGTTGTCATGATACCTACATGACCTCTTGACAGTGTGTACTGGGTGCCTTGTTGTCATGACACCTACATGACCTCTTGACAGTGTGTACTGGGTGCCTTGTTGTCATGACACCTACATGACCACTTGACAGTGTGTACTGGGTACCTTGTTGTCATGACACCTACATGACCACTTGACAGTGTGTACTGGGTGCCTTGTTGTCATGACACCTACATGACCTCTTGACAGTGTGTACTCGGTGCCTTGTTGTCATGATACCTACATGACCTCTTGACAGTGTGTACTCGGTGCCTTGTTGTCATGACACCTACATGACCTCTTGACAGTGTGTACTCGGTGCCTTGTTGTCATGATACCTACATGACCTCTTGACAGTGTGTACTCGGTGCCTTGTTGTCATGACACCTACATGACCACTTGACAGTGTGTACTGGGTGCCTTGTTGTCATGACACCTACATGACCTCTTGACAGTGTGTACTGGGTGCCTTGTTGTCATGATACCTACATGACCTCTTGACAGTGTGTACTGGGTGCCTTGTTGTCATGACACCTACATGACCTCTTGACAGTGTGTACTGGGTACCTTGTTGTCATGACACCTACATGACCTCTTGACAGTGTGTACTGGGTGCCTTGTTGTCATGATACCTACATGACCTCTTGACAGTGTGTACTGGGTGCCTTGTTGTCATGACACCTACATGACCTCTTGACAGTGTGTACTGGGTGCCTTGTTGTCATGATACCTACATGACCTCTTGACAGTGTGTACTGGGTGCCTTGTTGTCATGACACCTACATGACCACTTGACAGTGTGTAATGGGTACCTTGTTGTCATGACACCTACATGACCTCTTGACAGTGTGTACTGGGTGCCTTGTTGTCATGACACCTACATGACCTCTTGACAGTGTGTAATGGGTACCTTGTTGTCATGACACCTACATGACCTCTTGACAGTGTGTACTGGGTGCCTTGTTGTCATGACACCTACATGACCTCTTGACAGTGTGTACTGGGTGCCTTGTTGTCATGACACCTACATGACCTCTTGACAGTGTGTACTGGGTGCCTTGTTGTCATGACACCTACATGACCTCTTGACAGTGTGTACTCGGTGCCTTGTTGTCATGATACCTACATGACCTCTTGACAGTGTGTACTGGGTGCCTTGTTGTCATGACACCTACATGACCACTTGACAGTGTGTAATGGGTACCTTGTTGTCATGACACCTACATGACCTCTTGACAGTGTGTACTGGGTGCCTTGTTGTCATGACACCTACATGACCTCTTGACAGTGTGTAATGGGTACCTTGTTGTCATGACACCTACATGACCTCTTGACAGTGTGTACTGGGTGCCTTGTTGTCATGACACCTACATGACCTCTTGACAGTGTGTACTGGGTGCCTTGTTGTCATGACACCTACATGACCTCTTGACAGTGTGTACTGGGTGCCTTGTTGTCATGATACCTACATGACCTCTTGACAGTGTGTACTCGGTGCCTTGTTGTCATGATACCTACATGACCTCTTGACAGTGTGTACTGGGTGCCTTGTTGTCATGACACCTACATGACCTCTTGACAGTGTGTACTGGGTGCCTTGTTGTCATGATACCTACATGACCTCTTGACAGTGTGTACTCGGTGCCTTGTTGTCATGATACCTACATGACCTCTTGACAGTGTGTACTGGGTGCCTTGTTGTCATGACACCTACATGACCTCTTGACAGTGTGTACTCGGTGCCTTGTTGTCATGATACCTACATGACCTCTTGACAGTGTGTACTGGGTGCCTTGTTGTCATGACACCTACATGACCTCTTGACAGTGTGTACTGGGTGCCTTGTTGTCATGACACCTACATGACCTCTTGACAGTGTGTACTGGGTGCCTTGTTGTCATGATACCTACATGACCTCTTGACAGTGTGTACTCGGTGCCTTGTTGTCATGATACCTACATGACCTCTTGACAGTGTGTACTGGGTGCCTTGTTGTCATGACACCTACATGACCTCTTGACAGTGTGTACTGGGTGCCTTGTTGTCATGACACCTACATGACCTCTTGACAGTGTGTACTGGGTGCCTTGTTGTCATGATACCTACATGACCTCTTGACAGTGTGTACTCGGTGCCTTGTTGTCATGATACCTACATGACCTCTTGACAGTGTGTACTGGGTGCCTTGTTGTCATGACACCTACATGACCTCTTGACAGTGTGTACTGGGTGCCTTGTTGTCATGATACCTACATGACCTCTTGACAGTGTGTACTCGGGTGCCTTGTTGTCATGATACCTACATGACCTCTTGACAGTGTGTACTGGGTGCCTTGTTGTCATGACACCTACATGACCTCTTGACAGTGTGTACTGGGTGCCTTGTTGTCATGACACCTACATGACCTCTTGACAGTGTGTACTGGGTGCCTTGTTGTCATGACACCTACATGACCTCTTGACAGTGTGTACTGGGTGCCTTGTTGTCATGACACCTACATGACCACTTGACAGTGTGTACTGGGTGCTTGTTGTCATGATACCTACATGACCTCTTGACAGTGTGTACTGGGTGCCTTGTTGTCATGACACCTACATGACCTCTTGACAGTGTGTACTGGGTACCTTGTTGTCATGATACCTACATGACCACTTGACAGTGTGTACTGGGTGCTTGTTGTCATGATACCTACATGACCTCTTGACAGTGTGTACTGGGTGCCTTGTTGTCATGACACCTACATGACCTCTTGACAGTGTGTACTGGGTGCCTTGTTGTCATGACACCTACATGACCACTTGACAGTGTGTACTGGGTGCCTTGTTGTCATGATACCTACATGACCACTTGACAGTGTGTACTGGGTGCCTTGTTGTCATGACACCTACATGACCTCTTGACAGTGTGTACTGGGTGCCTTGTTGTCATGACACCTACATGACCACTTGACAGTGTGTACTGGGTGCCTTGTTGTCATGATACCTACATGACCTCTTGACAGTGTGTACTGGGTGCCTTGTTGTCATGACACCTACATGACCTCTTGACAGTGTGTACTGGGTGCCTTGTTGTCATGATACCTACATGACCTCTTGACAGTGTGTACTCGGTGCCTTGTTGTCATGACACCTACATGACCTCTTGACAGTGTGTACTGGGTGCCTTGTTGTCATGACACCTACATGACCTCTTGACAGTGTGTACTGGGTGCCTTGTTGTCATGATACCTACATGACCTCTTGACAGTGTGTACTCGGTGCCTTGTTGTCATGATACCTACATGACCTCTTGACAGTGTGTACTGGGTGCCTTGTTGTCATGACACCTACATGACCTCTTGACAGTGTGTACTGGGTACCTTGTTGTCATGATACCTACATGACCTCTTGACAGTGTGTACTGGGTGCCTTGTTGTCATGATACCTACATGACCTCTTGACAGTGTGTACTGGGTGCCTTGTTGTCATGACACCTACATGACCTCTTGACAGTGTGTACTGGGTGCCTTGTTGTCATGACACCTACATGACCTCTTGACAGTGTGTACTCGGTGCCTTGTTGTCATGACACCTACATGACCTCTTGACAGTGTGTACTGGGTGCCTTGTTGTCATGACACCTACATGACCTCTTGACAGTGTGTACTGGGTGCCTTGTTGTCATGACACCTACATGACCTCTTGACAGTGTGTACTCGGTGCCTTGTTGTCATGACACCTACATGACCTCTTGACAGTGTGTACTGGGTGCCTTGTTGTCATGACACCTACATGACCTCTTGACAGTGTGTACTGGGTGCCTTGTTGTCATGACACCTACATGACCTCTTGACAGTGTGTACTGGGTGCCTTGTTGTCATGACACCTACATGACCTCTTGACAGTGTGTACTCGGTGCCTTGTTGTCATGACACCTACATGACCTCTTGACAGTGTGTACTGGGTGCCTTGTTGTCATGACACCTACATGACCTCTTGACAGTGTGTACTGGGTGCCTTGTTGTCATGACACCTACATGACCTCTTGACAGTGTGTACTCGGTGCCTTGTTGTCATGACACCTACATGACCTCTTGACAGTGTGTACTGGGTGCCTTGTTGTCATGACACCTACATGACCTCTTGACAGTGTGTACTGGGTGCCTTGTTGTCATGACACCTACATGACCTCTTGACAGTGTGTACTGGGTGCCTTGTTGTCATGACACCTACATGACCACTTGACAGTGTGTACTGGGTGCCTTGTTGTCATGATACCTACTGACCACTTGACAGTGTGTACTGGGTGCCTTGTTGTCATGATACCTACATGACCACTTGACAGTGTGTACTGGGTGCCTTGTTGTCATGACACCTACATGACCACTTGACAGTGTGTACTGGGTGCCTTGTTGTCATGATACCTACTGACCACTTGACAGTGTGTACTGGGTGCCTTGTTGTCATGATACCTACATGACCTCTTGACAGTGTGTACTGGGTGCTTGTTGTCATGATACCTACATGACCTCTTGACAGTGTGTACTGGGTGCCTTGTTGTCATGATACCTACATGACCTCTTGACAGTGTGTACTGGGTGCCTTGTTGTCATGATACCTACTGACCACTTGACAGTGTGTACTGGGTGCTTGTTGTCATGATACCTACATGACCTCTTGACAGTGTGTACTGGGTGCCTTGTTGTCATGATACCTACTGACCACTTGACAGTGTGTACTGGGTGCCTTGTTGTCATGATACCTACTGACCACTTGACAGTGTGTACTGGGTGCTTGTTGTCATGATACCTACATGACCTCTTGACAGTGTGTACTGGGTGCCTTGTTGTCATGATACCTACTGACCACTTGACAGTGTGTACTGGGTGCCTTGTTGTCATGATACCTACTGACCACTTGACAGTGTGTACTGGGTGCTTGTTGTCATGATACCTACATGACCTCTTGACAGTGTGTACTGGGTGCCTTGTTGTCATGATACCTACTGACCACTTGACAGTGTGTACTGGGTGCTTGTTGTCATGATACCTACATGACCTCTTGACAGTGTGTACTGGGTGCCTTGTTGTCATGATACCTACATGACCACTTGACAGTGTGTACTGGGTGCCTTGTTGTCATGATACCTACTGACCACTTGACAGTGTGTACTGGGTGCTTGTTGTCATGATACCTACATGACCTCTTGACAGTGTGTACTGGGTACCTTGTTGTCATGATACCTACATGACCTCTTGACAGTGTGTACTGGGTGCCTTGTTGTCATGATACCTACATGACCACTTGACAGTGTGTACTGGGTGCCTTGTTGTCATGATACCTACTGACCACTTGACAGTGTGTACTGGGTGCCTTGTTGTCATGATACCTACATGACCTCTTGACAGTGTGTACTGGGTGCCTTGTTGTCATGATACCTACTGACCACTTGACAGTGTGTACTGGGTGCTTGTTGTCATGATACCTACATGACCTCTTGACAGTGTGTACTGGGTGCCTTGTTGTCATGATACCTACTGACCACTTGACAGTGTGTACTGGGTGCTTGTTGTCATGATACCTACATGACCTCTTGACAGTGTGTACTGGGTGCCTTGTTGTCATGATACCTACTGACCACTTGACAGTGTGTACTGGGTGCTTGTTGTCATGATACCTACATGACCTCTTGACAGTGTGTACTGGGTACCTTGTTGTCATGATACCTACTGACCACTTGACAGTGTGTACTGGGTGCTTGTTGTCATGATACCTACATGACCTCTTGACAGTGTGTACTGGGTGCCTTGTTGTCATGACACCTACATGACCTCTTGACAGTGTGTACTGGGTGCCTTGTTGTCATGACACCTACATGACCTCTTGACAGTGTGTACTGGGTGCCTTGTTGTCATGATACCTACATGACCTCTTGACAGTGTGTACTGGGTGCCTTGTTGTCATGATACCTACATGACCTCTTGACAGTGTGTACTGGGTGCCTTGTTGTCATGACACCTACATGACCTCTTGACAGTGTGTACTGGGTGCCTTGTTGTCATGACACCTACATGACCTCTTGACAGTGTGTACTGGGTGCCTTGTTGTCATGACACCTACATGACCTCTTGACAGTGTGTACTGGGTGCCTTGTTGTCATGACACCTACATGACCTCTTGACAGTGTGTACTGGGTGCCTTGTTGTCATGACACCTACATGACCACTTGACAGTGTGTACTGGGTGCCTTGTTGTCATGATACCTACATGACCACTTGACAGTGTGTACTGGGTGCCTTGTTGTCATGATACCTACATGACCTCTTGACAGTGTGTACTGGGTGCCTTGTTGTCATGACACCAATATGACCTCTTGACAGTGTGTACTGGGTGCCTTGTTGTCATGACACCTACATGACCACTTGACAGTGTGTACTGGGTGCCTTGTTGTCATGATACCTACATAACCACTTGACAGTGTGTACTGGGTGCCTTGTTGTCATGACACCTACATGACCACTTGACAGTGTGTACTGGGTGCCTTGTTGTCATGACACCTACATGACCACTTGACAGTGTGTACTGGGTGCCTTGTTGTCATGATACCTACATGACCACTTGACAGTGTGTACTGGGTGCCTTGTTGTCATGATACCTACATGACCTTTTAACAGAGTGTACTTGGTTCTTTGTTGTCATGACACCTACATGACCTCTTGACAGTGTGTACTGGGTGCCTTGTTGTCATGATACCTACATGACCTCATGACCGTGTGTACTGGGTTACTTGTTGTCATGACACCTACATGACCTCTTGACAATGTGTACTGGGTGCCTTGTTGTCATGACACCTACATGACCACTTGACAGTGTGTACTGGGTGCCTTGTTGTCATGATACCTACATGACCTCATGACCGTGTGTACTGGGTTACTTGTTGTCATGACACCTACATGACCTCTTGACAATGTGTACTGGGTGCCTTGTTGTCATGACACCTACATGACCACTTGACAGTGTGTACTGGGTGCCTTGTTGTCATGATACCTACATGACCTCTTGACAGTGTGTACTGGGTACCTTGTTGTCATGATACCTACATGACCTCTTGACAGTGTGTAATGGGTACCTTGTTGTCATGACACCTACATGACCTCTTGACAGTGTGTACTGGGTGCTTTGTTGTCATGATACCTACATGACCTCTTGACAGTGTGTACTGGGTGCCTTGTTGTCATGACACCTACATGACCTCTTGACAGTGTGTAATGGGTACCTTGTTGTCATGACACCTACATGACCTCTTGACAGTGTGTACTGGGTGCCTTGTTGTCATGACACCTACATAACCTCTTGACAGTGTGTACTGGGTGCCTTGTTGTCATGACACCTACATAACCTCTTGACAGTGTGTACTGGGTGCCTTGTTGTCATGATACCTACATGACCACTTGACAGTGTGTACTGGGTGCCTTGTTGTCATGATACCTACATGACCACTTGACAGTGTGTACTGGGTGCCTTGTTGTCATGATACCTACATGACCTCTTAACAGAGTGTACTTGGTTCCTTGTTGTCATGACACCTACATAACCACTTGACAGTGTGTACTGGGTGTCATGACACCTACATGACCTCTTGACAGTGTGTACTGGGTGCCTTGTTGTCATGATACCTACATGACCACTTGACAGTGTGTACTGGGTGCCTTGTTGTCATGATACCTACATGACCACTTGACAGTGTGTACTGTCTGCTTGTTGTCATAATACCTACATGACCTCTTGACAGTGTGTACTGGGTGCCTTGTTGTCATGATACCTACATGACCACTTGACCACTTGACAGTGTGTACTGGGTGCCTTGTTTTCCAAGGGAAAGGCAATGGGCAATACAGTTTGGCACCAGCTGAGTAAACTGGAGTTACGTGAAATGAAGTGTCTTGCTCAACACATCACCCTGTCAAACAATCAAACTCACAACCTATCAACTGCAATCCCAATACTCTAACCACTAAGCCATGTGCATGTATAAAAATCATATTCTCCATATTGAAGTTTTTCTCTTCTCATTTCTTCTTAATTTTGCCAGAACTTCCAATTCTTCTACAATTTATGCTCTGCTAAATGTGATAACATTTATGTAATGCCAAAAATATGATAAAATTTCAATATGAAATATAAAATATCTTGTTATACTTTGAGATATACTTTGCCAATAAAATATCTTGTACTTTGAGAGGGCCACAAAAATATATGTACCAGTTGGATTTCACTTTGGTTTTATTATTGATGGTGGATCTTTGAGATTTTTGTTCTGGATCTTTATGTTGTGAGTTCAGATCCCACTCAGGTCAACTTTGCTTATCATCCTTTTGGGGGTCAGTAAAATAAAGTGCCAGTCAAGTACTGATGGTGAATATAATCAACTTTTCCCACTCTCTAAATTGCTGGCCTTAGGTCACAATTAGAAGCCATTATTGGTAAGGTCCATAATCCACTCAGTTAGTTGACTAACTAGATAGTAATGTTACTGTCACAGCTCTTTACACCTTCTCTGACTCTACTAATAGTATACTAACTAGATAGTAATGTTACTGTCACAGCTCTTTACACCTTCTCTGACTCTACTAGTAGTTTAATAACTAGACAGTAATGTTACTGTCACAGCTCTTTACACCTTCTCTGACTCTACTAATAGTTTACTAACTAGATTGTAATGTTACTGTCACAGCTCTTTACACCTTCTCTGACTCTACTAATAGTTTACTAACTAGATAGTAATGTTACTGTCACAGCTCTTTACACCTTCTCTGACTCTTCTAATAGTTTACTAACTAGACAGTAATGATACTGACACAGCTCTTTACACCTTCTCTGACTCTACTAATAGTTTACTAAATAGATAGTAATGTTACTGTCACAGCTCTTTACACCTTCTCTGACTCTACTAATAGTTTACTAACTAGATAGTAATGTTACTGTCACAGCTCTTTACACCTTCTCTGACTCTACTAATAGTTTACTAAATAGATAGTAATGTTACTGTCACAGCTCTTTACACCTTCTCTGACTCTACTAATAGTTTACTAAATAGATAGTAATGTTACTGTCACAGCTCTTTACACCTTCTCTGACTCTACTAATAGTTTACTAAATAGATAGTAATGTTACTGTCACAGCTCTTTACACCTTCTCTGACTCTACTAATAGTTTACTAACTAGACAGTAATTTAACTGTCACAGCTCTTTACACCTTCTCTGACACTACTAATAGTTTACTAACTAGACAGTAATGTTACTGTTACAGCTCTTTACACCTTCTCTGATTCTGCTAATAGTTTACTAACTAGACAGTAATGTTACTGTTGCAGCTCTTTACACCTTCTCTGATTCTGCTAATAGTTTACTAACTAGACAGTAATGTTACTGTCACAGCTCTTTACACCTTCTCTGACTCTACTAATAGTTTACTAACTAGACAGTAATGTTACTGTCACAGCTCTTTACACCTTCTCTGACTCTACTAATAGTTTACTAACTAGACAGTAATGTTACTGTCACAGCTCTTTACACCTTCTCTGATTCTGCTAATAGTTTACTAACTAGACAGTAGTGTTACTGACACAGCTCTTTACACCTTCTCTGACTCTACTAATAGTTTACTAACTAGATAGTAATGTTACTGTCACAGCTCTTTACACCTTCTCTGACTCTACTAATAGTTTACTAACTAGATAGTAATGTTACTGTCACAGCTCTGTACACCTTCTCTGACTCTAGTAATAGTTTACTAACTAGATAGTAATGTTATTGTCACAGCTCTTTACAGTCTCTCTGACTCTACTAATAGTATACTAACTAGACAGTAATGTTACTGTCACAGCTCTTTACACCTTCTCTGACTCTACTAATAGTTTACTAACTAGACAGTAATTTAACTGTCACAGCTCTTTACACCTTCTCTGACTCTACTAATAGTTTACTAACTAGATAGTAATGTTACTGACACAGCTCTTTACAGCTTCTCTGACTCTACTAATAGTTTACTAACTAGATAGTAATGTTACTGACACAGCTCTTTACAGCTTTGCTGACTCTACTAATAGTTTACTAACTAGATAGTAATGTTACTGTCACAGCTCTTTACACCTTCTCTGACTCTACTAATAGTTTACTAACTAGACAGTAATGTTACTGACACAGCTCTTTACAGCTTCGCTGACTCTACTAATAGTTTACTAACTAGATAGTAATGTTACTGTCACAGCTCTTTACACCTTCTCTGTCTCTAGAAATACTTTACTAACTAGATAGTATTGTTAGTGACACAGCTCTTTATAGCTTCTCTGACTCTACTAATAGTTTACTAACTAGATAGTAATGTTACTGACACAGCTCTTTACACCTTCTCTGACTCTACTAATAGTTTACTAACTAGACAGTAATGTTACTGTCACAGCTCTTTACAGCTTCTCTGACTCTAATAATAGTTTACTAACTAGACAGTAATGTTACTGTCACAGCTCTTTACACCTTCTCTGACTCTACTAATAGTTTACTAACTAGATAGTAATGTTACTGACACAGCTCTTTACACCTTCTCTGACTCTACTAATAGTTTACTAACTAGACAGTAATTTAACTGTCACAGCTCTTTACACCTTCTCTGACTCTACTAATAGTTTACTAACTAGACAGTAATTTAACTGTCACAGCTCTTTACACCTTCTCTGACTCTACTAATAGTTTACTAACTAGATAGTAATGTTACTGACACAACTCTTTACACCTTCTCTGACTCTACTAATAGTTTACTAACTAGATAGTAATGTTACTGACACAGCTCTTTACACCTTCTTTGACTCTACTAATAGTTTACTAACTCGACAGTAATGTTACTGTCACAGCTCTTTACACGTTCTCTGACTCTACTAATAGTTTACTAACTAGATAGTAATGTTACTGACACAGCTCTTTACACCTTCTCTGACTCTACTAATAGTTTACTAAATAGATAGTAATGTTACTGTCACAGCTCTTTACACCTTCTCTGACTCTAGTAATAGTTTACTAAATAGATAGTAATGTTACTGTCACAGCTCTTTACACCTTCTCTGACTCTACTAATAGTTTACTAACTAGATAGTAATGTTACTGTCACAGCTCTTTACACCTTCTCTGACTCTACTAATAGTTTACTAACTAGATAGTAATGTTACTGTCACAGCTCTTTACACCTTCTCTGACTCTACTAATAGTTTACTAACTAGATAGTATTGTTAGTGACACAGCTCTTTACACCTTCTCTGACTCTACTAGTAGTTTACTAACTAGATAGTAATGTTAGGGACACAGCTCTTTACAGCTTCTCTGACTCTAGTAATAGCTTACTAACTAGATAGTAATGTTACTGTCACAGCTCTTTACACCTTCTCTGACTCTACTAATAGTTTACTAACTAGACAGTAATGTTACTGTTACAGCTCTTTACACCTTCTCTGATTCTGCTAATAGTTTACTAACTAGACAGTAATGTTACTGACACAGCTCTTTATAGCTTCTCTGACTCTACTAATAGTTTACTAACTAGACAGTAATGTTACTGTTACAGCTCTTTACACCTTCTCTGATTCTGCTAATAGTTTACTAACTAGACAGTAATGTTACTGACACAGCTCTTTATAGCTTCTCTGACTCTACTAATAGTTTACTAACTAGATAGTAATGTTACTGTCACAGCTCTTTACACCTTCTCTGACTCTACTAATAGTTTACTAACTAGATAGTAATGTTACTGTCACAGCTCTTTACACCTTCTCTGACTCTGGTAATAGTTTACTAACTAGTTAGTATTGTTAGTGACACAGCACTTTATCGCTTCTGTGACTCTACTAATAGTTTACTAACTAGACAGTAATGATACTGACACAGCTCTTTACACCTTCTCTGACTCTACAAATAGTTTACTAACTAGATAGTAATGTTATTGTCACAGCTCTTTACACCTTGTCTGACTCTACTAATAGTTTACTAACTAGACAGTAATGTTACTGTCACAGCTCTTTACACCTTCTCTGACTCTACTAATAGTTTACTAACTAGATTGTAATGTTACTGTCACAGCTCTTTACACCTTCTCTGACTCTACTAATAGTTTACTAACTAGATAGTAATGTTACTGTCACAGCTCTTTACACCTTCTCTGACTCTTCTAATAGTTTACTAACTAGACAGTAATGATACTGACACAGCTCTTTACACCTTCTCTGACTCTACTAATAGTTTACTAAATAGATAGTAATGTTACTGTCACAGCTCTTTACACCTTCTCTGACTCTACTAATAGTTTACTAACTAGATAGTAATGTTACTGTCACAGCTCTTTACACCTTCTCTGACTCTACTAATAGTTTACTAAATAGATAGTAATGTTACTGTCACAGCTCTTTACACCTTCTCTGACTCTACTAATAGTTTACTAAATAGATAGTAATGTTACTGTCACAGCTCTTTACACCTTCTCTGACTCTACTAATAGTTTACTAAATAGATAGTAATGTTACTGTCACAGCTCTTTACACCTTCTCTGACTCTACTAATAGTTTACTAACTAGACAGTAATTTAACTGTCACAGCTCTTTACACCTTCTCTGACTCTACTAATAGTTTACTAACTAGACAGTAATGTTACTGTTACAGCTCTTTACACCTTCTCTGATTCTGCTAATAGTTTACTAACTAGACAGTAGTGTTACTGACACAGCTCTTTACACCTTCTCTGACTCTACTAATAGTTTACTAACTAGATAGTAATGTTACTGTCACAGCTCTTTACACCTTCTCTGACTCTAGTAATAGTTTACTAACTAGATAGTAATGTTATTGTCACAGCTCTTTACAGTCTCTCTGACTCTACTAATAGTATACTAACTAGACAGTAATGTTACTGTCACAGCTCTTTACACCTTCTCTGACTCTACTAATAGTTTACTAACTAGACAGTAATTTAACTGTCACAGCTCTTTACACCTTCTCTGACTCTACTAATAGTTTACTAACTAGATAGTAATGTTACTGACACAGCTCTTTACAGCTTCTCTGACTCTACTAATAGTTTACTAACTAGATAGTAATGTTACTGACACAGCTCTTTACAGCTTTGCTGACTCTACTAATAGTTTACTAACTAGATAGTAATGTTACTGTCACAGCTCTTTACACCTTCTCTGACTCTACTAATAGTTTACTAACTAGACAGTAATGTTACTGACACAGCTCTTTACAGCTTCGCTGACTCTACTAATAGTTTACTAACTAGATAGTAATGTTACTGTCACAGCTCTTTACACCTTCTCTGTCTCTAGAAATACTTTACTAACTAGATAGTATTGTTAGTGACACAGCTCTTCATAGCTTCTCTGACTCTACTAATAGTTTACTAACTAGATAGTAATGTTACTGACACAGCTCTTTACACCTTCTCTGACTCTACTAATAGTTTACTAACTAGACAGTAATGTTACTGTCACAGCTCTTTACAGCTTCTCTGACTCTAATAATAGTTTACTAACTAGACAGTAATGTTACTGTCACAGCTCTTTACACCTTCTCTGACTCTACTAATAGTTTACTAACTAGATAGTAATGTTACTGACACAGCTCTTTACACCTTCTCTGACTCTACTAATAGTTTACTAACTAGACAGTAATTTAACTGTCACAGCTCTTTACACCTTCTCTGACTCTACTAATAGTTTACTAACTAGACAGTAATTTAACTGTCACAGCTCTTTACACCTTCTCTGACTCTACTAATAGTTTACTAACTAGATAGTAATGTTACTGACACAACTCTTTACACCTTCTCTGACTCTACTAATAGTTTACTAACTAGATAGTAATGTTACTGACACAGCTCTTTACACCTTCTTTGACTCTACTAATAGTTTACTAACTCGACAGTAATGTTACTGTCACAGCTCTTTACACGTTCTCTGACTCTACTAATAGTTTACTAACTAGATAGTAATGTTACTGACACAGCTCTTTACACGTTCTCTGACTCTACTAATAGTTTACTAACTAGATAGTAATGTTACTGTCACAGCTCTTTACACGTTCTCTGACTCTACTAATAGTTTACTAAATAGATAGTAATGTTACTGTCACAGCTCTTTACACCTTCTCTGACTCTAGTAATAGTTTACTAAATAGATAGTAATGTTACTGTCACAGCTCTTTACACGTTCTCTGACTCTACTAATAGTTTACTAACTAGATAGTAATGCTACTGACACAGCTCTTTACACCTTCTCTGACTCTACTAATAGTTTACTAAATAGATAGTAATGTTACTGTCACAGCTCTTTACACGTTCTCTGACTCTACTAATAGTTTACTAACTAGATAGTAATGTTACTGACACAGCTATTTACACCTTCTCTGACTCTACTAATAGTTTACTAACTAGACAGTAATGTTACTGACACAGCTCTTTACACTTTCTTTGACTCTACTAATAGTTTACTAACTCGACAGTAATTTAACTGTCACAGCTCTTTACACCTTCTCTGACTCTAGTAATAGTTTACTAACTACATAGTAATGTTACTGTCACAGCTCTTTACACCTTCTCTGACTCTACTAATAGTTTACTAACTAGATAGTAATGTTACTGACACAGTTCTTTATAGTTTCTCTGACTCTACTAATAGTTTACTAACTAGATAGTAATGTTACTGATACAGCTCTTTACTGCTTCTCTGACTCTACTAATAGTTTACTAACTAGATAGTAATGTTACTAACACAGTTCTTTACACCTTCTCTGACTCTACTAATAGTTTACTAACTAGACAGTAATGTTACTGTCACAGCTCTTTACACCTTCTCTGACTCTACTAATAGTTTACTAACTAGAGACTAATGTTACTGACACAGCTCTTTACACCTTCTCTGACTCTAGTAATAGTTTACTAACTCGATAGTAATGTTACTGTCACAGCTCTTTACAGTTTCTCTGACTCTACTAATAGTTTACTAACTAGATAGTAATGTTACTGACACAGCTCTTTACACCTTCTCTGACTCTACTAGTAGTTTACTAACTAGACAGTAATGTTACTGTCACAGCTCTTTACACCTTCTCTGACTCTACTAATAGTTTACTAACTAGATATGTTTCTTTTATTTGCCACTAGGGCATCAAAAGTGGGACAAGTAGAAAGGGGGGAGTTTACACAAAAAGGCGTCCTCAATAAGGAGGAGGCAATAACAAAATATAAAAATAAAATAGGATATAACAAAAAATAAAATTCATAACAAAATCCTCAATAAAGGGGAGGCGCCTTGGGGGGTCGCACACACCCCCGAAAAAAGTGTGCAACCCTTCTCCTCAGGAGCACAGAGAAGGGGTGCTCCCTTGGTCTTTCATCTTCCTCACCTATAGTCTGATGTAGAGTGAAGGCCCATTCACACGGGCCATTCTCGCCACTTTCACCCATCTTTCATAGAAACGGCTGGGGTGCAGCACCTCTCTCTCCATCCTGATCCTTCTTCCGAAATGATATCGGAAGAAACGGACCAGTTGTTGGCCAGAGAGAAAGGTGCCTGACATCAGTCCTTTCAGACGCCTCCACCATACAACCTCTTTCGCCATGGCTATTACGCACAGAAACACCGCCTCTGCTTCATCTTTGAAGGGGGGAGGCGGCTTGATCATTACAATAGACTCGGTGGTCAACCGGATCGGTCCCACCCTTGACAGCAGTTGTTCGACATAGCCCCACAGATCGGCTACGCCCGAGCAGTGTACCAATGCGTGTGTAACGGTTTCCTCGTCGCACACGCATCTGGGACAGATCTTTTTGGCGGGGTCCCTACCCGGGCGCCCGTGTCTGTAGAGCCTTTCTCGAACGGGTAAAGCCCCTCGGTAGCACTGCCAGGCCAGGGACTTCTGGAAGTTGTCCATAGGTCCCGGGCTGAATGTCCTACCGAACAGGCTGGCCAGTTCGTCCTCCTCCATGTCTAGGGCTTCTCCGAGGGCGTCGTCGCACCTGCTGCGTACCAGCCCTCTATAGAATGTTGCGGTGGAGTCTCCACTGATAACCGGATCCGCCTGCCAGAGGGCGGTGAGCGCCTGGGCACACTCAGTGTGCCAGGCGCCCAGTTTTCTAAATCTTTGCTTGACCCAGGATTGCAGCTCGGTGAGTGAGACGAGTCTGGGAAAGGTTCGTCTCACAAACGAGGCCCACACCGGTTGTCCGGTGAGGAATACGTAGAGGTGCCGTAGCCTTAATGCGTGTTTACGCATCATTAGCCACGGCATCCCCAGCCCTCCTTTCGAAGGGTGTTGACAGCAGATGGATCTCCTCACCATAGGAGCCCGCCTCTTCCAAAGGAATTGGAAGAACGCGCGCTCCATCTTGGTGAGGGTTTCCCTTGGGCAGGGCACTACGGTCAGGCGGTAGTAGATGACGGACGCTATGTAGGTGTTCGCCACCTCCGCCCGACCTTTCAGGGATAGTTTGCAACTGGCCCACTTCTGGGTCAGTGCAAACACCCTGTTCATAACCTCCACCCAGATTTTCTCCACCTGGAGGTCCGGTCCGAACCAGACCCCGAGCAACTTCACCGGGCCCTCCGTCCAGCGTCCGACGATGCCATCGGAGGGCATCGGTCTGCCCCTCCACGTGCCGAGTTGCAAACCGATCGACTTGTCCCGGTTCAGCTTAGCCCCTGTTAACTTTTCGTACTCCTCCAGTAAGGTGCCGACTGCCTCGATTTCGGAGGCCGTCGACACCATTACTGTCACGTCATCGGCGTAGGCCGACACCGCTTTCCGCAATCCCGGTTCCAAAGGGATGCCCTGCAACAACTCCAACTTCCGCAGTAGTGGCTCGAGAGTCAGCACATACAGAAGGGAGGAGAGAGGGCACCCTTGTCGGATGGACCGCGCGATTTTGAACGGCTCCGAGAGGTAGCCGTTCACCTTGACCCTAGAGCAGATGCGGCTGCTGTGCATAGCAGTGATCCAGCCCCTGAAAACGGGTCCGAAGCCTGCCGCCGCTAACACCGCATCCAGGTAACCATGGTCGACCCTATCGAACGCCTTAGATTGATCCAAGTTGATCAGAGCCCCACCAAAGCCGGGTTCGTTCCCAACCCTCTCTATGATGTATCGCATGAGGTGGAGGTTGTCATGGATGGACCTGGACGGGATAGCGCATGTCTGCGCATCTCCCACCAGGTTGCCCACGACAAGCGCCAACCTCTTTGCTAGCACCTTGGCCAAAATCTGTAACTCTGTATTTAGCAGAGTTATGGGCCTGAAGTTACTTATTTCGTCCCCCTTGTTCTCGTCCTTCCTCACTAGCGTGACTACGCCCTTGGTCACAGTACAGGGAATTCTCCCGTTCTGTTGCCAGTTGCAGTAGACCACCTCGAGGAGATTGGGGAACAAGTCCGGCATAGCTAGATATAATTCGTAAGGAAGACCATCGAGACCCAGGGATTTGCGTTTGCCGCATTGGCTCAGCACGTCCTCTATCTCAGCGGCCGAAATCGGCTCCTCGCAGGACTTCGCCTCCCTGTCCGAGAGGCGCGGCAGGCCGTCGAGGTATGGACCGAAGTCCACGTTCCCAACCGGCTCCCCGCCCCTCCCGAACAGTCGGGCAAAGAGCCTTTGAAAGGCCTCACACATCTGCTTAGGCTCAAGAATCGCCCGTCCATCCAGGTCTCGCAAAGACCAGATGGTGGATTTAGTTCCACTGTTGGCCTCTGTCATGCGGGCCCAGCTAACAGCTTTGGTCCCCTCGTTCCCTAGAGCACGTATTTTACTTCGGACAACGCAGCCTTCGTGCTTCGCGTCGAAAAACTGGCTCAAAGCCGTTCTCGACGCTAGCACTCTGGCCACGTCGCCGCTTCTAATTGCCTCTTCTACTCTATCTATTAGCTCCCTTTCCTTCCTATTCCTATCCGCAGCTA
Organism: Eledone cirrhosa; assembly: GCA_964016885.1. Classification (NCBI taxonomy): domain Eukaryota; kingdom Metazoa; phylum Mollusca; class Cephalopoda; order Octopoda; family Eledonidae; genus Eledone; species Eledone cirrhosa. The sequence goes on from OZ024742.1 coordinate 373,600,233, forward strand.
GAACCTTACTAAATTCTATCGAGACTACTCTAATCTCTCTCTTTAGAGATACCCACCACCTGCTGTTGACGATCGCTCCAGTCAACCGTTCCTTAACTAACGTACTAATCCGATTCCTGTAGGCTCTACTTGCCGGCAAGGACAAGTTGAGCTTCCAGTAACCGGGGCCCTGTCTATAAGTTCTGTCAAGGTTGACCATGCAGGTCACTAATTTGTGGTCTGAATAGCCAACCATGCGCATTTTTGGACAACTTAAAAAGTCCTTATCCTTAATTCTAACTAAGAACCTATCTAGGTACGACCTAGATGATCCGCTACGATTTGCCCAAGTCCAGGTTGGCGCAGTCGGAAAATCTAGTCGATATCTATCGGCCAGGTCAAATCGACCGATTAACCCTTTGAGGCTATTACACCCCTCTCTATCGGGGCAGGCCCCTACGTAGTCCCAGCGTGCATCTAGGATACCATTCCAGTCCCCCACTAATAGCAAGGAGCGGGACGTCCCTAGAAAAGTCTCCAGACGATGGAAGAAGTCCGGCCGCATTGACCCGAAAGGGCCGTAGGCGGCTACCAACCTAAACGCTCCGCCTTTACCACTGCCAAGGTCCAGAACCACTAGTCGACCCTCCGGGTCCAAATGTACCATCTGTGTTGCGAGACCCAGATGTTTTTGCAGCAGAACGACAACTCCACCCCCACCTCCGGGCTGACAGAGAGATGCGTGCATCTCAAAGTCATCAAAGGTGGGGGCCAGCTGTCGCACGTTGCTGATCCGTGCCTCGCAAATAACCATCACATCTATACGTTGTGACCTGAGGTCATTTAGAAGCATTGCTTGCTTCCAAGTTGAGCCCAGGCCACGCGCATTTAAACAGCCTACTCTTAGCATAGCCATGTTGGTGGTGAAGAGAAAAGGCACTTACCTCTCTGCGTCCCGGGTATCGGGCTGCACAATTTCCATTAGGGTGGGGGATGGGTTGTTGGTTGGGGTGGTGGTTTGTGGAAGTGTGGGGGCATCAGTGTGTTGTGTGGTTGGGGAGCTTGGAGTTGTGTGGGTGTTTGGGGAGGGGGTGGGATAGTTTTTTAGGAGGACGCGGTTAATGGGCCCGACGCAGGGGGGACCCACGTCCTCTTTAAAATTGTTTTTTAAAGTTTTATAGGTGTCCTGTGGGGCCTTAATCATTTTGAGGTGGGGGAAATCCCCTGCCTGGGTGAAGTTAGGCCCTTGTGTTTTTATTAGATTGTTGTTGTACATACTAACTAGATAGTAATGTTACTGTCATAGCTGTTTACACCTTCTCTGACTCTACTAATAGTTTACTAACTACACAGTAATGTTACTAACACAGCTCTTTACACCTTCTCTGACTCTACTAATAGTTTACTAACTAGATAGTAATGTTACTGTCACAGCTCTTTACAGCTTCTCTGACTCTACTAATAGTTTACTAACTAGATAGTAATATTACTGTCACATCTCTTTACACCTTCTCTGACTCTACTAATAGTTTACTAACTAGACAGTAATGTTACTGTCACAGCTCTTTACACCTTCTCTGACTCTACTAATAGTTTACTAACTAGACAGTAATGTTACTGTCACAGCTCTTTACACCTTCTCTGACTCTACTAATAGTTTACTATCTAGATAGTAATGTTACTGACGCAGCTCTTTACACCTTCTCTGACTCTATTAATAGTTTACTAACTAATTTAACTGTCACAGCTCTTTACACCTTCTCTGACTCTAGTAATAGTTTACTAACTAGAGACTAATGTTACTGTCACAGCTCTTTACAGCTTCTCTGACTCTACTAATAGTTTACTAACTAGATAGTAATGTTACTGACACAGTTCTTTATAGTTTCTCTGACTCTACTAATAGTTTACTAACTAGATAGTAATGTTACTGACACAGTTATTTATAGTTTCTCTGACTCTACTAATAGTTTACTAACTAGATAGTAATGTTACTGACACAGTTATTTATAGTTTCTCTGACTCTACTAATAGTTTACTAACTAGAGACTAATGTTACTGTCACAGCTCTTTACAGCTTCTCTGACTCTACTAATAGTTTACTAACTAGATAGTAATGTTACTGACACAGCTCTTTACAGCTTCTCTGACTCTACTAATAGTTTACTAACTAGATAGTAATGTTACTGACACAGCGCTTTACAGCTTCTCTGACTCTACTAATAGTTTACTAACTAGATAGTAATGTTACTGTCACAGCTCTTTACACCTTCTCTGACTCTACTAATAGTTTACTAACTAGACAGTAATGTTACTGTCACAGCTCTTTACACCTTCTCTGACTCTAGTAATAGTTTACTAACTAGAGAGTAATGTTACTGACACAGCTCTTTACACCTTCTCTGACTCTAGTAATAGTTTACTAACTCGATAGTAATGTTACTGTCACAGCTCTTTACAGTTTCTCTGACTCTACTAATAGTTTACTAACTAGACAGTAATGTTACTGTCACAGCTCTTTACACCTTCTCTGACTCTACTAATAGTTTACTAACTAGATAGTAACGTTACTGTCATAGCTGTTTACACCTTCTCTGACTCTACTAATAGTTTACTAACTAGATAGTAATGTTACTGTCACAGCTCTTTACAGCTTCCCTGACTCTACTAATAGTTTACTAACTACACAGTAATGTTACTAACACAGCTCTTTACACCTTCTCTGACTCTACTAATAGTTTACTAACTAGATAGTAATATTACTGTCACAGCTCTTTACACCTTCCCTGACTCTACTAATAGTTTACTAACTACACAGTAGTGTTACTGACACAGCTCTTTACACCTTCTCTGACTCTACTAATAGTTTACTAACTAGATAGTAATGTTACTGTCACAGCTCTTTACACCTTCTCTGACTCTACTAATAGTTTACTAACTAGAGAGTAATGTTACTGACACAGCTCTTTACACCTTCTCTGACTCTAGTAATAGTTTACTAACTAGATAGTAATGTTACTGACACAGCTCTTTACACCTTCTCTGACTCTACTAATAGTTTACTAACTAGATAGTAATGTTACTGACACAGTTCTTTACTGCTTCTCTGACTCTACTAATAGTTTACTAACTAGACAGTAATGTTACTGTCACAGCCCTTTACACCTTCCCTGACTCTACTAATAGTTTACTAACTACACAGTAATGTTACTGTCACAGCCCTTTACACCTTCCCTGACTCTACTAATAGTTTACTAACTACACAGTAATGTTACTGACACAGCTCTTTACACCTTCTCTGACTCTACTAATAGTTTACTAACTAGATAGTAATGTTACTGTCACAGCTCTTTACACCTTCTCTGACTCTACTAATAGTTTACTAACTAGACAGTAATGTTACTGTCATAGCTCTTTACACCTTCTCTGACTCTAGTAATAGTTTACTAACTAGAGAGTAATGTTACTGACACAGCTCTTTACACCTTCTCTGACTCTAGTAATAGTTTACTAACTAGATAGTAATGTTACTGACACTGCTCTTTACACATTCTCTGACCCTACTAATAGTTTACTATCTAGATAGTAATGTTACTGACACAGCTCTTTACACCTTCTCTGACTCTACTAATAGTTTACTAACTAGACAGTAATTTAACTGTCACAGCTCTTTACACCTTCTCTGACTCTAGTAATAGTTTACTAACTACATAGTAATGTTACTGTCACAGGTCTTTACAGCTTCTCTGACTCTACTAATAGTTTACTAACTAGATAGTAATGTTACTGACACAGCTCTTTACACCTTCTCTGACTCTACTAATAGTTTACTAACTAGATAGTAATGTTACTGACACAGTTCTTTATAGTTTCTCTGACTCTACTAATAGTTTACTAACTAGATAGTAATGTTACTGACACAGCTCTTTACAGCTTCTCTGACTCTACTAATAGTTTACTAACTAGATAGTAATGTTACTGACACAGTTATTTATAGTTTCTCTGACTCTACTAATAGTTTACTAACTAGATAGTAATGTTACTGACACAGCTCTTTACACCTTCTCTGACTCTACTAATAGTTTACTAACTAGACAGTAATGTTACTGTCACAGCTCTTTACACCTTCTCTGACTCTACTAATAGTTTACTAACTAGATAGTAATGTTACTGTCATAGCTGTTTACACCTTGTCTGACTCTACTAATAGTTTACTAACTAGATAGTAATGTTACTGTCACAGCTCTTTACAGCTTCCCTGACTCTACTAATAGTTTACTAACTACACAGTAATGTTACTAACACAGCTCTTTACACCTTCTCTGACTCTACTAATAGTTTACTAACTAGATAGTAATATTACTGTCACAGCTCTTTACACCTTCTCTGACTCTACTAATAGTTTACTAACTAGATAGTAATGTTACTGTCACAGCTCTTTACACCTTCTCTTACTCTAGTAATAGTTTACTAACTAGAGAGTAATGTTACTGACACAGCTCTTTACACCTTCTCTGACTCTAGTAATAGTTTACTAACTAGAGAGTAATGTTACTGACACAGCTCTTTACACCTTCTCTGACTCTAGTAATAGTTTACTAACTAGATAGTAATGTTACTGACACAGTTCTTTACTGCTTCTCTGACTCTACTAATAGTTTACTAACTAGACAGTAATGTTACTGTCACAGCTCTTTACACCTTCTCTGACTCTACTAATAGTTTACTAACTAGACAGTAATGTTACTGTCACAGCTCTTTACACCTTCTCTGACTCTACTAATAGTTTACTAACTACACAGTAATGTTACTGACACAGCTCTTTACACCTTCTCTGACTCTACTAATAGTTTACTAACTAGACAGTAATGTTACTGTCACAGCCCTTTACACCTTCCCTGACTCTACTAATAGTTTACTAACTACACAGTAATGTTACTGACACAGCTCTTTACACCTTCTCTGACTCTACTAATAGTTTACTAACTAGACAGTAATGTTACTGTCACAGCTCTTTACACCTTCTCTGACTCTACTAATAGTTTACTAACTAGACAGTAATGTTACTGTCACAGCTCTTTACACCTTCTCTGACTCTACTAATAGTTTACTAACTACACAGTAATGTTACTGACACAGCTCTTTACACCTTCTCTGACTCTACTAATAGTTTACTAACTAGATACTAATGTTACTGTCACAGCTCTTTACACCTTCTCTTACTCTACTAATAGTTTACTAACTAGAGAGTAATGTTACTGACACAGCTCTTTACACCTTCTCTGACTCTAGTAATAGTTTACTAACTAGAGAGTAATGTTACTGACACAGCTCTTTACACCTTCTCTGACTCTAGTAATAGTTTACTAACTAGATAGTAATGTTACTGACACAGTTCTTTACTGCTTCTCTGACTCTACTAATAGTTTACTAACTAGACAGTAATGTTACTGTCACAGCTCTTTACACCTTCTCTGACTCTACTAATAGTTTACTAACTAGACAGTAATGTTACTGTCACAGCTCTTTACACCTTCTCTGACTCTACTAATAGTTTACTAACTACACAGTAATGTTACTGACACAGCTCTTTACACCTTCTCTGACTCTACTAATAGTTTAATAACTAGACAGTAATGTTACTGTCACAGCCCTTTACACCTTCCCTGACTCTACTAATAGTTTACTAACTACACAGTAATGTTACTGACACAGCTCTTTACACCTTCTCTGACTCTACTAATAGTTTACTAACTAGACAGTAATGTTACTGTCACAGCTCTTTACACCTTCTCTGACTCTACTAATAGTTTACTAACTAGACAGTAATGTTACTGTCACAGCTCTTTACACCTTCTCTGACTCTACTAATAGTTTACTAACTACACAGTAATGTTACTGACACAGCTCTTTACACCTTCTCTGACTCTACTAATAGTTTACTAACTAGACAGTAATGTTACTGTCACAGCCCTTTACACCTTCCCTGACTCTACTAATAGTTTACTAACTACACAGTAATGTTACTGACACAGCTCTTTACACCTTCTCTGACTCTACTAATAGTTTACTAACTAGACAGTAATGTTACTGACACAGCTCTTTACACCTTCTCTGACTCTACTAATAGTTTACTAACTAGAGAGTAATGTTACTGACACAGCTCTTTACACCTTCTCTGACTCTACTAATAGTTTACTAACTAGAGAGTAATGTTACTGACACAGCTCTTTACACCTTCTCTGACTCTAGTAATAGTTTACTAACTAGATAGTAATGTTACTGACACTGCTCTTTGCACCTTCTCTGACTCTACTAATAGTTTACTAACTAGATAGAAATGTTACTGACACAGCTCTTTACACCTTCTCTGACTCTACTAATAGTTTACTAACTAGACAGTAATTTAACTGTCACAGCTCTTTACACCTTCTCTGACTCTAGTAATAGTTTACTAACTACATAGTAATGTTACTGTCACAGCTCTTTACAGCTTCTCTGACTCTACTAATAGTTTACTAACTAGATAGTAATGTTACTGACACAGCTCTTTACACCTTCTCTGACTCTACTAATAGTTTACTAACTAGATAGTAATGTTACTGACACAGCTCTTTACACCTTCTTTGACTCTACTAATAGTTTACTAACTCGACAGTAATGTTACTGTCACAGCTCTTTACACCTTCTCTGACTTTACTAATAGTTTACTAACTAGATAGTAATGTTACTGTCACAGCTCTTTACACCTTCTTTGACTCTACTAATAGTTTACTAACTCGACAGTAATGTTACTGTCACAGCTCTTTACACCTTCTTTGACTCTACTAATAGTTTACTAACTAGACAGTAATGTTACTGACACAGCTCTTTACACCTTCTCTGACTCTACTAATAGTTTACTAACTAGAGAGTAATGTTACTGACACAGCTCTTTACACCTTCTCTGACTCTACTAATAGTTTACTAACTAGATAGAAATGTTACTGACACAGTTCTTTACACCTTCTCTGACTCTACTAATAGTTTACTAACTAGACAGTAATTTAACTGTCACAGCTCTTTACACCTTCTCTGACTCTAGTAATAGTTTACTAACTAGAGAGTAATGTTACTGACACAGCTCTTTACACCTTCTCTGACTCTAGTAATAGTTTACTAACTAGATAGTAATGTTACTGACACAGTTCTTTACTGCTTCTCTGACTCTACTAATAGTTTACTAACTAGACAGTAATGTTACTGTCACAGCCCTTTACACCTTCCCTGACTCTACTAATAGTTTACTAACTACACAGTAATGTTACTGACACAGCTCTTTACACCTTCTCTGACTCTACTAATAGTTTACTAACTAGACAGTAATGTTACTGTCACAGCCCTTTACACCTTCCCTGACTCTACTAATAGTTTACTAACTACACAGTAATGTTACTGACACAGCTCTTTACACCTTCTCTGACTCTACTAATAGTTTACTAACTAGATAGTAATGTTACTGTCATAGCTCTTTACACCTTCTCTGACTCTAGTAATAGTTTACTAACTAGAGAGTAATGTTACTGACACAGCTCTTTACACCTTCTCTGACTCTAGTAATAGTTTACTAACTAGATAGTAATGTTACTGACACTGCTCTTTACACCTTCTCTGACTCTACTAATAGTTTACTAACTAGATAGTAATGTTACTGACACAGCTCTTTACACCTTCTCTGACTCTACTAATAGTTTACTAACTAGACAGTAATTTAACTGTCACAGCTCTTTACACCTTCTCTGACTCTAGTAATAGTTTACTAACTACATAGTAATGTTACTGTCACAGCTCTTTACAGCTTCTCTGACTCTACTAATAGTTTACTAACTAGATAGTAATGTTACTGACACAGCTCTTTACACCTTCTCTGACTCTACTAATAGTTTACTAACTAGATAGTAATGTTACTGACACAGCTCTTTACACCTTCTTTGACTCTACTAATAGTTTACTAACTCGACAGTAATGTTACTGTCACAGCTCTTTACACCTTCTCTGACTTTACTAATAGTTTACTAACTCGACAGTAATGTTACTGTCACAGCTCTTTACACCTTCTCTGACTCTACTAATAGTTTACTAACTAGATAGTAATGTTACTGTCACAGCTCTTTACACTTTCTCTGACTCTACTTAGGCATCTCTAACAAAACACACCCCCGTCCCACCACCCCCACCCCATCCACACCGCCCCTTTCAATGTAAAGTTATGTTGGTGCTACAACATCCAGGCCGAAACAAATGAGATCGTGTAGGTGTCACGACAAAAAAATACACAGTCCACGCTGTAATGTGGCCGTGTAGGCAACACGGTAAAAACCTCCCAGTCCCACACTGTAAATGTGGTTGGTGTTAGGAAGGGCATCCAGCTGTAGAAAACCTGCCAGACAGTCCTATGCGAGCAAGACAACCATTCTTGCCTCAAGTCGGAAAACTCCCGTTCAAACCCGTGCAAGTGTGGAACATGGACGTTAAACGATGATGATAGTAATGTTACTGACACAGCTCTTTACACCTTCTCTGACTCTACTAATAGTTTACTAACTAGATAGTAATGTTACTGTCACAGCTCTTTACACCTTCTCTGACTCTACTAATAGTTTACTAACTAGATAGTAATGTTACTGACACAGCTCTTTAAACCTTCTCTGACTCTACTAATAGTTTACTAACTAGATAGTAATGTTACTGACACAGCTCTTTAAACCTTCTCTGACTCTACTAATAGTTTACTAACTAGATAGTAATGTTACTGTCACAGCTCTTTACACCTTCTCTGACTCTACTAATAGTTTACTAACTAGATAGTAATGTTACTGTCACAGCTCTTTACACCTTCTCTGACTCTCCTAATAGTTTACTAACTAGATAGTAATGTTACTGTCACAGCTCTTTACACCTTCTCTGACTCTACTAATAGTTTACTAACTAGATAGTAATGTTACTGTCACAGCTCTTTACACCTTCTCTGACTCTACTAATAGTTTACTAACTAGATAGTAATGTTACTGACACAGCTCTTTACACCTTCTCTGACTCTACTAATAGTTTACTAACTAGATAGTAATGTTATTGTCACAGCTCTTTACACCTTCTCTGACTCTAGTAATAGTTTACTAACTAGAGAGTAATGTTACTGACACAGCTCTTTACACCTTCTCTGACTCTACTAATAGTTTACTAACTAGATAGTAATGTTACTGTCACAGCTCTTTACACCTTCTCTGACTCTACTAATAGTTTACTAACTAGATAGTAATGTTACTGACACAGCTCTTTACACCTTCTCTGACTCTACTAATTGTTTACTAACTACACAGTAATGTTACTGACACAGTTCTTTACTGCTTCTCTGACTCTACTAATAGTTTACTAACTAGATATTAATGTTACTGTTAAAACTCTTTACACCTTCTCTGATTCTACTAATAGTTTACTAACTAGATAGTAATGTTACTGTTAAAACTCTTTACACTTTCTCTGACTCTACTAATAGTTTACTAACTAGATAGTAATGTTACTGTTAAAACTCTTTACACATTCTCTGATTCTACTAATAGTTTACTAACTAGATAGTAATGTTACTGTTAAAACTCTTTACACATTCTCTAACCTTCTCAATAACTATTTCAGCTCTCTGTGTCTCCTCATCATTTCGTTTTGGTTCCAGTTACTCCATCTTGTCTTTTCAGATAAAGAAACACATGACAAAGTAGAGATATCAGCCCGGGAGTCTTTTGTGAGCCATGAAGGCTTTACTTTACTGGCTATAGGTGAGTTTTATGTTGATATCTAACAGGAGTCGTTTGTGAGCCATGGAGGCTTTACTTTACTGGCTGTAGGTGAGTTTTATGTTGATATCTAATGGGAGTCTTTTGTGAGCCATGGAGGCTTTACTTTACTGGCTGTAGGTGAGTTTTATGTTGATATCTAACAGGAGTCGTTTGTGAGCCATGGAGGCTTTACTTTACTGGCTGTAGGTGAGTTTTATGTTGATATCTAATGGGAGTCTTTTGTGAGCCATGGAGGCTTTACTTTACTGGCTGTAGGTGAGTTTTATGTTGATATCTAATAGGAGTCTTTTGTGAGTCATGGAGGCTTTACTTTTCTTGGTGTAGATAATTTTGTTAATGTTGGACTGTCAGAATTGTTAGAGCATCGGATTAATGGTTATCCAAGAGAACAGAGTTGTTCAATTGCTCTGTTGGTTCAGTGTGTGATCTGTCATATTTTCTGTGCTGTGCCATTCAATAAACATTGCTGAAAGTTACAAACTAATGGAGGCCCAATTAAGTTAAAATATGCTTTACACGAAAGTTCTGATTATATATCTAGGTTAGCAGCAGTAACCAGTACACAGGGATTATACAAGGATGGTATAGTGATTCTAATAACCAGTATATAGGGATGGTATAGTGATTCTAATAACCAGTATATAGAGATGCTATAGTGATTCTAATAACCAGTATATAGAGAAGGTATAGTGATTCTAATAACCAGTATATAGGGATGGTACAGTGATTCTAATAACCAGTATATAGAGATGGTACAGTGATTCTAATAACCAGTATATAGGGATCGTATAGTGATTCTAATAACCAGTATATAGAGAAGGTATAGTGATTCTAATAACCAGTATATAGGGATCGTATAGTGATTCTAATAACCAGTATATAGGGATGGTACAGTGATTCTAATAACCAGTATATAGGGATCGTATAGTGATTCTAATAACCAGTATATAGGGATGGTATAGTGATTCTAATAACCAGTATATAGGGATCGTATAGTGATTCTAATAACCAGTATATAGAGATGGTACAGTGATTCTAATAACCAGTATATAGAGAAGGTATAGTGATTCTAATAACCAGTATATAGGGATGGTACAGTGATTCTAATAACCAGTATATAGGGATCGTATAGTGATTCTAATAACCAGTATATAGAGATGGTACAGTAATTCTAATAACCAGTATATAGAGAAGGTATAGTGATTCTAATAACCAGTATGTAGAGATGGTATAGTGATTCTAATAACCAGTATATAAAGATGGTATAGTGATTCTAATAACCAGTATATAGAGAAGGTACAGTGATTCTAATAACCAGTATATAGGGATCGTATAGTGATTCTAATAACCAGTATATAGAGATGGTATAGTGATTCTAATAACCAGTATGTAGAGATAGTATAGTGATTCTAATAACCAGTATATAGGGATGGTACAGTGATTCTAATAACAGTATATAGGGATGGTACAGTGATTCTAATAACCAGTATATAGAGATGGTACAGTGATTCTAATAACCAGTATATAGAGATGGTACAGTGATTCTAATAACCAGTATATTGAGATGGTATAGTGACTCTAATAACCAGTATATAGAGATGGTATAGTGATTCTAATAACCAGTATATAGAGATGGTATAGTGATTCTAATAACCAGTATAGAGAGATGGTATAGTGATTCTAATAACCAGTATAGAGAGATGGTATAGTGATTCTAATAACCAGTATATAGAGATGGTATAGTGATTCTAATAACCAGTATATAGGGATGGTATAGTGATTCTAATAACCAGTATATAGAGATGGTATAGTGATTCTAATAACCAGTATATAGAGATGGTATAGTGATTCTAATAACCAGTATAGAGAGATGGTATAGTGATTCTAATAACCAGTATAGAGAGATGGTATAGTGATTCTAATAACCAGTATATAGAGATGGTATAGTGATTCTAATAACCAGTATATAGAGATGGTATAGTGATTCTAATAACCAGTATATAGAGATGGTATAGTGATTCTAATAACCAGTATGTAGAGATGGTATAGTGATTCTAATAACCAGTATATAGGGATGGTACAGTGATTCTAATAACAGTATATAGGGATGGTACAGTGATTCTAATAACCAGTATATAGAGATGGTACAGTGATTCTAATAACCAGTATATAGAGATGGTATAGTGATTCTAATAACCAGTATATAGAGATGGTATAGTGATTCTAATAACCAGTATATAGGGATGGTACAGTGATTCTAATAACCAGTATATAGAGATGGTACAGTGATTCTAATAACCAGTATATAGAGATGGTACAGTGATTCTAATAACCAGTATATGAGATGGTATAGTGATTCTAATAACCAGTATATAGAGATGGTATAGTGATTCTAATAACCAGTATATAAAGATGGTATAGTGATTCTAATAACCAGTATATAGAGATGGTATAGTGACTCTAATAACCAGTATATAGAGATGGTACAGTGATTCTAATAACCAGTATATAGAGAAGGTATAGTGATTCTAATAACCAGTATATAGAGATGGTATAGTGATTCTAATAACCAGTATGTAGAGATGGTATAGTGATTCTAATAACCAGTATATAGAGATGGTACAGTGATTCTAATAACCACTATATAGAGATGGTATAGTGATTCTAATAACCAGTATATAGGGATGGTATAGTGATTCTAAAAACCATTATATAGAGATGGTATAGTGATTCTAATAACCAGTATATAGAGATGGTATAGTGATTCTAATAACCAGTATATAAAGATGGTACAGTGATTCTAATAACCATTATATAGAGATGGTACAGTGATTCTAATAACCAGTATATAAAGATGGTACATTGATTCTAATAACCAGTATATAGGGATGGTATAGTGATTCGAATAACCAGTATATAAAGATGGTATAGTGATTCTAATAACCAGTATATAGAGATGATATAGTGATTCTAAAAACCAGTATATAGAGAGATGGTATAGTGATTCTAATAACCAGTATATAGAGATTGTATAGTGATTCTAATAACCACTATATAGAGATGGTATAGTGATTCTAATAACCAGTATATAGAGGTGGTATAGTGATTCTAATAACCAGTATATAGAGATGGTATAGTGATTCTAATAACCAGTATAAAGAGATGGTGTAGTGATTCTAATAACCAGTATATAGAGATGGTATGGTGATTCTAATAACCAGTATATAAAGATGGTACAGTGATTCTAATAACCAGTATATAGAGATGATATAGTGATTCTAATAACCAGTATATAGAGAGATGGTATAGTGATTCTAATAACCAGTATATAGAGATTGTATAGTGATTCTAATAACCACTATATAGAGATGGTATAGTGATTCTAATAACCAGTATATAGAGGTGGTATAGTGATTCTAATAACCAGTATATAGAGATGGTATAGTGATTCTAATAACCAGTATATAGAGATGGTATAGTGATTCTAATAACCAGTATATAGAGATGCTATAGTGATTCTAATAACCAGTATATAGAGATGGTATAGTGATTCTAATAACCAGTATATAGAGAAGGTACAGTGATTCTAATAACCAGTATATAGAGTTGGTACAGTGATTCTAATAACCAGTATATAGAGATGGTACAGTGATTCTAATAACAGTATATAGAGATGGTACAGTGATTCTAATAACAGTATATAGAGATGGTATAGTGATTCTAATAACCAGTATATAAAGATGGTATAGTGATTCTAATAACCAGTATATAAAGATGGTATATTGACTCTAATAACCAGTATATAGAGATGGTACAGTGATTCTAATAACAGTATATAGAGATGGTACAGTGATTCTAATAACCAGTATATGAGATGGTACAGTGATTCTAATAACCAGTATATAAAGATGGTACAGTGATTCTAATAACCAGTATAGAGAGATGGTATAGTGATTCTAATAACCAGTATATAAAGATGGTATAGTGATTCTAATAACCAGTATATAAAGATGGTACAGTGATTCTAATAACCAGTATATAAAGATGGTATAGTGATTCTAATAACCAGTATATAAAGATGGTACAGTGATTCTAATAACCAGTATAGAGAGATGGTATAGTGATTCTAATAACCAGTATATAGAGATGGTATAGTGATTCTAATAACCAGTATATAGAGAAGGTATAGTGATTCTAATAACCACTATATAGAGATGGTATAGTGATTCTAATAACCAGTATATAGAGATGGTACAGTGATTCTAATAACCAGTATATAGAGATGGTATAGTGATTCTAATAACCAGTATTTAGAGATGGTATAGTGATTCTAATAACCAGTATATAGGGATGGTACAGTGATTCTAATAACAGTATATAGAGATGGTATAGTGATTCTAATAACCAGTATATAGGGATGATATAGTGATTCTAATAACCAGTATTTAGAGATGGTATAGTGATTCTAATAACCAGTATATAGGGATGGTACAGTGATTCTAATAACAGTATATAGAGATGGTATAGTGATTCTAATAACCAGTATATAGAGATGGTATAGTGATTCTAATAACCAGTATGTAGAGATGGTATAGTGATTCTAATAACCAGTATATAGAGATGGTATAGTGATTCTAATAACAGTATATAGAGATGGTATAGTGATTCTAATAACCAGTATATAGAGATGGTATAGTGATTCTAATAACCAGTATATAGAGATGGTATAGTGATTCTAATAACCAGTATATAGGGATGGTATAGTGATTCTAATAACCAGTATATAGAGATGGTATAGTGATTCTAATAACCAGTATATGGAGATGGTATAGTGATTCTAATAACCAGTATATTGGGATGGTACAGTGATTCTAATAACCAGTATATAGAGATGGTATAGTGATTCTAATAACCAGTATGTATAGATGGTATAGTGATTCTAATAACCAGTATATAGAGATGGTATAGGGATTCTAATAACCAGTATATAGAGATCGTATAGTGATTCTAATAACCAGTATATAAAGATGGTACAGTGATTCTAATAACCATTATATAGAGATGGTACAGTGATTCTAATAACCAGTATATAAAGATGGTACATTGATTCTAATAACCAGTATAGAGAGATGGTTTAGTGATTCTAATAACCAGTATATAGGGATGGTATAGTGATTCTAATAACCAGTATATGAAGATGGTACAGTGATTCTAATAACCAGTATATAAAGATGGTACAGTGATTCTAATAACCAGTATATAGAGATGATATAGTGATTCTAATAACCAGTATATAGAGATGGTATAGTGATTCTAATAACCAGTATATAGAGATGGTATAGTGACTCTAATAACCAGTATAGAGAGATGGTATAGTGATTCTAATAACCAGTATATAGAGATGGTATAGTGATTCTAATAACCAGTATATAGAGATGGTATAGTGATTCTAATAACCAGTATATAGAGATGGTATAGTGATTCTAATAACCAGTATATAGAGATGGTATAGTGATTCTAATAACCAGTATATAGAGATGGTATAGTGATTCTAATAACCAGTATATAGAGATGGTATAGTGATTCTAATAACCAGTATATAGAGATGGTATAGTGATTCTAATAACCAGTATATAGGGATGGTATAGTGATTCTAATAACCAGTATATAGAGATGGTATAGTGATTCTAATAACCAGTATATAGAGATGGTACAGTGATTCTAATAACCAGTATATGAGATGGTATAGTGATTCTAATAACCAGTATATTGGGATGGTACAGTGATTCTAATAACCAGTATAGAGAGATGGTATAGTGATTCTAATAACCAGTATATAGGGATGGTATAGTGATTCTAATAACCAGTATATAAAGATGGTATGGTGATTCTAATAACCAGTATGTAGAGATGGTATAGTGATTCTAATAACCAGTATATAGAGATGGTATAGTGATTCTAATAAGCAGTATATAGAGATGGTATAGTGATTCTAATAACCAGTATAGAGAGATGGTATAGTGATTCTAATAACCAGTATATAGGGATGGTATAGTGATTCTAATAACCAGTATATAGAGATGGTATAGTGATTCTAATAACCAGTATATGGAGATGGTATAGTGATTCTAATAACCAGTATATTGGGATGGTACAGTGATTCTAATAACCAGTATATAGAGATGGTATAGGGATTCTAATAACCAGTATGTAGAGATGGTATAGTGATTCTAATAACCAGTATATGGAGATGGTATAGTGATTCTAATAACCAGTATATTGGGATGGTACAGTGATTCTAATAACCAGTATAGAGAGATGGTATAGTGATTCTAATAACCAGTATATAGGGATGGTATAGTGATTCTAATAACCAGTATATAAAGATGGTATGGTGATTCTAATAACCAGTATATAGAGATGGTATAGTGATTCTAATAACCAGTATAAAGAGAAGGTATAGTGATTCTAATAACCAGTATATACAGATGGTACAGTGATTCTAATAACCAGTATATAGAGATGGTATAGTGATTCTAATAACCAGTATATAGAGATGGTATAGTGATTCTAATAACCAGTATATAGAGATGGTATAGTGATTCAAATAACCAGTATATAAAGATGGTACAGTGATTCTAATAACCAGTATATAGAGATGGTATAGTGATTCTAATGACCAGTATATAGAGATGGTATAGTGATTCTAATAACCAGTATATAGAGATGGTATAGTGATTCTAATAACCAGTACATAGAGATGGTACAGTAATTATAATAACCAGTATATAGAGATCGTATAGTGATTCTAATAACCAGTATATAGAGATGGTACAGTGATTCTAATAACCAGTATATAGAGATGGTATAGTGATTCTAATAACCAGTATATAGAGATGGTATAGTGATTCTAATAACCAGTATATAGAGAAGGTATAGTGATTCTAATAACCAGTATATAGAGATGCTATAGTGATTCTAATAACCAGTATATAGAGTTGGTACAGTGATTCTAATAACCAGTATATAGAGATGGTACAGTGATTCTAATAACCAGTATATAGAGATGGTATAGTGATTCTAATAACCAGTATAGAGAGAAGGTATAGTGATTCTAATAACCAGTATATAGAGATGGTATAGTGATTCTAATAACCAGTATATAGAGATGGTACAGTGATTCTAATAACAGTATATAGAGATGGTACAGTGATTCTAATAACCAGTATATGAGATGGTATAGTTAGTCTAATAACCAGTATATAAAGATGGTACAGTGATTCTAATAACCAGTATATAAAGATGGTATAGTGATTCTAATAACCACTATATAGAGATGGTATAGTGACTCTAATAATGAGTATATAAAGATGGTACAGTGATTCTAATAACCAGTATATAGAGAAGGTATAGTGATTCTAATAACCAGTATATAGGGATGGTATAGTGATTCTAATAACCAGTATCTAGAGATGGTATAGTGATTCTAATAACAGTATATAGAGATGGTATAGTGATTCTAATAACCAGTATATAGAGATGGTATAGTGATTCTAATAACCAGTATGTAGAGATGGTATAGTGATTCTAATAACCAGTATATAGGGATGGTATAGTGATTCTAATAACCAGTATATAGAGATGGTATAGTGATTCTAATAACCAGTATATGGAGATGGTATAGTGATTCTAATAACCAGTATATTGGGATGGTACAGTGATTCTAATAACCACTATATAGAGATGGTATAGTGATTCTAATAACCAGTATATTGGGATGGTATAGTGATTCTAATAACCAGTATAGAGAGATGGTATAGTGACTCTAATAACCAGTATATAGGGATGGTATAGTGATTCTAATAACCAGTATATAAAGATGGTATAGTGATTCTAATAACCAGTATATAGAGATGGTATAGTGATTCTAATAACCAGTATATAAAGATGGTACGGTGATTCTAATAACCATTATATAGAGATGGTATAGTGATTCTAATGACCAGTATATAGAGATGGTATAGTGATTCTAATAACCAGTATATAAAGATGGTACTGTAATTCTAATAACCAGTATATAGAGATCGTATAGTGATTCTAATAACCAGTATATAAAGATGGTACTGTAATTCTAATAACCAGTATATAGAGATGGTATAGTGATTCTAATAACCAGTATATAAAGATGGTACTGTAATTCTAATAACCATTATATAGAGATGGTATAGTGATTCTAATAACCAGTATATAACGATGGTACAGTGATTCTAATAACCAGTATATAGAGATGGTATAGTGATTCTAATGACCAGTATATAGAGATGGTATAGTGATTCTAATAACCAGTATATAAAGATGGTACTGTAATTCTAATAACCAGTATATAGAGATCGTATAGTGATTCTAATAACCAGTATATAAAGATGGTACAGTGATTCTAATAACCATTATATAGAGATGGTACAGTGATTCTAATAACCAGTATATAAAGATGGTACAGTGATTCTAATAACCAGTATAGAGAGATGGTTTAGTGATTCTAATAACCAGTATATAGGGATGGTATAGTGATTCTAATAACCAGTATATAAAGATGGTACAGTGATTCTAATAACCAGTATATAAAGATGGTACATAGATTCTAATAACCAGTATATAGAGATGATATAGTGATTCTAATAACCAGTATATAGAGATGGTATAGTGATTCTAATAACCAGTATATACAGAGATGGTATAGTGATTCTAATAACCAGTATATAGAGATTGTATAGTGATTCTAATAACCACTATATAGAGATGGTATAGTGATTCTAATAACCAGTATATAGAGATGGTATAGTGATTCTAATAACCAGTATAGAGAGATGGTATAGTGACTCTAATAACCAGTATATAGAGATGGTATAGTGATTCTAATAACCAGTATATAGAGATGGTATAGTGATTCTAATAACCAGTATATAGAGATGGTATAGTGATTCTAATAACCAGTATATAGAGGTGGTATAGTGATTCTAATAACCAGTATATAGAGATGGTATAGTGATTCTAATAACCAGTATATAGAGGTGGTATAGTGATTCTAATAACCAGTATATAGAGATGGTATAGTGATTCTAATAACCAGTATATAGAGATGGTATAGTGATTCTAATAACCAGTATATAGAGATGGTATAGTTATTCTAATAACCAGTATATAAAGATGGTACAGTAATTATAATAACCAGTATATAGAGATCGTATAGTGATTCTAATAACCAGTATATAGAGATGGTACAGTGATTCTAATAACCAGTATATAGAGATGGTATAGTGATTCTAATAACCAGTATATAGAGATGGTATAGTGATTCTAATAACCAGTATATTGGGATGGTATAGTGATTCTAATAACCATTATATAGAGATGGTATAATGATTCTAATAACCAGTATAGAGAGATGGTATAGTGACTCTAATAACCAGTATATAGGGATGGTATAGTGATTCTAATAACCAGTATATAAAGATGGTATAGTGATTCTAATCACCAGTATATAGAGATGGTATAGTGATTCTAATAACCAGTATATAAAGATGGTACGGTGATTCTAATAACCAGTATATAGAGATGGTATAGTGATTCTAATGACCAGTATATAAAGATGGTACAGTGATTCTAATAACCAGTATATAGAGATGGTATAGTGATTCTAATGACCAGTATATAGAGATGGTATAGTGATTCTAATAACCAGTATATAAAGATGGTACTGTAATTCTAATAACCAGTATATAGAGATGGTACAGTGATTCTAATAACCAGTATATAGAGATGGTATAGTGATTCTAATAACCAGTATATAGAGATGGTATAGTGATTCTAATAACCAGTATATTGGGATGGTATAGTGATTCTAATAACCATTATATAGAGATGGTATAATGATTCTAATTACCAGTATAGAGAGATGGTATAGTGATTCTAATGACCAGTATATAAAGATGGTACAGTGATTCTAATAACCAGTATATAGAGATGGTATAGTGATTCTAATAACCAGTATATAGAGATCGTATAGTGATTCTAATAACCAGTATATAAAGATGGTACAGTGATTCTAATAACCATTATATAGAGATGGTACAGTGATTCTAATAACCAGTATATAAAGATGGTACAGTGATTCTAATAACCAGTATAGAGAGATGGTTTAGTGATTCTAATAACCAGTATATAGGGATGGTATAGTGATTCTAATAACCAGTATATAAAGATAGTACAGTGATTCTAATAACCAGTATATAAAGATGGTACATAGATTCTAATAACCAGTATATAGAGATGATATAGTGATTCTAATAACCAGTATATAGAGATGGTATAGTGATTCTAATAACCAGTATATACAGAGATGGTATAGTGATTCTAATAACCAGTACATAGAGATTGTATAGTGATTCTAATAACCACTATATAGAGATGGTATAGTGATTCTAATAACCAGTATATAGAGGTGGTATAGTGATTCTAATAACCAGTATATAGAGATGGTATAGTGATTCTAATAACCAGTATAGAGAGATGGTATAGTGACTCTAATAACCAGTATATAGAGATGGTATAGTGATTCTAATAACCAGTATATAGAGATGGTATAGTGATTCTAATAACCAGTATATAAAGATGGTACAGTGATTCTATAACCAGTATATAGAGATGGTATAGTGATTCTAATAACCAGTATATAAAGATGGTACAGTGATTCTAATAACCAGTATATAGAGATGGTATAGTGATTCTAATGACCAGTATATAGAGATGGTATAGTGATTCTAATGACCAGTATATAGAGATGGTATAGTGATTCTAATAACCAGTATATAAAGATGGTACAGTAATTATAATAACCAGTATATAGAGATCGTATAGTGATTCTAATAACCAGTATATAGAGATGGTACAGTGATTCTAATAACCAGTATATAGAGATGGTATAGTGATTCTAATAACCAGTATATAGAGATGGTACAGTGATTCTAATAACCAGTATATAGAGATGGTATAGTGATTCTAATAACCAGTATATAGAGATGGTACAGTGATTCTAATAACCAGTATATAGAGATGGTATAGGGATTCTAAAAACCAGTATATAGAGATGGTATAGTGATTCTAATAACCAGTATATAGGGATGGTAGAGGGATTCTAATAACCAGTATATAGAGATGGTATAGTGATTCTAATAACCAGTATATAGAGATGGTATAGTGATTCTAATAACCAGTATTTAGAGATCGTATAGTGATTCTAATAACCAGTATATATAGTTGGTACAGTGATTCTAATAACCAGTATATAGAGATGGTACAGTGATTCTAATAACCAGTATATAGAGATGGTAGAGGGATTCTAATAACCAGTATAGAGAGATGGTATAGTGATTCTAATAACCAGTATATAGGGATTGTATAGTGATTCTAATAACCAGTATATAGAGAAGGTATAGTGACTCTAATAACCAGTATATAGAGATGGTATAGTGATTCTAATAACCAGTATATAGAGTTGGTACAGTGATTCTAATAACCAGTATATTGAGATGGTACAGTGATTCTAATAACAGAATGTAGAGATGGTATAGTGATTCTAATAACCAGTATAGAGAGATGGTATAGTGATTCTAATAACCAGTATATAGGGATGGTACAGTGATTCTAATAACCAGTATATAAAGATGGTACTGTAATTCTAATAACCAGTATATAGAGATCGTATAGTGATTCTAATAACCAGTATATAGAGATGGTATTGTGATTCTAATAACCAGTATATAGAGATGGTATAGTGATTCTAATAACCAGTATATAGAGATGGTATAGTGATTCTAATAACCAGTATATAGAGATGGTACAGTGATTCTAATAACCAGTATATAGAGATGGTATAGTGATTCTAATAACCAGTATAGAGAGATGGTATAGTGATTCTAATAACCAGTATATAGAGATGGTATAGTGATTCTAATAACCAGTATATAGAGATGGTACAGTGATTCTAATAACCAGTATATAGAGATGGTATAGTGATTCTAATAACCAGTATAGAGAGATGGTATAGTGATTCTAATAACCAGTATAGAGAGATGGTATAGTGATTCTAATAACCAGTATATAGAGAAGGTACAGTGATTCTAATAACCACTATATAGAGATGGTACAGTGATTCTAATAACCAGTATATAGAGATGGTATAGTGATTCTAATAACAGTATATAGAGATGGTATAGTGATTCTAATAACCAGTATATAGAGATGGTATAGTGATTCTAATAACCAGTATGTAGAGATGGTATAGTGATTCTAATAACCAGTATATAGGGATGGTACAGTGATTCTAATAACAGTATATAGGGATGGTACAGTGATTCTAATAACCAGTATATAGAGATGGTACAGTGATTCTAATAACCAGTATATAGAGATGGTATAGTGATTCTAATAACCAGTATATAGAGATGGTATAGTGATTCTAATAACCAGTATATAGGGATGGTACAGTGATTCTAATAACAGTATATAGAGATGGTATAGTGATTCTAATAACCAGTATATAGAGATGGTATAGTGATTCTAATAACCAGTATGTAGAGATGGTATAGTGATTCTAATAACCAGTATATTGGGATGGTACAGTGATTCTAATAACCACTATATAGAGATGGTATAGTGATTCTAATAACCAGTATATAGGGATGGTATAGTGATTCTAAAAACCATTATATAGAGATGGTATAGTGATTCTAATAACCAGTATATAGAGATGGTATAGTGATTCTAATAACCAGTATATAAAGATGGTACAGTGATTCTAATAACCATTATATAGAGATGGTACAGTGATTCTAATAACCAGTATATAAAGATGGTACATTGATTCTAATAACCAGTATATAGGGATGGTATAGTGATTCTAATAACCAGTATATAAAGATGGTATAGTTATTCTAATAACCAGTATATAGAGATGATATAGTGATTCTAATAACCAGTATATAGAGAGATGGTATAGTGATTCTAATAACCAGTATATAGAGATTGTATAGTGATTCTAATAACCACTATATAGAGATGGTATAGTGATTCTAATAACCAGTATATAGAGGTGGTATAGTGATTCTAATAACCAGTATATAGAGATGGTATAGTGATTCTAATAACCAGTATAAAGAGATGGTGTAGTGATTCTAATAACCAGTATATAGAGATTGTATAGTGATTCTAATAACTAGTATATAGAGATGGTATAGTGATTCTAATAACCAGTATATAGAGATTGTATAGTGATTCTAATAACCAGTATATAGAGATGGTATAGTGATTCTAATAACCAGTATATAGAGATGCTATAGTGATTCTAATAACCAGTATATAGAGATGGTATAGTGATTCTAATAACCAGTATATAGAGAAGGTACAGTGATTCTAATAACCAGTATATAGAGTTGGTACAGTGATTCTAATAACCAGTATATAGAGATGGTACAGTGATTCTAATAACAGTATATAGAGATGGTATAGTGATTCAAATAACCAGTATATGAGATGGTATAGTGATTCTAATAACCAGTATATAGAGATGGTACAGTGATTCTAATAACAGTATATAGAGATGGTATATTGACTCTAATAACCAGTATATTGAGATGGTATAGTGATTCTAATAACCAGTATATAAAGATGGTACAGTGATTCTAATAACCAGTATAGAGAGAAGGTATAGTGATTCTAATAACCAGTATATAAAGATGGTATAGTGATTCTAATAACCACTATATAGAGATGGTACAGTGATTCTAATAACCAGTATATAAAGATGGTATAGTGATTCTAATAACCACTATATAGAGAAGGTATAGTGATTCTAATAACCAGTATATAAAGATGGTATAGTGATTCTAATAACCACTATATAGAGATGGTACAGTGATTCTAATAACCAGTATATGAGATGATATAGTGATTCTAATAACCAGTATATAAAGATGGTACAGTGATTCTAATAACCAGTATATAAAGATGGTATAGTGATTCTAATAACCAGTATATAAAGATGGTACAGTGATTCTAATAACCAGTATAGAGAGATGGTATAGTGATTCTAATAACCAGTATATAGAGATGGTATAGTGATTCTAATAACCAGTATATAGAGAAGGTATAGTGATTCTAATAACCACTATATAGAGATGGTATAGTGATTCTAATAACCAGTATATAGAGATGGTATAGTGATTCTAATAACCAGTATATAGGGATGATATAGTGATTCTAATAACCAGTATTTAGAGATGGTATAGTGATTCTAATAACCAGTATATAGGGATGGTACAGTGATTCTAATAACAGTATATAGAGATGGTATAGTGATTCTAATAACCAGTATATAGAGATGGTATAGTGATTCTAATAACCAGTATGTAGAGATGGTATAGTGATTCTAATAACCAGTATATAGAGATGGTATAGTGATTCTAATAACAGTATATAGAGATGGTATAGTGATTCTAATAACCAGTATATAGAGATGGTATAGTGATTCTAATAACCAGTATATAGAGATGGTATAGTGATTCTAATAACCAGTATATAGGGATGGTATAGTGATTCTAATAACCAGTATATAGAGATGGTATAGTGATTCTAATAACCAGTATATGGAGATGGTATAGTGATTCTAATAACCAGTATATTGGGATGGTACAGTGATTCTAATAACCAGTATATAGAGATGGTATAGTGATTCTAATAACCAGTATGTATAGATGGTATAGTGATTCTAGTAACCAGTATATAGAGATGGTATAGGGATTCTAATAACCAGTATATAGAGATCGTATAGTGATTCTAATAACCAGTATATAAAGATGGTACAGTGATTCTAATAACCATTATATAGAGATGGTACAGTGATTCTAATAACCAGTATATAAAGATGGTACATTGATTCTAATAACCAGTATAGAGAGATGGTTTAGTGATTCTAATAACCAGTATATAGGGATGGTATAGTGATTCTAATAACCAGTATATGAAGATGGTACAGTGATTCAAATAACCAGTATATAAAGATGGTACAGTGATTCTAATAACCAGTATATAGAGATGATATAGTGATTCTAATAACCAGTATATAGAGATGGTATAGAGATTCTAATAACCAGTATATAGAGATGGTATAGTGACTCTAATAACCAGTATAGAGAGATGGTATAGTGATTCTAATAAACAGTATATAGAGATGGTATAGTGATTCTAATAACCAGTATATAGAGATGGTATAGTGATTCTAATAACCAGTATATAGAGATGGTATAGTGATTCTAATAACCAGTATATAGAGATGGTATAGTGATTCTAATAACCAGTATATAGAGATGGTATAGTGATTCTAATAACCAGTATATAGAGATGGTATAGTGATTCTAATAACCAGTATATAGAGATGGTATAGTGATTCTAATAACCAGTATATAGGGATGGTATAGTGATTCTAATAACCAGTATATAGAGATGGTATAGTGATTCTAATAACCAGTATATAGAGATGGTACAGTGATTCTAATAACCAGTATATGAGATGGTATAGTGATTCTAATAACCAGTATATTGGGATGGTACAGTGATTCTAATAACCAGTATAGAGAGATGGTATAGTGATTCTAATAACCAGTATATAGGGATGGTATAGTGATTCTAATAACCAGTATATAAAGATGGTATGGTGATTCTAATAACCAGTATGTAGAGATGGTATAGTGATTCTAATAACCAGTATATAGAGATGGTATAGTGATTCTAATAACCAGTATATAGAGATGGTATAGTGATTCTAATAACCAGTATGTAGAGATGGTATAGTGATTCTAATAACCAGTATATAGGGATGGTATAGTGATTCTAATAACCAGTATATAGAGATGGTATAGTGATTCTAATAACCAGTATATGGAGATGGTATAGTGATTCTAATAACCAGTATATTGGGATGGTACAGTGATTCTAATAACCAGTATATAGAGATGGTATAGGGATTCTAATAACCAGTATGTAGAGATGGTATAGTGATTCTAATAACCAGTATATGGAGATGGTATAGTGATTCTAATAACCAGTATATTGTGATGGTACAGTGATTCTAATAACCAGTATAGAGAGATGGTATAGTGATTCTAATAACCAGTATATAGGGATGGTATAGTGATTCTAATAACCAGTATATAAAGATGGTATGGTGATTCTAATAACCAGTATATAGAGATGGTATAGTGATTCTAATAACCAGTATAAAGAGAAGGTATAGTGATTCTAATAACCAGTATATAAAGATGGTACAGTGATTCTAATAACCAGTATATAGAGATGGTATAGTGATTCTAATAACCAGTATATAGAGATGGTATAGTGATTCTAATAACCAGTATATAGAGATGGTATAGTGATTCAAATAACCAGTATATAAAGATGGTACAGTGATTCTAATAACCAGTATACAGAGATGGTACAGTGATTCTAATGACCAGAATATAGAGATGGTATAGTGATTCTAATAACCGGTATATAGAGATGGTATAGTGATTCTAATAACCAGTACATAGAGATGGTACAGTAATTATAATAACCAGTATATAGAGATCGTATAGTGATTCTAATAACCAGTATATAGAGATGGTATAGTGATTCTAATAACCAGTATATAGAGATGGTATAGTGATTCTAATAACCAGTATATAGAGAAGGTATAGTGATTCTAATAACCAGTATATAGAGATGCTATAGTGATTCTAATAACCAGTATATAGAGTTGGTACAGTGATTCTAATAACCAGTATATAGAGATGGTACAGTGATTCTAATAACCAGTATATAGAGATGGTATAGTGATTCTAATAACCAGTATAGAGAGAAGGTATAGTGATTCTAAAAACCAGTATATAGAGATGGTACAGTGATTCTAATAACAGTCTATAGAGATGGTACAGTGATTCTAATAACCAGTATATGAGATGGTATAGTGAGTCTAATAACCAGTATATAAAGATGGTACAGTGATTCTAATAACCAGTATATAGGGATGGTACAGTGATTCTAATAACCAGTATATAAAGATGGTACTGTAATTCTAATAACCAGTATATAGAGATCGTATAGTGATTCTAATAACCAGTATATAGAGATGGTATTGTGATTCTAATAACCAGTATATAGAGATGGTATAGTGATTCTAATAACCAGTATATAGAGATGGTATAGTGATTCTAATAACCAGTATATAGAGATGGTACAGTGATTCTAATAACCAGTATATAGAGATGGTATAGTGATTCTAATAACCAGTATAGAGAGATGGTATAGTGATTCTAATAACCAGTATATAGAGATGGTATAGTGATTCTAATAACCAGTATATAGAGATGGTACAGTGATTCTAATAACCAGTATATAGAGATGGTATAGTGATTCTAATAACCAGTATAGAGAGATGGTATAGTGATTCTAATAACCAGTATAGAGAGATGGTATAGTGATTCTAATAACAGTATATAGAGATGGTATAGTGATTCTAATAACCAGTATATAGAGATGGTATAGTGATTCTAATAACCAGTATGTAGAGATGGTATAGTGATTCTAATAACCAGTATATAGGGATGGTACAGTGATTCTAATAACAGTATATAGGGATGGTACAGTGATTCTAATAACCAGTATATAGAGATGGTACAGTGATTCTAATAACCAGTATATAGAGATGGTATAGTGATTCTAATAACCAGTATATAGAGATGGTATAGTGATTCTAATAACCAGTATATAGGGATGGTACAGTGATTCTAATAACAGTATATAGAGATGGTATAGTGATTCTAATAACCAGTATATAGAGATGGTATAGTGATTCTAATAACCAGTATGTAGAGATGGTATAGTGATTCTAATAACCAGTATATTGGGATGGTACAGTTATTCTAATAACCACTATATAGAGATGGTATAGTGACTCTAATAACCAGTATATAGGGATGGTATAGTGATTCTAAAAACCATTATATAGAGATGGTATAGTGATTCTAATAACCAGTATATAGAGATGGTATAGTGATTCTAATAACCAGTATGTAAAGATGGTACAGTGATTCTAATAACCATTATATAGAGATGGTACAGTGATTCTAATAACCAGTATATAAAGATGGTACATTGATTCTAATAACCAGTATATAGGGATGGTATAGTGATTCTAATAACCAGTATATAAAGATGGTATAGTTATTCTAATAACCAGTATATAGAGATGATATAGTGATTCTAATAACCAGTATATAGAGAGATGGTATAGTGATTCTAATAACCAGTATATAGAGATTGTATAGTGATTCTAATAACCACTATATAGAGGTGGTATAGTGATTCTAATAACCAGTATATAGAGGTGGTATAGTGATTCTAATAACCAGTATATAGAGATGGTATAGTGATTCTAATAACCAGTATAAAGAGATGGTGTAGTGATTCTAATAACCAGTATATAGAGATTGTATAGTGATTCTAATAACCAGTATATAGAGATGGTATAGTGATTCTAATAACCAGTATATAGAGATTGTATAGTGATTCTAATAACCAGTATATAGAGATGGTATAGTGATTCTAATAACCAGTATATAGAGATGCTATAGTGATTCTAATAACCAGTATATAGAGATGGTATAGTGATTCTAATAACCAGTATATAGAGAAGGTACAGTGATTCTAATAACCAGTATATAGAGTTGGTACAGTGATTCTAATAACCAGTATATAGAGATGGTACAGTGATTCTAATAACAGTATATAGAGATGGTATAGTGATTCTAATAACCAGTATATGAGATGGTATAGTGATTCTAATAACCAGTATATAGAGATGGTACAGTGATTCTAATAACAGTATATAGAGATGGTATATTGACTCTAATAACCAGTATATTGAGATGGTATAGTGATTCTAATAACCAGTATATAAAGATGGTACAGTGATTCTAATAACCAGTATAGAGAGAAGGTATAGTGATTCTAATAACCAGTATATAAAGATGGTATAGTGATTCTAATAACCACTATATAGAGATGGTACAGTGATTCTAATAACCAGTATATAAAGATGGTATAGTGATTCTAATAACCACTATATAGAGAAGGTATAGTGATTCTAATAACCAGTATATAAAGATGGTATAGTGATTCTAATAACCACTATATAGAGATGGTACAGTGATTCTAATAACCAGTATATGAGATGATATAGTGATTCTAATAACCAGTATATAAAGATGGTACAGTGATTCTAATAACCAGTATATAAAGATGGTATAGTGATTCTAATAACCAGTATATAAAGATGGTACAGTGATTCTAATAACCAGTATAGAGAGATGGTATAGTGATTCTAATAACCAGTATATAGAGATGGTATAGTGATTCTAATAACCAGTATATAGAGAAGGTATAGTGATTCTAATAACCACTATATAGAGATGGTATAGTGATTCTAATAACCAGTATATAGAGATGGTATAGTGATTCTAATAACCAGTATATAGGGATGATATAGTGATTCTAATAACCAGTATTTAGAGATGGTATAGTGATTCTAATAACCATTATATAGGGATGGTACAGTGATTCTAATAACAGTATATAGAGATGGTATAGTGATTCTAATAACCAGTATATAGAGATGGTATAGTGATTCTAATAACCAGTATGTAGAGATGGTATAGTGATTCTAATAACCAGTATATAGAGATGGTATAGTGATTCTAATAACAGTATATAGAGATGGTATAGTGATTCTAATAACCAGTATATAGAGATGGTATAGTGATTCTAATAACCAGTATGTATAGATGGTATAGTGATTCTAGTAACCAGTATATAGAGATGGTATAGGGATTCTAATAACCAGTATATAGAGATCGTATAGTGATTCTAATAACCAGTATATAAAGATGGTACAGTGATTCTAATAACCATTATATAGAGATGGTACAGTGATTCTAATAACCAGTATATAAAGATGGTACATTGATTCTAATAACCAGTATAGAGAGATGGTTTAGTGATTCTAATAACCAGTATATAGGGATGGTATAGTGATTCTAATAACCAGTATATGAAGATGGTACAGTGATTCAAATAACCAGTATATAAAGATGGTACAGTGATTCTAATAACCAGTATATAGAGATGATATAGTGATTCTAATAACCAGTATATAGAGATGGTATAGAGATTCTAATAACCAGTATATAGAGATGGTATAGTGACTCTAATAACCAGTATAGAGAGATGGTATAGTGATTCTAATAAACAGTATATAGAGATGGTATAGTGATTCTAATAACCAGTATATAGAGATGGTATAGTGATTCTAATAACCAGTATATAGAGATGGTATAGTGATTCTAATAACCAGTATATAGAGATGGTATAGTGATTCTAATAACCAGTATATAGAGATGGTATAGTGATTCTAATAACCAGTATATAGAGATGGTATAGTGATTCTAATAACCAGTATATAGAGATGGTATAGTGATTCTAATAACCAGTATATAGGGATGGTATAGTGATTCTAATAACCAGTATATAGAGATGGTATAGTGATTCTAATAACCAGTATATAGAGATGGTACAGTGATTCTAACAACCAGTATATGAGATGGTATAGTGATTCTAATAACCAGTATATTGGGATGGTACAGTGATTCTAATAACCAGTATAGAGAGATGGTATAGTGATTCTAATAACCAGTATATAGGGATGGTATAGTGATTCTAATAACCAGTATATAAAGATGGTATGGTGATTCTAATAACCAGTATGTAGAGATGGTATAGTGATTCTAATAACCAGTATATAGAGATGGTATAGTGATTCTAATAACCAGTATATAGAGATGGTATAGTGATTCTAATAACCAGTATGTAGAGATGGTATAGTGATTCTAATAACCAGTATATAGGGATGGTATAGTGATTCTAATAACCAGTATATAGAGATGGTATAGTGATTCTAATAACCAGTATATGGAGATGGTATAGTGATTCTAATAACCAGTATATTGGGATGGTACAGTGATTCTAATAACCAGTATATAGAGATGGTATAGGGATTCTAATAACCAGTATGTAGAGATGGTATAGTGATTCTAATAACCAGTATATGGAGATGGTATAGTGATTCTAATAACCAGTATATTGGGATGGTACAGTGATTCTAATAACCAGTATAGAGAGATGGTATAGTGATTCTAATAACCAGTATATAGGGATGGTATAGTGATTCTAATAACCAGTATATAAAGATGGTATGGTGATTCTAATAACCAGTATATAGAGATGGTATAGTGATTCTAATAACCAGTATAAAGAGAAGGTATAGTGATTCTAATAACCAGTATATAAAGATGGTACAGTGATTCTAATAACCAGTATATAGAGATGGTATAGTGATTCTAATAACCAGTATATAGAGATGGTATAGTGATTCTAATAACCAGTATATAGAGATGGTATAGTGATTCAAATAACCAGTATATAAAGATGGTACAGTGATTCTAATAACCAGTATACAGAGATGGTATAGTGATTCTAATGACCAGTATATAGAGATGGTATAGTGATTCTAATAACCAGTATATAGAGATGGTATAGTGATTCTAATAACCAGTACATAGAGATGGTACAGTAATTATAATAACCAGTATATAGAGATCGTATAGTGATTCTAATAACCAGTATATAGAGATGGTACAGTGATTCTAATAACCAGTATATAGAGATGGTATAGTGATTCTAATAACCAGTATATAGAGAAGGTATAGTGATTCTAATAACCAGTATATAGAGATGCTATAGTGATTCTAATAACCAGTATATAGAGTTGGTACAGTGATTCTAATAACCAGTATATAGAGATGGTACAGTGATTCTAATAACCAGTATATAGAGATGGTATAGTGATTCTAATAACCAGTATAGAGAGAAGGTATAGTGATTCTAAAAACCAGTATATAGAGATGGTACAGTGATTCTAATAACAGTATATAGATATGGTACAGTGATTCTAATAACCAGTATATGAGATGGTATAGTGAGTCTAATAACCAGTATATAAAGATGGTACAGTGATTCTAATAACCAGTATATAAAGATGGTATAGTGATTCTAATAACCACTATATAGAGATGGTATAGTGACTCTAATAATGAGTATATAGAGATGGTACAGTGATTCTAATAACCAGTATATAGAGAAGGTATAGTGATTCTAATAACCAGTATATAGGGATGGTATAGTGATTCTAATAACCAGTATATAGAGATGGTATAGTGATTCTAATAACAGTATATAGAGATGGTATAGTGATTCTAATAACCAGTATATAGAGATGGTATAGTGATTCTAATAACCAGTATATAGAGATGGTACAGTGATTCTAATAACAGTATATAGAGATGGTACAGTGATTCTAATAACCAGTATATGAGATGGTATAGTGAGTCTAATAACCAGTATATAAAGATGGTACAGTGATTCTAATAACCAGTATATAAAGATGGTATAGTGATTCTAATAACCACTATATAGAGATGGTATAGTGACTCTAATAATGAGTATATAGAGATGGTACAGTGATTCTAATAACCAGTATATAGAGAAGGTATAGTGATTCTAATAACCAGTATATAGGGATGGTATAGTGATTCTAATAACCAGTATATAGAGATGGTATAGTGATTCTAATAACAGTATATAGAGATGGTATAGTGATTCTAATAACCAGTATATAGAGATGGTATAGTGATTCTAATAACCAGTATGTAGAGATGGTATAGTGATTCTAATAACCAGTATATAGGGATGGTATAGTGATTCTAATAACCAGTATATAGAGATGGTATAGTGATTCTAATAACCAGTATATGGAGATTGTATAGTGATTCTAATAACCAGTATATTGGGATGGTACAGTGATTCTAATAACCACTATAGAGGGATGGTATAGTGATTCTAATAACCAGTATATTGGGATGGTATAGTGACTCTAATAACCAGTATATAGGGATGGTATAGTGATTCTAATAACCAGTATATAAAGATGGTATAGTGATTCTAATAACCAGTATATAGAGATGGTATAGTGATTCTAATAACCAGTATATAAAGATGGTACGGTGATTCTAATAACCATTATATAGAGATGGTATAGTGATTCTAATAACCAGTATATAAAGATGGTATAGTGATTCTAATAACCAGTATATAGAGATGGTATAGTGATTCTAATGACCAGTATATAGAGATGGTATAGTGATTCTAATAACCAGTATATAAAGATGGTACTGTAATTCTAATAACCAGTATATAGAGATCGTATAGTGATTCTAATAACCAGTATATAAAGATGGTACAGTGATTCTAATAACCATTATATAGAGATGGTACAGTGATTCTAATAACCAGTATATAAAGATGGTACAGTGATTCTAATAACCAGTATAGAGAGATGGTTTAGTGATTCAAATAACCAGTATATAGGTTTGGTATAGTGATTCTAATAACCAGTATATAGAGATGGTATAGTGATTCTAATAACCAGTATATAGAGATTGTATAGTGATTCTAATAACCACTATATAGAGATGGTATAGTGATTCTAATAACCAGTATATAGAGGTGGTATAGTGATTCTAATAACCAGTATATAGAGATGGTATAATGATTCTAATAACCAGTATATAGAGATGGTATAGTGATTCTAATAACCAGTATATAGAGATGGTATAGTGATTCTAATAACCAGTATATAGAGATGGTACAGTGATTCTAATAACCAGTATATAGAGATGGTATAGTGATTCTAATGACCAGTATATAGAGATGGTATAGTGATTCTAATAACCAGTATATAAAGATGGTACAGTAATTATAATAACCAGTATATAGAGATCGTATAGTGATTCTAATAACCAGTATATAGAGATGGTACAGTGATTCTAATAACCAGTATATAGAGATGGTATAGTGATTCTAATAACCAGTATATAGAGATGGTACAGTGATTCTAATAACCAGTATATAGAGATGGTATAGGGATTCTAAAAACCAGTATATAGAGATGGTATAGTGATTCTAATAACCAGTATATAGGGATGGTAGAGGGATTCTAATAACCAGTATATAGAGATGGTATAGTGATTCTAATAACCAGTATATGGAGATGGTATAGTGATTCTAATAACCAGTATATTGGGATGGTACAGTGATTCTAATAACCAGTATATAGAGATGGTATAGTGATTCTAATAACCAGTATGTATAGATGGTATAGTGATTCTAGTAACCAGTATATAGAGATGGTATAGGGATTCTAATAACCAGTATATAGAGATCGTATAGTGATTCTAATAACCAGTATATAAAGATGGTACAGTGATTCTAATAACCATTATATAGAGATGGTACAGTGATTCTAATAACCAGTATATAAAGATGGTACATTGATTCTAATAACCAGTATAGAGAGATGGTTTAGTGATTCTAATAACCAGTATATAGGGATGGTATAGTGATTCTAATAACCAGTATATGAAGATGGTACAGTGATTCTGATAACCAGTATATAAAGATGGTACAGTGATTCTAATAACCAGTATATAGAGATGATATAGTGATTCTAATAACCAGTATATAGTGATGGTATAGAGATTCTAATAACCAGTATATAGAGATGGTATAGTGACTCTAATAACCAGTATAGAGAGATGGTATAGTGATTCTAATAAACAGTATATAGAGATGGTATAGTGATTCTAATAACCAGTATATAGAGATGGTATAGTGATTCTAATAACCAGTATATAGAGATGGTATAGTGATTCTAATAACCAGTATATAGAGATGGTATAGTGATTCTAATAACCAGTATATAGAGATGGTATAGTGATTCTAATAACCAGTATATAGAGATGTAATAGTGATTCTAATAACCAGTATATAGAGATGGTATAGTGATTCTAATAACCAGTATATAGGGATGGTATAGTGATTCTAATAACCAGTATATAGAGATGGTATAGTGATTCTAATAACCAGTATATAGAGATGGTACAGTGATTCTAATAACCAGTATATGAGATGGTATAGTGATTCTAATAACCAGTATATTGGGATGGTACAGTGATTCTAATAACCAGTATAGAGAGATGGTATAGTGATTCTAATAACCAGTATATAGGGATGGTATAGTGATTCTAATAACCAGTATATAAAGATGGTATGGTGATTCTAATAACCAGTATGTAGAGATGGTATAGTGATTCTAATAACCAGTATATAGAGATGGTATAGTGATTCTAATAACCAGTATATAGAGATGGTATAGTGATTCTAATAACCAGTATGTAGAGATGGTATAGTGATTCTAATAACCAGTATATAGGGATGGTATAGTGATTCTAATAACCAGTATATAGAGATGGTATAGTGATTCTAATAACCAGTATATGGAGATGGTATAGTGATTCTAATAACCAGTATATTGGGATGGTACAGTGATTCTAATAACCAGTATATAGAGATGGTATAGGGATTCTAATAACCAGTATGTAGAGATGGTACAGTGATTCTAATAACCAGTATATGGAGATGGTATAGTGATTCTAATAACCAGTATATTGGGATGGTACAGTGATTCTAATAACCAGTATAGAGAGATGGTATAGTGATTCTAATAACCAGTATATAGGGATGGTATAGTGATTCTAATAACCAGTATATAAAGATGGTATGGTGATTCTAATAACCAGTATATAGAGATGGTATAGTGATTCTAATAACCAGTATAAAGAGAAGGTATAGTGATTCTAATAACCAGTATATAAAGATGGTACAGTGATTCTAATAACCAGTATATAGAGATGGTATAGTGATTCTAATAACCAGTATATAGAGATGGTATAGTGATTCTAATCACCAGTATATAGAGATGGTATAGTGATTCAAATAACCAGTATATAAAGATGGTACAGTGATTCTAATAACCAGTATACAGAGATGGTATAGTGATTCTAATGACCAGTATATAGAGATGGTATAGTGATTCTAATAACCAGTATATAGAGATGGTATAGTGATTCTAATAACCAGTACATAGAGATGGTACAGTAATTATAATAACCAGTATATAGAGATCGTATAGTGATTCTAATAACCAGTATATAGAGATGGTACAGTGATTCTAATAACCAGTATATAGAGATGGTATAGTGATTCTAATAACCAGTATATAGAGATGGTA
This sequence comes from Eledone cirrhosa, assembly GCA_964016885.1. Lineage (NCBI taxonomy): Eukaryota > Metazoa > Mollusca > Cephalopoda > Octopoda > Eledonidae > Eledone > Eledone cirrhosa. The sequence continues at coordinate 373,636,437 of OZ024742.1, forward strand.
TAGTGATTCTAATAACCAGTATATAGAGAAGGTATAGTGATTCTAATAACCAGTATATAGAGATGCTATAGTGATTCTAATAACCAGTATATAGAGTTGGTACAGTGATTCTAATAACCAGTATATAGAGATGGTACAGTGATTCTAATAACCAGTATATAGAGATGGTATAGTGATTCTAATAACCAGTATAGAGAGAAGGTATAGTGATTCTAAAAACCAGTATATAGAGATGGTACAGTGATTCTAATAACAGTATATAGAGATGGTACAGTGATTCTAATAACCAGTATATGAGATGGTATAGTGAGTCTAATAACCAGTATATAAAGATGGTACAGTGATTCTAATAACCAGTATATAAAGATGGTATAGTGATTCTAATAACCACTATATAGAGATGGTATAGTGACTCTAATAATGAGTATATAGAGATGGTACAGTGATTCTAATAACCAGTATATAGAGAAGGTATAGTGATTCTAATAACCAGTATATAGGGATGGTATAGTGATTCTAATAACCAGTATATAGAGATGGTATAGTGATTCTAATAACAGTATATAGAGATGGTATAGTGATTCTAATAACCAGTATATAGAGATGGTATAGTGATTCTAATAACCAGTATATAGAGATGGTACAGTGATTCTAATAACAGTATATAGAGATGGTACAGTGATTCTAATAACCAGTATATGAGATGGTATAGTGAGTCTAATAACCAGTATATAAAGATGGTACAGTGATTCTAATAACCAGTATATAAAGATGGTATAGTGATTCTAATAACCACTATATAGAGATGGTATAGTGACTCTAATAATGAGTATATAGAGATGGTACAGTGATTCTAATAACCAGTATATAGAGAAGGTATAGTGATTCTAATAACCAGTATATAGGGATGGTATAGTGATTCTAATAACCAGTATATAGAGATGGTATAGTGATTCTAATAACAGTATATAGAGATGGTATAGTGATTCTAATAACCAGTATATAGAGATGGTATAGTGATTCTAATAACCAGTATGTAGAGATGGTATAGTGATTCTAATAACCAGTATATAGGGATGGTATAGTGATTCTAATAACCAGTATATAGAGATGGTATAGTGATTCTAATAACCAGTATATGGAGATTGTATAGTGATTCTAATAACCAGTATATTGGGATGGTACAGTGATTCTAATAACCACTATATAGGGATGGTATAGTGATTCTAATAACCAGTATATTGGGATGGTATAGTGACTCTAATAACCAGTATATAGGGATGGTATAGTGATTCTAATAACCAGTATATAAAGATGGTATAGTGATTCTAATAACCAGTATATAGAGATGGTATAGTGATTCTAATAACCAGTATATAAAGATGGTACGGTGATTCTAATAACCATTATATAGAGATGGTATAGTGATTCTAATAACCAGTATATAAAGATGGTATAGTGATTCTAATAACCAGTATATAGAGATGGTATAGTGATTCTAATGACCAGTATATAGAGATGGTATAGTGATTCTAATAACCAGTATATAAAGATGGTACTGTAATTCTAATAACCAGTATATAGAGATCGTATAGTGATTCTAATAACCAGTATATAAAGATGGTACAGTGATTCTAATAACCATTATATAGAGATGGTACAGTGATTCTAATAACCAGTATATAAAGATGGTATAGTGATTCTAATAACCACTATATAGAGATGGTATAGTGACTCTAATAATGAGTATATAGAGATGGTACAGTGATTCTAATAACCAGTATATAGAGAAGGTATAGTGATTCTAATAACCAGTATATAGGGATGGTATAGTGATTCTAATAACCAGTATATAGAGATGGTATAGTGATTCTAATAACAGTATATAGAGATGGTATAGTGATTCTAATAACCAGTATATAGAGATGGTATAGTGATTCTAATAACCAGTATGTAGAGATGGTATAGTGATTCTAATAACCAGTATATAGGGATGGTATAGTGATTCTAATAACCAGTATATAGAGATGGTATAGTGATTCTAATAACCAGTATATGGAGATTGTATAGTGATTCTAATAACCAGTATATTGGGATGGTACAGTGATTCTAATAACCACTATATAGGGATGGTATAGTGATTCTAATAACCAGTATATTGGGATGGTATAGTGACTCTAATAACCAGTATATAGGGATGGTATAGTGATTCTAATAACCAGTATATAAAGATGGTATAGTGATTCTAATAACCAGTATATAGAGATGGTATAGTGATTCTAATAACCAGTATATAAAGATGGTACGGTGATTCTAATAACCATTATATAGAGATGGTATAGTGATTCTAATAACCAGTATATAAAGATGGTATAGTGATTCTAATAACCAGTATATAGAGATGGTATAGTGATTCTAATGACCAGTATATAGAGATGGTATAGTGATTCTAATAACCAGTATATAAAGATGGTACTGTAATTCTAATAACCAGTATATAGAGATCGTATAGTGATTCTAATAACCAGTATATAAAGATGGTACAGTGATTCTAATAACCATTATATAGAGATGGTACAGTGATTCTAATAACCAGTATATAAAGATGGTACAGTGATTCTAATAACCAGTATAGAGAGATGGTTTAGTGATTCAAATAACCAGTATATAGGGATGGTATAGTGATTCTAATAACCAGTATATAGAGATGGTATAGTGATTCTAATAACCAGTATATACAGAGATGGTATAGTGATTCTAATAACCAGTATATAGAGATTGTAAAGTGATTCTAATAACCACTATATAGAGATGGTATAGTGATTCTAATAACCAGTATATAGAGGTGGTATAGTGATTCTAATAACCAGTATATAGAGATGGTATAGTGATTCTAATAACCAGTATATAGAGATGGTATAGTGATTCTAATAACCAGTATATAGAGATGGTATAGTGATTCTAATAACCAGTATATAGAGATGGTACTGTGATTCTAATAACCAGTATATAGAGATGGTATAGTGATTCTAATGACCAGTATATAGAGATGGTATAGTGATTCTAATAAACCAGTATATAAAGATGGTACAGTAATTATAATAACCAGTATATAGAGATCGTATAGTGATTCTAATAACCAGTATATAGAGATGGTACAGTGATTCTAATAACCAGTATATAGAGATGGTATAGTGATTCTAATAACCAGTATATAGAGATGGTACAGTGATTCTAATAACCAGTATATAGAGATGGTATAGTGATTCTAATAACCAGTATATAGAGATGGTACAGTGATTCTAATAACCAGTATATAGAGATGGTATAGGGATTCTAAAAACCAGTATATAGAGATGGTATAGTGATTCTAATAACCAGTATATAGGGATGGTAGAGGGATTCTAATAACCAGTATATAGAGATGGTATAGTGATTCTAATAACCAGTATATAGAGATGGTATAGTGATTCTAATAACCAGTATTTAGAGATCGTATAGTGATTCTAATAACCAGTATATATAGTTGGTACAGTGATTCTAATAACCAGTATATAGAGATGGTACAGTGATTCTAATAACCAGTATATAGAGAAGGTAGAGGGATTCTAATAACCAGTATAGAGAGATGGTATAGTGATTCTAATAACCATTATATAGAGATGGTATAGTGATTCTAATAACCAGTATATAGGGATTGTATAGTGATTCTAATAACCAGTATATAGAGAAGGTATAGTGACTCTAATAACCAGTATATAGAGATGGTATAGTGATTCTAATAACCAGTATATATAGTTGGTACAGTGATTCTAATAACCAGTATATTGAGATGGTACAGTGATTCTAATAACAGTATGTAGAGATGGTATAGTGATTCTAATAACCAGTATATAGAGATGCTATAGTGATTCTAATAACCAGTATATAGAGTTGGTACAGTGATTCTAATAACCAGTATATAGAGAAGGTATAGTGACTCTAATAACCAGTATATAGAGATGGTATAGTGATTCTAATAACCAGTATATATAGTTGGTACAGTGATTCTAATAACCAGTATATTGAGATGGTACAGTGATTCTAATAACAGTATGTAGAGATGGTATAGTGATTCTAATAACCAGTATAGAGAGATGGTATAGTGATTCTAATAACCAGTATATAGGGATGGTACAGTGATTCTAATAACCAGTATATAAAGATGGTACTGTAATTCTAATAACCAGTATATAGAGATCGTATAGTGATTCTAATAACCAGTATATAGAGATGGTATTGTGATTCTAATAACCAGTATATAGAGAAGGTATAGTGATTCTAATAACCATTATATAGAGATGGTACAGTGATTCTAATAACCAGTATATAAAGATGGTACAGTGATTCTAATAACCAGTATATAGAGATGGTATAGTGATTCTAATAACCAGTATATACAGAGATGGTATAGTGATTCTAATAACCAGTATATAGAGATCGTATAGTGATTCTAATAACCAGTATATAGAGATGATATAGTGATTCTAATAACCAGTATATTGAGATGGTACAGTGATTCTAATAACAGTATGTAGAGATGGTATAGTGATTCTAATAACCAGTATATAGAGATGCTATAGTGATTCTAATAACCAGTATATAGAGTTGGTACAGTGATTCTAATAACAGTATATAGAGATGGTATAGTGATTCTAATAACCAGTATATAGAGAAGGTATAGTGATTCTAATAACCATTATATAGAGATGGTACAGTGATTCTAATAACCAGTATATAGAGATGGTATAGTGATTCTAATAACCAGTATATACAGAGATGGTATAGTGATTCTAATAACCAGTATATAGAGATCGTATAGTGATTCTAATAACCACTATATTGAGATGGTATAGTGATTCTAATAACCAGTATATAGAGATGGTATAGTGATTCTAATAACCAGTATATAGGGATGGTATAGTGATTCTAATAACCATTATATAGAGATGGTACAGTGATTCTAATAACCAGTATATAAAGATGGTACAGTGATTCTAATAACCAGTATATAGAGATGATATAGTGATTCTAATAACCAGTATATAGAGATGGTATAGTGATTCTAATAACCAGTATATACAGAGATGGTATAGTGATTCTAATAACCAGTATATAGAGATTGTATAGTGATTCTAATAACCAGTATATAGAGATGGTATAGTGATTCTAATAACCAGTATATAGAGATGGTATAGTGATTCTAATAACCAGTATATAGAGATGGTATAGTGATTCTAATAACCAGTATATAGAGGTGGTATAGTGATTCTAATAACCAGTATATAGAGATTGTATAGTGATTCTAATAACCACTATATAGAGATGGTATAGTGATTCTAATAACCAGTATATAGAGATGATATAGTGATTCTAATAACCAGTATATAGAGATGGTATAGTGATTCTAATAACCAGTATATACAGAGATGGTATAGTGATTCTAATAACCAGTATATAGAGATTGTATAGTGATTCTAATAACCAGTATATAGAGATGGTATAGTGATTCTAATAACCAGTATATAGAGATGGTATAGTGATTCTAATAACCAGTATATAGAGATGGTATAGTGATTCTAATAACCAGTATATAGAGGTGGTATAGTGATTCTAATAACCAGTATATAGAGATTGTATAGTGATTCTAATAACCAGTATATAGAGATGGTATAGTGATTCTAATAACCAGTATATAGAGATGGTATAGTGATTCTAATAACCAGTATATAGAGATGGTACAATGATTCTAATAACCAGTATATAGAGATCGTATTGTGATTCTAATAACCAGTATACAGAGAAGGTATAGTGATTCTAATAACCAGTATATAGAGATGGTATAGTGATTCTAATAAACAGTATAGAGAGATGGTATAGTGATTCTAATAATAAGTATAGAGAGATAGTATAGTGATTCTAATAACCAGTATATAGAGATGGTATAGTGATTCTAATAACCAGTATATAGGGATGGTATAGTGATTCTAATAACCAGTATTTAGAGATCGTATAGTGATTCTATAACCAGTATAGAGAGATGGTATAGTGATTCTAATAACCAGTATAGAGAGATGGTATAGTGATTCTAATAACCAGTATATAGAGATGGTATAGTGATTCTAACAACCAGTATATAGAGATGGTATAGTGATTCTAATAACAGTATAGAGAGATGGTATAGTGATTCTAATAATAAGTATAGAGAGATGGTATAGTGATTCTAATAACCAGTATATAGAGATGGTATAGTGATTCTAATAACCAGTATATAGAGATGCTATAGTGATTCTAATAACAGTATATAGAGATGGTATAGTGATTCTAATAACCAGTATATAGAGATGGTATAGTGATTCCAATAACCAGTATATAGGGATCGGATAGTGATTCTAATAACAGTATATAGAGATGGTATAGTGATTCTAATAACCAGTATATAGGGATCGTATAGTGATTCTAATAACCAGTATATAGAGATGGTATAGTGACTCTAATAACCAGTATATAGCGATGGTATAGTGATTCTAATAACCAGTATATAGAGATGGTATAGTGATTCTAATAACCAGTATATAGGGATCGTATAGTGATTCTAATAACCAGTATATAGAGATGGTATAGTGATTCTAATAACCAGTATATAGAGATGGTATAGTAATTCTAATAACAGTATATAGAGATGGTATAGTGATTCTAATAACCAGTATATAGAGATGGTATAGTGATTCTAATAACCAGTATATAGAGATGGTATACTGATTCTAATAACCAGTATATAGAGATGGTATAGTGATTCTAATAACCAGTATATAGAAATGGTATAGTGATTCTAATAACAGTATATAGAGATGGTATAGTGATTCTAATAACCAGTATATAGAGATGGTATAGTAATTCTAATAACAGTATATAGAGATGGTATAGTGATTCTAATAACCAGTATATAGAGATGGTATAGTGATTCTAATAACCAGTATATAGAGATGGTATAGTGATTCTAATAACCAGTATATAGAGATGGTATAGTGATTCTAATAACCAGTATATAGAGATGGTATACTGATTCTAATAACCAGTATATAGAGATGGTATAGTGATTCTAATAACAGTATATAGAGATGGTATAGTGATTCTAATAACCAGTATATAGGGATGGTATAGTGATTCTAATAACCAGTATATAGAGATGGTATAGTGATTCTAATAACCAGTATATAGAGATGGTATAGTGATTCTAATAACCAGTATTTAGAGATCGTATAGTGATTCTAATAACCAGTATATAGGGATGGTATAGTGATTCTAATAACCAGTATATAGGGATGGTATAGTGATTCTAATAACCAGTATATAAAGAAGGTATAGTGATTCTAATAACCAGTATATAGAGATGGTATAGTGATTCTAATAACCAGTATATAGAGATGGTATAGTGATTCTAATAACCAGTATATAGAGATGGTATACTGATTCTAATAACCAGTATATAGAGATGGTATAGTGATTCTAATAACAGTATATAGAGATGGTATAGTGATTCTAATAACCAGTATATAGGGATGGTATAGTGATTCTAATAACCAGTATATAGAGATGGTATAGTGATTCTAATAACCAGTATTTAGAGATCGTATAGTGATTCTAATAACCAGTATATAGGGATGGTATAGTGATTCTAATAACCAGTATATAGGGATGGTATAGTGATTCTAATAACCAGTATATAAAGAAGGTATAGTGATTCTAATAACCAGTATATAGAGATGGTATAGTGATTCTAATAAACAGTATAGAGAGATGGTATAGTGATTCTAATAATAAGTATAGAGAGATGGTATAGTGATTCTAATAACCAGTATATAGAGATGGTATAGTGATTCTAATAACCAGTATATAGGGATGGTATAGTGATTCTAATAACCAGTATTTAGAGATCGTATAGTGATTCTATAAGCAGTATAGAGAGATGGTATAGTGATTCTAATAACCAGTATAGAGAGATGGTATAGTGATTCTAATAACCAGTATATAGAGATGGTATAGTGATTCTAATAAACAGTATAGAGAGATGGTATAGTGATTCTAATAATAAGTATAGAGAGATGGTATAGTGATTCTAATAACCAGTATATAAAGATTGTATAGTGATTCTAATAACCACTATATAGAGATGGTATAGTGATTCTAATAACCAGTATATAGAGGTGGTATAGTGATTCTAATAACCAGTATATAGAGATGGTATAGTGATTCTAATAACCAGTATAGAGAGATGGTATAGTGACTCTAATAACCAGTATATAGAGATGGTATAGTGATTCTAATAACCAGTATATAGAGTTGGTATAGTGATTCTAATAACCAGTATATAGAGATGGTATAGTGATTCTAATAACCAGTATATAAAGATGGTACAGTGATTCTATAACCAGTATATAGAGATGGTATAGTGATTCTAATGACCAGTATATAGAGATGGTATAGTGATTCTAATAACCAGTATATAAAGATGGTACAGTAATTATAATAACCAGTATATAGAGATCGTATAGTGATTCTAATAACCAGTATATAGAGATGGTACAGTGATTCTAATAACCAGTATATAGAAATGGTATAGTGATTCTAATAACAGTATATAGAGATGGTATAGTGATTCTAATAACCAGTATATAGAGATGGTATAGTAATTCTAATAACAGTATATAGAGATGGTATAGTGATTCTAATAACCAGTATATAGAGATGGTATAGTGATTCTAATAACCAGTATATAGAGATGGTATACTGATTCTAATAACCAGTATATAGAGATGGTATAGTGATTCTAATAACCAGTATATAGAAATGGTATAGTGATTCTAATAACAGTATATAGAGATGGTATAGTGATTCTAATAACCAGTATATAGAGATGGTATAGTAATTCTAATAACAGTATATAGAGATGGTATAGTGATTCTAATAACCAGTATATAGAGATGGTATAGTGATTCTAATAACCAGTATATAGAGATGGTATAGTGATTCTAATAACCAGTATATAGAGATGGTATAGTGATTCTAATAACCAGTATATAGAGATGGTATACTGATTCTAATAACCAGTATATAGAGATGGTATAGTGATTCTAATAACAGTATATAGAGATGGTATAGTGATTCTAATAACCAGTATATAGGGATGGTATAGTGATTCTAATAACCAGTATATAGAGATGGTATAGTGATTCTAATAACCAGTATATAGAGATGGTATAGTGATTCTAATAACCAGTATTTAGAGATCGTATAGTGATTCTAATAACCAGTATATAGGGATGGTATAGTGATTCTAATAACCAGTATATAGGGATGGTATAGTGATTCTAATAACCAGTATATAAAGAAGGTATAGTGATTCTAATAACCAGTATATAGAGATGGTATAGTGATTCTAATAACCAGTATATAGAGATGGTATAGTGATTCTAATAACCAGTATATAGAGATGGTATACTGATTCTAATAACCAGTATATAGAGATGGTATAGTGATTCTAATAACAGTATATAGAGATGGTATAGTGATTCTAATAACCAGTATATAGGGATGGTATAGTGATTCTAATAACCAGTATATAGAGATGGTATAGTGAATCTAATAACCAGTATTTAGAGATCGTATAGTGATTCTAATAACCAGTATATAGGGATGGTATAGTGATTCTAATAACCAGTATATAGGGATGGTATAGTGATTCTAATAACCAGTATATAAAGAAGGTATAGTGATTCTAATAACCAGTATATAGAGATGGTATAGTGATTCTAATAAACAGTATAGAGAGATGGTATAGTGATTCTAATAATAAGTATAGAGAGATGGTATAGTGATTCTAATAACCAGTATATAGAGATGGTATAGTGATTCTAATAACCAGTATATAGGGATGGTATAGTGATTCTAATAACCAGTATTTAGAGATCGTATAGTGATTCTATAAGCAGTATAGAGAGATGGTATAGTGATTCTAATAACCAGTATAGAGAGATGGTATAGTGATTCTAATAACCAGTATATAGAGATGGTATAGTGATTCTAATAAACAGTATAGAGAGATGGTATAGTGATTCTAATAATAAGTATAGAGAGATGGTATAGTGATTCTAATAACCAGTATATAAAGATTGTATAGTGATTCTAATAACCACTATATAGAGATGGTATAGTGATTCTAATAACCAGTATATAGAGGTGGTATAGTGATTCTAATAACCAGTATATAGAGATGGTATAGTGATTCTAATAACCAGTATAGAGAGATGGTATAATGACTCTAATAACCAGTATATAGAGATGGTATAGTGATTCTAATAACCAGTATATAGAGATGGTATAGTGATTCTAATAACCAGTATATAGAGATGGTATAGTGATTCTAATAACCAGTATATAAAGATGGTACAGTGATTCTATAACCAGTATATAGAGATGGTATAGTGATTCTAATGACCAGTATATAGAGATGGTATAGTGATTCTAATAACCAGTATATAAAGATGGTACAGTAATTATAATAACCAGTATATAGAGATCGTATAGTGATTCTAATAACCAGTATATAGAGATGGTACAGTGATTCTAATAACCAGTATATAGAGATGGTATAGTGATTCTAATAACCAGTATATAGAGATGGTACAGTGATTCTAATAACCAGTATATAGAGATGGTATAGTGATTCTAATAACCAGTATATAGAGATGGTACAGTGATTCTAATAACCAGTATATAGAGATGGTATAGGGATTCTAAAAACCAGTATATAGAGATGGTATAGTGATTCTAATAACCAGTATATAGGGATGGTAGAGGGATTCTAATAACCAGTATATAGAGATCGTATAGTGATTCTAATAACCAGTATATAGAGATGGTATAGTGATTCTAATAACCAGTATTTAGAGATCGTATAGTGATTCTAATAACCAGTATATATAGTTGGTACAGTGATTCTAATAACCAGTATATAGAGATGGTAGAGGGATTCTAATAACCAGTATAGAGAGATGGTATAGTGATTCTAATAACCATTATATAGAGATGGTATAGTGATTCTAATAACCAGTATATAGGGATTGTATAGTGATTCTAATAACCAGTATATAGAGAAGGTATAGTGACTCTAATAACCAGTATATAGAGATGGTATAGTGATTCTAATAACCAGTATATATAGTTGGTACAGTGATTCTAATAACCAGTATATTGAGATGGTACAGTGATTCTAATAACAGTATGTAGAGATGGTATAGTGATTCTAATAACCAGTATATAGAGATGCTATAGTGATTCTAATAACCAGTATATAGAGTTGGTACAGTGATTCTAATAACCAGTATATAAAGATGGTACTGTAATTCTAATAACCAGTATATAGAGATCGTATAGTGATTCTAATAACCAGTATATAGAGATGGTATTGTGATTCTAATAACCAGTATATAGAGAAGGTATAGTGATTCTAATAACCATTATATAGAGATGGTACAGTGATTCTAATAACCAGTATATAAAGATGGTACAGTGATTCTAATAACCAGTATATAGAGATGGTATAGTGATTCTAATAACCAGTATATACAGAGATGGTATAGTGATTCTAATAACCAGTATATAGAGATCGTATAGTGATTCTAATAACCAGTATATAGAGATGATATAGTGATTCTAATAACCAGTATATTGAGATGGTACAGTGATTCTAATAACAGTATGTAGAGATGGTATAGTGATTCTAATAACCAGTATATAGAGATGCTATAGTGATTCTAATAACCAGTATATAGAGTTGGTACAGTGATTCTAATAACAGTATATAGAGATGGTAGTGTGATTCTAATAACCAGTATATAGAGAAGGTATAGTGATTCTAATAACCATTATATAGAGATGGTACAGTGATTCTAATAACCAGTATATAGAGATGGTATAGTGATTCTAATAACCAGTATATACAGAGATGGTATAGTGATTCTAATAACCAGTATATAGAGATCGTATAGTGATTCTAATAACCACTATATTGAGATGGTATAGTGATTCTAATAACCAGTATATAGAGATGGTATAGTGATTCTAATAACCAGTATATAGGGATGGTATAGTGATTCTAATAACCATTATATAGAGATGGTACAGTGATTCTAATAACCAGTATATAAAGATGGTACAGTGATTCTAATAACCAGTATATAGAGATGATATAGTGATTCTAATAACCAGTATATAGAGATGGTATAGTGATTCTAATAACCAGTATATACAGAGATGGTATAGTGATTCTAATAACCAGTATATAGAGATTGTATAGTGATTCTAATAACCAGTATATAGAGATGGTATAGTGATTCTAATAACCAGTATATAGAGATGGTATAGTGATTCTAATAACCAGTATATAGAGATGGTATAGTGATTCTAATAACCAGTATATACAGAGGTGGTATAGTGATTCTAATAACCAGTATATAGAGATTGTATAGTGATTCTAATAACCAGTATATAGAGATGGTATAGTGATTCTAATAACCAGTATATAGAGATGGTATAGTGATTCTAATAACCAGTATATAGAGATGGTATAGTGATTCTAATAACCAGTATATAGAGGTGGTATAGTGATTCTAATAACCAGTATATAGAGATTGTATAGTGATTCTAATAACCAGTATATAGAGATGGTATAGTGATTCTAATAACCAGTATATAGAGATGGTATAGTGATTCTAATAACCAGTATATAGAGATGGTACAGTGATTCTAATAACCAGTATATAGAGATCGTATAGTGATTCTAATAACCAGTATACAGAGAAGGTATAGTGATTCTAATAAACAGTATAGAGAGATGGTATAGTGATTCTAATAATAAGTATAGAGAGATAGTATAGTGATTCTAATAACCAGTATATAGAGATGGTATAGTGATTCTAATAACCAGTATATAGGGATGGTATAGTGATTCTAATAACCAGTATTTAGAGATCGTATAGTGATTCTATAACCAGTATAGAGAGATGGTATACTGATTCTAATAACCAGTATAGAGAGATGGTATAGTGATTCTAATAACCAGTATATAGAGATGGTATAGTGATTCTAACAACCAGTATATAGAGATGGTATAGTGATTCTAATAACAGTATAGAGAGATGGTATAGTGATTCTAATAATAAGTATAGAGAGATGGTATAGTGATTCTAATAACCAGTATATAGAGATGGTATAGTGATTCTAATAACCAGTATATAGAGATGCTATAGTGATTCTAATAACAGTATATAGAGATGGTATAGTGATTCTAATAACCAGTATATAGAGATGGTATAGTGATTCCAATAACCAGTATATAGGGATCGGATAGTGATTCTAATAACAGTATATAGAGATGGTATAGTGATTCTAATAACCAGTATATAGGGATCGTATAGTGATTCTAATAACCAGTATATAGAGATGGTATAGTGACTCTAATAACCAGTATATAGGGATCGTATAGTGATTCTAATAACCAGTATATAGAGATGGTATAGTGATTCTAATAACCAGTATATAGAGATGGTATAGTGATTCTAATAACCAGTGTATAGAGATGGTATAGTGATTCTAATAACCAGTATATAGAGATGGTATAGTGATTCTAATAACAGTATATAGAGATGGCATGTTGATTCTAATAACCAGTATATAGAGATGGTATAGTGATTCTAATAACCAGTATATAGAAATGGTATAGTGATTCTAATAACAGTATATAGAGATGGTATAGTAATTCTAATAACAGTATATAGAGATGGTATAGTGATTCTAATAACCAGTATATAGAGATGGTATAGTGATTCTAATAACCAGTATATAGAGATGGTATAGTGATTCTAATAACCAGTATATAGAGATGGTATAGTGATTCTAATAACCAGTATTTAGAGATCGTATAGTGATTCTAATAACCAGTATATAGGGATGGTATAGTGATTCTAATAACCAGTATATAGGGATGGTATAGTGATTCTAATAACCAGTATATAAAGAAGGTATAGTGATTCTAATAACCAGTATATAGAGATGGTATAGTGATTCTAATAACCAGTATATAGAGATGGTATAGTGATTCTAATAACCAGTATATAGAGATGGTATACTGATTCTAATAACCAGTATATAGAGATGGTATAGTGATTCTAATAACAGTATATAGAGATGGTATAGTGATTCTAATAAGCAGTATATAGGGATGGTATAGTGATTCTAATAACCAGTATATAGAGATGGTATAGTGATTCTAATAACCAGTATTTAGAGATCGTATAGTGATTCTAATAACCAGTATATAGGGATGGTATAGTGATTCTAATAACCAGTATATAGGGATGGTATAGTGATTCTAATAACCAGTATATAAAGAAGGTATAGTGATTCTAATAACCAGTATATAGAGATGGTATAGTGATTCTAATAAACAGTATAGAGAGATGGTATAGTGATTCTAATAATAAGTATAGAGAGATGGTATAGTGATTCTAATAACCAGTATATAGAGATGGTATAGTGATTCTAATAACCAGTATATAGGGATGGTATAGTGATTCTAATAACCAGTATTTAGAGATCGTATAGTGATTCTATAAGCAGTATAGAGAGATGGTATAGTGATTCTAATAACCAGTATAGAGAGATGGTATAGTGATTCTAATAACCAGTATATAGAGATGGTATAGTGATTCTAATAAACAGTATAGAGAGATGGTATAGTGATTCTAATAATAAGTATAGAGAGATGGTATAGTGATTCTAATAACCAGTATATAAAGATTGTATAGTGATTCTAATAACCACTATATAGAGATGGTATAGTGATTCTAATAACCAGTATATAGAGGTGGTATAGTGATTCTAATAACCAGTATATAGAGATGGTATAGTGATTCTAATAACCAGTATAGAGAGATGGTATAGTGACTCTAATAACCAGTATATAGAGATGGTATAGTGATTCTAATAACCAGTATATAGAGATGGTATAGTGATTCTAATAACCAGTATATAGAGATGGTATAGTGATTCTAATAACCAGTATATAAAGATGGTACAGTGATTCTATAACCAGTATATAGAGATGGTATAGTGATTCTAATGACCAGTATATAGAGATGGTATAGTGATTCTAATAACCAGTATATAAAGATGGTACAGTAATTATAATAACCAGTATATAGAGATCGTATAGTGATTCTAATAACCAGTATATAGAGATGGTACAGTGATTCTAATAACCAGTATATAGAGATGGTATAGTGATTCTAATAACCAGTATATAGAGATGGTACAGTGATTCTAATAACCAGTATATAGAGATGGTATAGTGATTCTAATAACCAGTATATAGAGATGGTACAGTGATTCTAATAACCAGTATATAGAGATGGTATAGGGATTCTAAAAACCAGTATATAGAGATGGTATAGTGATTCTAATAACCAGTATATAGGGATGGTAGAGGGATTCTAATAACCAGTATATAGAGATGGTATAGTGATTCTAATAACCAGTATATAGAGATGGTATAGTGATTCTAATAACCAGTATTTAGAGATCGTATAGTGATTCTAATAACCAGTATATATAGTTGGTACAGTGATTCTAATAACCAGTATATAGAGATGGTAGAGGGATTCTAATAACCAGTATAGAGAGATGGTATAGTGATTCTAATAACCATTATATAGAGATGGTATAGTGATTCTAATAACCAGTATATAGGGATTGTATAGTGATTCTAATAACCAGTATATAGAGAAGGTATAGTGACTCTAATAACCAGTATATAGAGATGGTATAGTGATTCTAATAACCAGTATATATAGTTGGTACAGTGATTCTAATAACCAGTATATTGAGATGCTATAGTGATTCTAATAACCAGTATATAGAGTTGGTACAGTGATTCTAATAACCAGTATATTGAGATGGTACAGTGATTCTAATAACAGTATGTAGAGATGGTATAGTGATTCTAATAACCAGTATATAGAGATGCTATAGTGATTCTAATAACCAGTATATAGAGTTGGTACAGTGATTCTAATAACCAGTATATTGAGATGGTACAGTGATTCTAATAACAGTATGTAGAGATGGTATAGTGATTCTAATAACCAGTATAGAGAGATGGTATAGTGATTCTAATAACCAGTATATAGGGGTGGTACAGTGATTCTAATAACCAGTATATAAAGATGGTACTGTAATTCTAATAACCAGTATATAGAGATCGTATAGTGATTCTAATAACCAGTATATAAAGATGGTATTGTGATTCTAATAACCAGTATATAGAGATGGTATAGTGATTCTAATAACCAGTATATAGAGATGGTATTGTGATTCTAATAACCAGTATATAGAGATGGTATAGTGATTCTAATAACCAGTATATAGAGATGGTATTGTGATTCTAATAACCAGTATATAGAGGTGGTATAGTGATTCTAATAACCTGTATATAGAGAAGGTATAGTGATTCTAATAACCATTATATAGAGATGGTACAGTGATTCTAATAACCAGTATATAAAGATGGTACAGTGATTCTAATAACCAGTATATACAGAGATGGTATAGTGATTCTAATAACCAGTATATAGAGATCGTATAGTGATTCTAATAACCACTATATAGAGATGGTATAGTGATTCTAATAACCAGTATATAGAGATGGTATAGTGATTCTAATAACCGGTATATAGGGATGGTATAGTGATTCTAATAACCATTATATAGAGATGGTACAGTGATTCTAATAACCAGTATATAAAGATGGTACAGTGATTCTAATAACCAGTATATAGAGATGATATAGTGATTCTAATAACCAGTATATAGAGATGGTATAGTGATTCTAATAACCAGTATATACAGAGATGGTATAGTGATTCTAATAACCAGTATATAGAGATGGTATAGTGATTCTAATAACCAGTATATAGAGATGGTACAGTGATTCTAATAACCAGTATATAGAGATGGTATAGTGATTCTAATAACCAGTATATAGAGATGGTACAGTGATTCTAATAACCAGTATATAGAGATGGTATAGTGATTCTAATAACCAGTATATAGAGATGGTATAGTGATTCTAATAACCAGTATATAGGGATGGTAGAGGGATTCTAATAACCAGTATATAGAGATGGTATAGTGATTCTAATAACCAGTATATAGAGATGGTATAGTGATTCTAATAACCAGTATTTAGAGATCGTATAGTGATTCTAATAACCAGTATATATAGTTGGTACAGTGATTCTAATAACCAGTATATAGAGATGGTACAGTGATTCTAATAACCAGTATATAGAGATGGTAGAGGGATTCTAATAACCAGTATAGAGAGATGGTATAGTGATTCTAATAACCATTATATAGACATGGTATAGTGATTCTAATAACCAGTATATAGGGATTGTATAGTGATTCTAATAACCAGTATATAGAGAAGGTATAGTGACTCTAATAACCAGTATATAGAGATGGTATAGTGATTCTAATAACCAGTATATATAGTTGGTACAGTGATTCTAATAACCAGTATATTGAGATGGTACAGTGATTCTAATAACAGTATGTAGAGATGGTATAGTGATTCTAATAACCAGTATATAGAGATGCTATAGTGATTCTAATAACCAGTATATAGAGTTGGTACAGTGATTCTAATAACAGTATATAGAGATGGTATAGTGATTCTAATAACCAGTATATAGAGAAGGTATAGTGATTCTAATAACCATTATATAGAGATGGTACAGTGATTCTAATAACCAGTATATAGAGATGGTATAGTGATTCTAAAAACCAGTATATAGAGATGGTATAGTGATTCTAAAAACCAGTATATACAGAGATGGTATAGTGATTCTAATAACCAGTATATAGAGATGGTATAGTGATTCTAATAACCACTATATAGAGATGGTATAGTGATTCTAAAAACCAGTATAGACAGAGATGGTATAGTGATTCTAATAACCAGTATATAGAGATCGTATAGTGATTCTAATAACCACTATATAGAGATGGTATAGTGATTCTAATAACCAGTATATAGAGATGATATAGTGATTCTAATAACCAGTATATAGGGATGGTATAGTGATTCTAATAACCATTATATAGAGATGGTACAGTGATTCTAATAACCAGTATATAAAGATGGTACAGTGATTCTAATAACCAGTATATAGAGATGGTATAGTGATTCTAATAACCAGTATATAGAGATGGTATAGTGATTCTAATAACCAGTATATACAGAGATGGTATAGTGATTCTAATAACCAGTATATAGAGATTGTATAGTGATTCTAATAACCACTATATAGAGATGGTATAGTGATTCTAATAACCAGTATATAGAGATGATATAGTGATTCTAATAACCAGTATATAGAGATGGTATAGTGATTCTAATAACCAGTATATACAGAGATGGTATAGTGATTCTAATAACCAGTATATAGAGATTGTATAGTGATTCTAATAACCATTATATAGAGATGGTATAGTGATTCTAATAACCAGTATATAGAGATGATATAGTGATTCTAATAACCAGTATATAGAGATGGTATAGTGATTCTAATAACCAGTATATAGAGATGGTTCAGTGATTCTAATAACCAGTATATAGAGATGGTATAGTGTTTCTAATAACCAGTATATAGAGATGGTACAGTGATTCTAATAACCAGTATATAGAGATGGTATAGGGATTCTAAAAACCAGTATATAGAGATGGTATAGTGATTCTAATAACCAGTATATAGGGATGGTAGAGGGATTCTAATAACCAGTATTTAGAGATCGTATAGTGATTCTAATAACCAGTATATATAGTTGGAACAGTGATTCTAATAACCAGTATATAGAGATGGTACAGTAATTCTAATAACCAGTATATAGAGATGGTAGAGGGATTCTAATAACCAGTATAGAGAGATGGTATAGTGATTCTAATAACCAGTATATATAGTTGGTACAGTGATTCTAATAACCATTATATAGAGATGGTATAGTGATTCTAATAACCAGTATATAGGGATTGTATAGTGATTCTAATAACCAGTATATAGAGAAGGTATTGTGACTCTAATAACCAGTATATAGAGATGGTATAGTGATTCTAAAAACCAGTATATATAGTTGGTACAGTGATTCTAATAACCAGTATATTGAGATGGTACAGTGATTCTAATAACAGTATGTAGAGATGGTATAGTGATTCTAATAACCAGTATATAGAGATGCTATAGTGATTCTAATAACCAGTATATAGAGTTGGTACAGTGATTCTAATAACCAGTATATTGAGATGGTACAGTGATTCTAATAACAGTATGTAGAGATGGTATAGTGATTCTAATAACCAGTATAGAGAGATGGTATAGTGATTCTAATAACCAGTATATAGGGATGGTACAGTGATTCTAATAACCAGTATATAAAGATGGTACTGTAATTCTAATAACCAGTATATAGAGATCGTATAGTGATTCTAATAACCAGTATATAGAGATGGTATTGTGATTCTAATAACCAGTATATAGAGATGGTATAGTGATTCTAATAACCAGTATATAGAGATGGTATAGTGATTCTAATAACCAGTATATAGAGAAGGTATAGTGATTCTAATAACCATTATATAGAGATGGTACAGTGATTATAATAACCAGTATATAAAGATGGTACAGTGATTCTAATAACCAGTATATAGAGATGGTATAATGATTCTAATAACCAGTATATACAGAGATGGTATAGTGATTCTAATAACCAGTATATAGAGATCGTATAGTGATTCTAATAACCACTATATAGAGATGGTATAGTGATTCTAATAACCAGTATATAGAGATGGTATAGTGATTCTAATAACCAGTATATAGGGATGGTATAGTGATTCTAATAACCATTATATAGAGATGGTACAGTGATTCTAATAACCAGTATATAAAGATGGTACAGTGATTCTAATAACCAGTATATAGAGATGATATAGTGATTCTAATAACCAGTATATAGAGATGGTATAGTGATTCTAATAACCAGTATATACAGAGATGGTATAGTGATTCTAATAACCAGTATATAGAGATTGTATAGTGATTCTAATAACCACTATATAGAGATGGTATAGTGATTCTAATAACCAGTATATAGAGATGATATAGTGATTCTAATAACCAGTATATAGAGATGGTATAGTGATTCTAATAACCAGTATATACAGAGATGGTATAGTGATTCTAATAACCAGTATATAGAGATTGTATAGTGATTCTAATAACCAGTATATAGAGATGGTATAGTGATTCTAATAACCAGTATATAGAGATGGTATAGTGATTCTAATAACCAGTATATAGAGATGGTATAGTGATTCTACTAACCAGTATATAGAGGTGGTATAGTGATTCTAATAACCAGTATATAGAGATTGTATAGTGATTCTAATAACCAGTATATAGAGATGGTATAGTGATTCTAATAAACAGTATAGAGAGATGGTATAGTGATTCTAATAATAAGTATAGAGAGATAGTATAGTGATTCTAATAACCAGTATATAGAGATGGTATAGTGATTCTAATAACCAGTATATAGGGATGGTATAGTGATTCTAATAACCAGTATTTAGAGATCGTATAGTGATTCTATAACCAGTATAGAGAGATGGTATAGTGATTCTAATAACCAGTATAGAGAGATGGTATAGTGATTCTAATAACCAGTATATAGAGATGGTATAGTGATTCTAACAACCAGTATATAGAGATGGTATAGTGATTCTAATAACAGTATAGAGAGATGGTATAGTGATTCTAATAATAAGTATAGAGAGATGGTATAGTGATTTTAATAACCAGTATATAGAGATGGTATAGTGATTCTAATAACCAGTATATAGAGATGCTATAGTGATTCTAATAACAGTATATAGAGATGGTATAGTGATTCTAATAACCAGTATATAGAGATGGTAGAGTGATTCCAATAACCAGTATATAGAGATGGTATAGTGATTCTAATAACCAGTATATAGAGATGGTATAGTGATTCTAATAACAGTATATAGAGATGGTATAGTGATTCTAATAACCAGTATATAGAGATGGTATAGTGATTCAAATAACCAGTATATAGGGATCGGATAGTGATTCTAATAACAGTATATAGAGATGGTATAGTGATTCTAATAACCAGTATATAGGGATCGTATAGTGATTCTAATAACCAGTATATAGAGATGGTATAGTGACTCTAATAACCAGTATATAGCGATGGTATAGTGATTCTAATAACCAGTATATAGAGATGGTATAGTGATTCTAATAACCAGTATATAGGGATCGTATAGTGATTCTAATAACCAGTATATAGAGATGGTATAGTGATTCTAATAACCAGTATATAGAGATGGTATAGTGATTCTAATAACCAGTGTATAGAGATGGTATAGTGATTCTAATAACCAGTATATAGAGATGGTATAGTGATTCTAATAACAGTATATAGAGATGGTATGTTGATTCTAATAACCAGTATATAGAGATGGTATAGTGATTCTAATAACCAGTATATAGAAATGGTATAGTGATTCTAATAACAGTATATAGAGATGGTATAGTAATTCTAATAACAGTATATAGAGATGGTATAGTGATTCTAATAACCAGTATATAGAGATGGTATAGTGATTCTAATAACCAGTATATAGAGATGGTATAGTGATTCTAATAACCAGTATATAGAGATGGTATAGTGATTCTAATAACCAGTATATAGAGATGGTATACTGATTCTAATAACCAGTATATAGAGATGGTATAGTGATTCTAATAACAGTATATAGAGATGGTATAGTGATTCTAATAACCAGTATATAGAGATGGTATAGTGACTCTAATAACCAGTATATAGAGATGGTATAGTGATTCTAATAACCAGTATATAGAGAAGGTATAGTGATTCTAATAACCAGTATAGAGAGATGGTATAGTGATTCTAATAACAGTATATAGAGATGGTATAGTGATTCTAATAACCAGTATATAGGGATGGTATAGTGATTCTAATAACCAGTATATAGAGATGGTATAGTGATTCTAATAACCAGTATATAGAGATGGTATAGTGATTCTAATAACCAGTATTTAGAGATCGTATAGTGATTCTAATAACCAGTATATAGGGATGGTATAGTGATTCTAATAACCAGTATATAGGGATGGTATAGTGATTCTAATAACCAGTATATAAAGAAGGTATAGTGATTCTAATAACCAGTATATAGAGATGGTATAGTGATTCTAATAAACAGTATAGAGAGATGGTATAGTGATTCTAATAATAAGTATAGAGAGTTGGTATAGTGATTCTAATAACCAGTATATAGAGATGGTATAGTGATTCTAATAACCAGTATATAGGGATGGTATAGTGATTCTAATAACCAGTATTTAGAGATCGTATAGTGATTCTATAAGCAGTATAGAGAGATGGTATAGTGATTCTAATAACCAGTATAGAGAGATGGTATAGTGATTCTAATAACCAGTATATAGAGATGGTATAGTGATTCTAACAACCAGTATATAGAGATGGTATAGTGATTCTAATAACAGTATATAGAGATGGTATAGTGATTCTAATAAACAGTATAGAGAGATGGTATAGTGATTCTAATAATAAGTATAGAGAGATGGTATAGTGATTCTAATAACCAGTATATAGAGATGGTATATTGATTCTAATAACCAGTATATAGAGATGCTATAGTGATTCTAATAACAGTATATAGAGATGGTATAGTGATTCTAATAACCAGTATATAGAGATGGTATAGTGATTCTAATAACAGTATATAGAGATGGTATAGTGATTCTAATAACCAGTATATAGAGATGGTATAGTTATTCCAATAACCAGTTTATAGAGATGGTATAGTGATTCTAATTACAGTATATAGAGATGGTATGTTGATTCTAATAACCAGTATATAGAGATGGTATAGTGATTCTAATAACCAGTATATAGAGATGGTATAGTGATTCTAATAACCAGTATATAGAGATGGTATAGTGATTCTAATAACCAGTATATAGAGATGGTATAGTGATTCTAATAACAGTATATAGAGATGGTATGTTGATTCTAATAACCAGTATATAGAGATGGTATAGTGATTCTAATAACCAGTATATAGAGATGGTATGTTGATTCTAATAACCAGTATATAGAGATGGTATAGTGATTCTAATAACAGTATATAGAGATGGTATAGTGATTCTAATAACCAGTATATAGAGATAGTATAGTGACTCTAATAACCAGTATATAGAGATGGTATAGTGATTCTAATGACCAGTATAGAGAGATGGTATAGTGATTCTAATATCCAGTATATAGAGATGGTATAGTGATTCTAATAACCATTATATAGAGATGGTATAGTGATTCTAATAACCAGTATATAGAGATGGTATAGTGATTCTAATAACCAGTATATAGAGATGGTACAGTGATTCTAATAACCAGTATATAGAGATGGTATAGTGATTCTAATAACCAGTATATAGAGATGGTACAGTGATTTTAATAACCAGTATATAGGGATGGTAGAGGGATTCTAATAACCAGTATATAGAGATGGTATAGTTATTCTAATAACCAGTATATAGAGATGGTATAGTGATTCTAATAACCAGTATTTAGAGATCGTATAGTGATTCTAATAACCAGTATATATAGTTGGTACAGTGATTCTAATAACCAGTATATAGAGATGGTACAGTGATTCTAATAACCAGTATATAGAGATGGTAGAGGGATTCTAATAACCAGTATAGAGAGATGGTATAGTGATTCTAATAACCATTATATAGAGATGGTATAGTGATTCTAATAACCAGTATATAGGGATTGTATAGTGATTATAATAACCAGTATATAGAGAAGGTATAGTGACTCTAATAACCAGTATATAGAGATGGTATAGTGATTCTAATAACCAGTATATATAGTTGGTACAGTGATTCTAATAACCAGTATATTGAGATGGTACAGTGATTCTAATAACAGTATGTAGAGATGGTATAGTGATTCTAATAACCAGTATATAGAGATGCTATAGTGATTCTAATAACCAGTATATAGAGTTGGTACAGTGATTCTAATAACCAGTATATTGAGATGGTACAGTGATTCTAATAACAGTATGTAGAGATGGTATAGTGATTCTAATAACCAGTATAGGGAGATGGTATAGTGATTCTAATAACCAGTATATAGGGATGGTACAGTGATTCTAATAACCAGTATATAAAGATGGTACTGTAATTCTAATAACCAGTATATAGAGATCGTATAGTGATTCTAATAACCAGTATATAGAGATGGTATTGTGATTCTAATAACCAGTATATAGAGATGGTATAGTGATTCTAATAACCAGTATATAGAGATGGTATAGTGATTCTAATAACCAGTATATAGAGAAGGTATAGTGATTCTAATAACCATTATATAGAGATGGTACAGTGATTCTAATAACCTGTATATAAAGATGGTACAGTGATTCTAATAACCAGTATATAGAGATGGTATAGTGATTCTAATAACCAGTATATACAGAGATGGTATAGTGATTCTAATAACCAGTATATAGAGATCGTATAGTGATTCTAATAACCACTATATAGAGATGGTATAGTGATTCTAATAACCAGTATATAGAGATGGTATAGTGATTCTAATAACCAGTATATAGGGATGGTATAGTGATTCTAATAACCATTATATAGAGATGGTACAGTGATTCTAATAACCAGTATATAAAGATGGTACATTGATTCTAATAACCAGTATATAGAGATGATATAGTGATTCTAATAACCAGTATATAGAGATGGTATAGTGATTCTAATAACCAGTATATACAGAGATGGTATAGTGATTCTAATAACCAGTATATAGAGATTGTATAGTGATTCTAATAACCACTATATAGAGATGGTATAGTGATTCTAATAACCAGTATATAGAGATGATATAGTGATTCTAATAACCAGTATATAGAGATGGTATAGTGATTCTAATAACCAGTATATAGAGATGGTACAGTGATTCTAATAACCAGTATATAGAGATGGTATAGTGATTCTAATAACCAGTATATAGAGATGGTACAGTGATTCTAATAACCAGTATATAGAGATGGTATAGGGATTCTAAAAACCAGTATATAGAGATGGTATAGTGATTCTAATAACCAGTATATAGGGATGGTAGAGGGATTCTAATAACCAGTATATAGAGATGGTATAGTGATTCTAATAACCAGTATATAGAGATGGTATAGTGATTCTAATAACCAGTATTTAGAGATCGTATAGTGATTCTAATAACCAGTATATATAGTTGGTACAGTGATTCTAATAACCAGTATATAGAGATGGTACAGTGATTCTAATAACCAGTATATAGAGATGGTAGAGGGATTCTAATAACCAGTATAGAGAGATGGTATAGTGATTCTAATAACCATTATATAGAGATGGTATAGTGATTCTAATAACCAGTATATAGGGATTGTATAGTGATTCTAATAACCAGTATATAGAGAAGGTATAGTGCCTCTAATAACCAGTATATAGAGATGGTATAGTGATTCTAATAACCAGTATATATAGTTGGTACAGTGATTCTAATAACCAGTATATTGAGATGGTACAGTGATTCTAATAACGGTATGTAGAGATGGTATAGTGATTCTAATAACCAGTATATAGAGATGCTATAGTGATTCTAATAACCAGTATATAGAGTTGGTACAGTGATTCTAATAACAGTATATAGAGATGGTATAGTGATTCTAATAACCAGTATATAGAGAAGGTATAGTGATTCTAATAACCATTATATAGAGATGGTACAGTGATTCTAATAACCAGTATATAGAGATGGTATAGTGATTCTAATAACCAGTATATACAGAGATGGTATAGTGATTCTAATAACCAGTATATAGAGATCGTATAGTGATTCTAATAACCACTATATAGAGATGGTATAGTGATTATAATAACCAGTATATAGAGATGGTATAGTGATTCTAATAACCATTATATAGAGATGGTACAGTGATTCTAATAACCAGTATATAAAGATGGTACAGTGATTCTAATAACCAGTATATAGAGATGATATAGTGATTCTAATAACCAGTATATAGAGATGGTATAGTGATTCTAATAACCAGTATATACAGAGGTGGTATAGTGATTCTAATAACCAGTATATAGAGATTGTATAGTGATTCTAATAACCACTATATAGAGATGGTATAGTGATTCTAATAACCAGTATATAGAGATGATATAGTGATTCTAATAACCAGTATATAGAGATGGTATAGTGATTCTAATAACCAGTATATAGAGATGGTTCAGTGATTCTAATAACCAGTATATAGAGATGGTATAGTGATTCTAATAACCAGTATATAGAGATGGTACAGTGATTCTAATAACCAGTATATAGAGATGGTACAGTAATTCTAATAACCAGTATATAGAGATGGTAGAGGGATTCTAATAACCAGTATATAGAGATGGTACAGTAATTCTAATAACCAGTATATAGAGATGGTAGAGGGATTCTAATAACCAGTATATAGAGATGGTATAGTGATTCTAATAACCAGTATATAGAGATGATATAGTGATTCTAATAACCAGTATATAGAGATGGTACAGTAATTCTAATAACCAGTATATAGAGATGGTAGAGGGATTCTAATAACCAGTATATAGAGATGGTATAGTGATTCTAATAACTAGTATAGAGAGATGGTATAGTGATTCTAATAACCAGTATATAGAGATGGTACAGTAATTCTAATAACCAGTATATAGAGATGGTATAGTGATTCTAATAACCAGTATATAGAGATGGTATAGTGATTCTAATAACCAGTATTTAGAGATCGTATAGTGATTCTAATAACCAGTATATATAGTTGGTACAGTGATTCTAATAACCAGTATATAGAGATGGTACAGTAATTCTAATAACCACTATATAGAGATGGTAGAGGGATTCTAATAACCAGTATAGAGAGATGGTATAGTGATTCTAATAACCAGTATATAGGGATTGTATAGTGATTCTAATAACCAGTATATAGAGAAGGTATAGTGACTCTAATAATCAGTATATAGAGATGGTATAGTGATTCTAATAACCAGTATATATAGTTGGTACAGTGATTCTAATAACCAGTATATTGAGATGGTACAGTGATTCTAATAACAGTTTGTAGAGATGGTATAGTGATTCTAATAACCAGTATATAGAGATGCTATAGTGATTCTAATAACCAGTATATAGAGTTGGTACAGTGATTCTAATAACCAGTATATTGAGATGGTACAGTGATTCTAATAACAGTATGTAGAGATGGTATAGTGATTCTAATAACCAGTATAGAGAGATGGTATAGTGATTCTAATAACCAGTATATAGGGATGGTACAGTGATTCTAATAACCAGTATATAAAGATGGTACTGTAATTCTAATAACCAGTATATAGAGATCGTATAGTGATTCTAATAACCAGTATATAGAGATGGTATTGTGATTCTAATAACCAGTATATAGAGATGGTATAGTGATTCTAATAACCAGTATATAGAGATGGTATAGTGATTCTAATAACCAGTATATAGAGAAGGTATAGTGATTCTAATAACCATTATATAGAGATGGTACAGTGATTCTAATAACCAGTATATAAAGATGGTACAGTGATTCTAATAACCAGTATATAGAGATGGTATAGTGATTCTAATAACCAGTATATACAGAGATGGTATAGTGATTCTAATAACCAGTATATAGAGATCGTATAGTGATTCTAATAACCAGTATATAGAGATGGTATAGTGATTCTAATAACCAGTATATAGGGATGGTATAGTGATTCTAATAACCATTATATAGAGATGGTACAGTGATTCTAATAACCAGTATATAAAGATGGTACAGTGATTCTAATAACCAGTATATAGAGATGATATAGTGATTCTAATAACCAGTATATAGAGATGGTATAGTGATTCTAATAACCAGTATATACAGAGATGGTATAGTGATTCTAATAACCAGTATATAGAGATTGTATAGTGATTCTAATAACCACTATATAGAGATGGTATAGTGATTCTAATAACCAGTATATAGAGATGATATAGTGATTCTAATAACCAGTATATAGAGATGGTATAGTGATTCTAATAACCAGTATATACAGAGATGGTATAGTGATTCTAATAACCAGTATATAGAGATTGTATAGTGATTCTAATAACCAGTATATAGAGATGGTATAGTGATTCTAAAAACCAGTATATAGAGATGGTATAGTGATTCTAATAACCAGTATATAGAGATGGTATAGTGATTCTAATAACCAGTATATAGAGGTGGTATAGTGATTCTAATAACCAGTATATAGAGATTGTATAGTGATTCTAATAACCAGTATATAGAGATGGTATAGTGATTCTAATAACCAGTATATAGAGATGGTATAGTGATTCTAATAACCAGTATATAGAGATGGTATAGTGATTCTAATAACCAGTATATAGAGATGGTACAGTGATTCTAATAACCAGTATATAGAGATCGTATAGTGATTCTAATAACCAGTATACAGAGAAGGTATAGTGATTCTAATAACCAGTATATAGAGATGGTATAGTGATTCTAATAAACAGTATAGAGAGATGGTATAGTGATTCTAATAATAAGTATAGAGAGATAGTATAGTGATTCTAATAACCAGTATATAGAGATGGTATAGTGATTCTAATAACCAGTATATAGGGATGTTATAGTGATTCTAATAACCAGTATTTAGAGATCGTATAGTGATCCTATAACCAGTATAGAGAGATGGTATAGTGATTCTAATAACCAGTATAGAGAGATGGTATAGTGATTCTAATAACCAGTATATAGAGATGGTATAGTGATTCTAACAACCAGTATATAGAGATGGTATAGTGATTCTAATAACAGTATATAGAGATGGTTTAGTGATTCTAATAAACAGTATAGAGAGATGGTATAGTGATTCTAATAATAAGTATAGAGAGATGGTATAGTGATTCTAATAACCAGTATATAGAGATGGTATAGTGATTCTAATAACCAGTATATAGAGATGGTATAGTGATTCTAATAACCAGTATATAGAGATGGTATAGTGATTCTAATAATAAGTATAGAGAGATGGTATAGTGATTCTAATAACCAGTATATAGAGATGCTATAGTGATTCTAATAACAGTATATAGAGATGGTACAGTGATTCTAATAACAGTATATACAGAGATGGTATAGTGATTCCAATAACCAGTATATAGAGATGGTATAGTGATTCTAATAACCAGTATATAGAGATGGTATAGTGATTCTAATAACAGTATATAGAGATGGTATAGTGATTCTAATAACCAGTATATAGAGATGGTATAGTGATTCCAATAACCAGTATATAGGGATCGGATAGTGATTCTAATAACAGTATATAGAGATGGTATAGTGATTCTAATAACCAGTATATAGGGATGGTATAGTGATTCTAATAACCAGTATATAGAGATGGTATAGTGACTCTAATAACCAGTATATAGCGATGGTATAGTGATTCTAATAACCAGTATATAGAGATGGTATAGTGATTCTAATAACCAGTATATAGGGATCGTATAGTGATTCTAATAACCAGTATATAGAGATGGTATAGTGATTCTAATAACCAGTATATAGAGATGGTATAGTGAATCTAATAACCAGTGTATAGAGATGGTATAGTGATTCTAATAACCAGTATATAGAGATGGTATAGTGATTCTAATAACAGTATATAGAGATGGTATGTTGATTCTAATAACCAGTATATAGAGATGGTATAGTGATTCTAATAACCAGTATATAGAAATGGTATAGTGATTCTAATAACAGTATATAGAGATGGTATAGTAATTCTAATAACACTATATAGAGATGGTATAGTGATTCTAATAACAAGGATATAGAGATGGTATAGTGATTCTAATAACCAGTATATAGAGATGGTATAGTGATTCTAATAACCAGTATATAGAGATGGTATAGTGATTCTAATAACCAGTATATAGAGATGGTATACTGATTCTAATAACCAGTATATAGAGATGGTATAGTGATTCTAATAACAGTATATAGAGATGGTATAGTGATTCTAATAACCAGTATATAGAGATGGTATAGTGACTCTAATAACCAGTATATAGAGATGGTATAGTGATTCTAATAACCAGTATATAGAGAAGGTATAGTGATTCTAATAACCAGTATAGAGAGATGGTATAGTGATTCTAATAACAGTATATAGAGATGGTATAGTGATTCTAATAACCAGTATATAGGGATGGTATAGTGATTCTAATAACCAGTATATAGAGATGGTATAGTGATTCTAATAACCAGTATATAGAGATGGTATAGTGATTCTAATAACCAGTATTTAGAGATCGTATAGTGATTCTAATAACCAGTATATAGGGATGGTATAGTGATTCTAATAACCAGTATATAGGGATGGTATAGTGATTCTAATAACCAGTATATAAAGAAGGTATAGTGATTCTAATAACCAGTATATAGAGATGGTATAGTGATTCTAATAAACAGTATAGAGAGATGGTATAGTGATTCTAATAATAAGTATAGAGAGATGGTATAGTGATTCTAATAACCAGTATATAGAGATGGTATAGTGATTCTAATAACCAGTATATAGGGATGGTATAGTGATTCTAATAACCAGTATTTAGAGATCGTATAGTGATTCTATAAGCAGTATAGAGAGATGGTATAGTGATTCTAATAACCAGTATAGAGAGATGGTATAGTGATTCTAATAACCAGTATATAGAGATGGTATAGTGATTCTAACAACCAGTATATAGAGATGGTATAGTGATTCTAATAACAGTATATAGAGATGGTATAGTGATTCTAATAAACAGTATAGAGAGATGGTATAGTGATTCTAATAATAAGTATAGAGAGATGGTATCGTGATTCTAATAACCAGTATATAGAGATGGTATATTGATTCTAATAACCAGTATATAGAGATGCTATAGTGATTCTAATAACAGTATATAGAGATGGTATAGTGATTCTAATAACCAGTATATAGAGATGGTATAGTGATTCTAATAACCAGTATATAGAGATGGTATAGTGATTCTAATAACAGCATATAGAGATGGTATAGTGATTCTAATAACCAGTATATAGAGATGGTATAGTTATTCCAATAACCAGTTTATAGAGATGGTATAGTGATTCTAATTACAGTATATAGAGATGGTATGTTGATTCTAATAACCAGTATATAGAGATGGTATAGTGATTCTAATAACCAGTATATAGAGATGGTATAGTGATTCTAATAACCAGTATATAGAGATGGTATAGTGATTCTAATAACAGTATATAGAGATGGTATGTTGATTCTAATAACCAGTATATAGAGATGGTATAGTGATTCTAATAACCAGTATATAGAGATGGTATGTTGATTCTAATAACCAGTATATAGAGATGGTATAGTGATTCTAATAACAGTATATAGAGATGGTATAGTGATTCTAATAACCAGTATATAGAGATAGTATAGTGACTCTAATAACCAGTATATAGAGATGGTATAGTGATTCTAATAACCAGTATAGAGAGATGGTATAGTGATTCTAATATCCAGTATATAGAGATGGTATAGTGATTCTAATAACCATTATATAGAGATGGTATAGTGATTCTAATAACCAGTATATAGAGATGGTATAGTGATTCTAATAACCAGTATATAGGGATGATATAGTGATTCTAATAACCAGTTTAGAGAGATGGTATAGTGATTCTAATAACCATTATATAGAGATGGTATAGTGATTCTAATAACAAGTATATAGAGATGGTATAGTGATTCTAATAACCAGTATATAGGGATGGTATAGTAATTCTAATAACCAGTATATAGAGATGGTTTAGTGATTCTAATAACCAGGATATAGGGATTGTATAGTGATTCTAATAACCAGTATATAGAGATGGTATAGTGACTCTAATAACCAGTATATAGAGATGGTATAGTGATTCTAATAACCAGTATATAGAGATGGTATAGTGACTCTAATAACCAGTATATAGAGAAGGTATAGTGATTCTAATAACCAGTATATAGAGATGCTATAGTGATTCTAATAACAGTATATTGAGATGGTATAGTGATTCTAATAACAGTATATAGAGATGGTATAGTGATTCTAATAACCAGTATAGAGAGATGGTATAGTGATTCTAATAACAGTATATAGAGAAGGTATAGTGATTCTAATAACCAGTATATAGAGATGCTATAGTGATTCTAATAACAGTATATAGAGATGGTATAGTGATTCTAATAACAGTATATAGAGATGGTATAGTGATTCTAATAACCAGTATAGAGAGATGGTATAGTGATTCTAATAACAGTATATAGAGAAGGTATAGTGATTCTAATAACAGTACATAGAGATGGTTTAGTGATTCTAATAACCAGTATATAGAGATGGTATAGTGATTCTAATAACAGTATATAGAGATGGTATAGTGATTCTAATAACCAGTATTTAGAGATGGTATAGTGATTCTAATAACAGTACATAGAGATGGTTTAGTGATTCTAATAACCAGTATATAGAGATGGTATAGTGATTCTAATAACCAGTATAAAGAGATGGTGTAGTGATTCTAATAACCAGTATATAGAGATGGTATAGTGATTCTAATAACCAGTATAGAGAGATGGTATAGTGATTCTAATAACCAGTATATATAGTTGGTATAGTGATTCTAATATCCAGTATATAGAGATCGAATAGTGATTCTAATAACAGTATATAGAGATGGTGTAGTGATTCTAATAACCAGTATATAGGGATCGTATAGTGATTCTAATAACAGTATATAGAGATGATATAGTGATTCTAATAACCAGTATATAGAGATGGTATAGTGATTCTAATAACCAGTATATAGAGATGGTATAGTGATTCTAATAACCAGTATATAGAGATGGTATAGTGATTCTAATAACCAGTATATAGAGATGGTATAGTGATTCTAATAACCAGTATATAGAGATGGTATAGTGATTCTAATAACCAGTATATAGAGATGGTATAGTGATTCCAATAACCAGTATATTGGGATCGTATAGTGATTCTAATAACAGTATATAGAGATGGTATAGTGATTCTAATAACCAGTATATAGGGATCGTATAGTGATTCTAATAACCAGTATATAGAGATGGTATAGTGACTCTAATAACCAGTATATAGCGATGGTATAGTGATTCTAATAACCAGTATATAGAGATGGTATAGTGATTCTAATAACCAGTATATAGAGATGGTATAGTGATTCTAATAACAGTATATAGAGATGGTATGTTGATTCTAATAACCAGTATATAGAGATGGTATAGTGATTCTAATAACCAGTATATAGAGATCGTATAGTGATTCTAATAACCAGTATATAGAGATGGTATAGTGATTCTAATAACCAGTATATAGAGATGGTATAGTGATTCTAATAACCAGTATAAAGAGATGGTGTAGTGATTCTAATAACCAGTATATAGAGATGGTATAGTGATTCTAATAACCAGTATATATAGTTGGTATAGTGATTCTAATATCCAGTATATAGAGATCGAATAGTGATTCTAATAACCACTATATAGAGGTGCTATAGTGATTCTAATAACCAGTATATAGAGAAGGTATAGTGATTCTAATAACCATTTTATAGAGATGGTGTAGTGATTCTAATAACCAGTATATAGAGATGGTTTAGTGATTCTAATAACCAGTATATAGAGATGGTATAATGATTCTAATAACCAGTATATAGAGATGGTACAGTGATTCTAATAACCAGTATATAGAGATGGTATAGTGATTGTAATAACCAGTATATAGAGATGGTATAGTGATTTTAATAACCAGTATATAGAGATGGTATAGTGATTCTAATAACCAGTTTAGATAGATGGTATAGTGATTCTAATAACCATTATATAGAGATGGTATAGTGATTCTGATAACAGTATATAGAGATGGTACACTGATTCTAATAACCAGTATATAGAGATGGTATGGTGATTCCAATAACCAGTATATAGAGATGGTATAGTGATTCCAATAACCAGTATATAGAGATGGTATAGTGATTCCAATAACCAGTATATAGAAATGGTATAGTGGCTCTAATAACCAGTATATAGAGATGGTATAGTGATTCTAATAACCAGTATATTGAGATGGTATAGTGATTCTAATAACCAGTATAGAGAGATGGTATAGTGATTCTAATAACCAGTATATATAGTTGGTATAGTGATTCTAATATCCAGTATATAGAGATCGAATAGTGATTCTAATAACCACTATATAGAGATGCTATAGTGATTCTAATAACCAGTATATAGAGAAGGTATAGTGATTCTAATAACCAGTATATAGAGATGGTGTAGTGATTCTAATAACCAGTATATAGAGATGGTTTAGTGATTCTAATAACCAGTATATAGAGATGGTATAGTGACTCTAATAACCAGTATAGAGAGATGGTATAGTGATTCTAATAACAGTATATAGAGAAGGTATAGTGATTCTAATAACCAGTATATAGAGATGCTATAGTGATTCTAATAACAGTATATAGAGATAGTATAGTGATTCTAATAACCAGTATATAGAGATGGTATAGTGATTCTAATAACAGTACATAGAGATGGTTTAGTGATTCTAATAACCAGTATATAGAGATGGTATAGTGATTCAAATAACCAGTATAAAGAGAATGGTGTAGTGATTCTAATAACCAGTATATAGAGATGGTATAGTGATTCTAATAACCAGTATAGAGGGATGGTATAGTGATTCTAATAACCAGTATATATAGTTGGTATAGTGATTCTAATATCCAGTATATAGAGATCGAATAGTGATTCTAATAACCACTATATAGAGATGCTATAGTGATTCTAATAACCAGTATATAGAGAAGGTATAGTGATTCTAATAACCAGTATATAGAGATGGTGTAGTGATTCTAATGACCAGTATATAGAGATGGTTTAGTGATTCTAATAACCAGTATATAGAGATGGTACAGTGATTCTAATAACCAGTATATAGAGATGGTATAGTGATTGTAATAACCAGTATATAGAGATGGTATAGTGATTCTAATAACCAGTATATAGAGATGGTATAGTGATTCTAATAACCAGTTTAGATAGATGGTATAGTGATTCTAATAACCATTATATAGAGATGGTATAGTGATTCTAATAACAGTATATAGAGATGGTACACTGATTCTAATAACCAGTATATAGAAATGGTATAGTGATTCCAATAACGAGTATATAGAGATGGTATAGTGGCTCTAATAACCAGTATATAGAGATGGTATAGTGATTCTAATAACCAGTATATAGAGATGGTATAGTGATTCTAATAACCAGTATAGAGAGATGGTATATTGATTCTAATATCCAGTATATAGAGATGGTATAGTGATTCCAATAACCAGTATATAGAGATGGTATAGTGATTCTAATAACCAGTATATAGAGAAGGTATAGTGATTCTAATAACCAGTATATAGAGATGGTATAGTGATTCTAATAACAGTATATAGAGATGGTATAGTGATTCTAATAACCAGTATATAGGGATCGTATAGTGATTCTAATAACCAGTATATAGGGATGGTATAGTGATTCTAATAACCAGTATATAGAGATGGTATAGTGATTCAA
Organism: Eledone cirrhosa; assembly: GCA_964016885.1. NCBI lineage: Eukaryota > Metazoa > Mollusca > Cephalopoda > Octopoda > Eledonidae > Eledone > Eledone cirrhosa. Next base: position 373,672,535 of record OZ024742.1, read on the forward strand.
ATAACCAGTATATAGAGATGGTATAGTGATTCTAATAACCAGTATATAGAGATGGTATAGTGATTCTAATAACCAGTATATAGAGAAGGTATAGTGATTCTAATAACCAGTATATAGAGATGCTATAGTGATTCTAATAACAGTATATAGAGATGGTATAGTGATTCTAATAACCAGTATATAGAGATGCTATAGTGATTCTAATAACAGTATATAGAGATGGTATAGTGATTCTAATAACCAGTATATAGAGATGGTATAGTGATTCTAATAACCAGTATATAGAGAAGGTATAGTGATTCTAATAACCAGTATATAGAGATGGTATAGTGATTCTAATAACCAGTATATAGAGATGGTATAGTGATTCTAATAACAGTATATAGAGATGGTATAGTGATTCTAATAACCAGTATATAGAGAAGGTACAGTGATTCTAATAACCAGTATATAGAGATGCTATAGTGATTCTAATAACCAGTATATAGAGATGGTATAGTGATTCTAATAACCAGTATATAGAGATGGTATAGTGATTCTAATAACAGTATATAGAGATGGTATAGTGATTCTAATAACCAGTATTTAGTGCTGGTATAGTGACTCTAATAACCAGTATAGAGAGATGGTATAGTGATTCTAATAACCAGTATATAGAGATGGTTTAGTGATTCTAATAACCAGTATATAGAGATGGTATAATGATTCTAATAACCAGTATATAGAGATGGTACAGTGATTCTAATAACCAGTATATAGAGATGGTATAGTGATTCTAATAACCAGTTTAGATAGATGGTATAGTGATTCTAATAACCATTATATAGAGATGGTATAGTGATTCTAATAACCAGTTTAGATAGATGGTATAGTGATTCTAATAACCATTATATAGAGATGGTATAGTGATTGTAATAACCAGTTTAGATAGATGGTATAGTGATTCTAATAACCAGTATATAGAGATGGTATAGTGATTGTAATAACCAGTATATAGAGATGGTATAGTGATTCTAATAACCAGTTTAGATAGATGGTATAGTGATTCTAATAACCATTATATAGAGATGGTATAGTAATTCTAATAACCAGTTTAGATAGATGGTATAGTGATTCTAATAACCAGTATATAGAGATGGTATAGTGATTGTAATAACCAGTATATAGAGATGGTATAGTGATTCTAATAACCAGTATATAGAGATGGTATAGTGATTCTAATAACCAGTTTAGATAGATGGTATAGTGATTCTAATAACCATTATATAGAGATGGTATAGTGATTCTAATAACAGTATATAGAGATGGTACACTGATTCTAATAACCAGTATATAGAGATGGTATAGTGATTCAAATAATCAGTATATAGAGATGGTATAGTGATTCCAATAACCAGTATATAGAGATGGTATAGTGATTCCAATAACCAGTATATAGAGATGGTATAGTGGCTCTAATAACCAGTATATAGAGATGGTATAGTGATTCTAATAACCAGTATATAGAGATGGTATAGTGATTCTAATAACCAGTATAGAGAGATGGTATAGTGATTCTAATATCCAGTATATAGAGATGGTATAGTGATTCCAATAACCAGTATATAGAGATGGTATAGTGATTCTAATAACCAGTATATAGAGATGGTATAGTGATTCCAATAACCAGTATATAGAGATGGTATAGTGATTCCAATAACCAGTATATAGAGATGGTATAGTGATTCCAATAACCAGTATATAGAGATGGTATAGTGATTCTAATAACCAGTATATAGAGAAGGTATAGTGATTCTAATAACCAGTATATAGAGATGGTATAGTGATTCTAATAACTGTTTATAGAGATGGTATAGTGATTCTAATAACCAGTATATAGGGATCGTATAGTGATTCTAATAACCAGTATATAGGGATGGTATAGTGATTCTAATAACCAGTATATAGAGATGGTATAGTGATTCTAATAACCAGTATATAGAGATGGTATAGTGATTCTAATAACAGTATATAGAGATGGTATAGTGATTCTAATAACAGTATATAGAGATGGTATAGTGATTCTAATAACCAGTATATAGAGATGCTATAGTGATTCTAATAACCAGTATATAGAGATGGTATAGTGATTCTAATAACCAGTATATAGAGATGGTATAGTGATTCTAATAACCAGTATATAGAGAAGGTATAGTGATTCTAATAACCAGTATATAGAGATGGTATAGTGATTCTAATAACCAGTATATAGAGATGGTATAGTGATTCTAATAACAGTATATAGAGATGGTATAGTGATTCTAATAACCAGTATATAGAGAAGGTATAGTGATTCTAATAACCAGTATATAGAGATGCTATAGTGATTCTAATAACAGTATATAGAGATGGTATAGTGATTCTAATAACCAGTATATAGAGATGGTATAGTGATTCTAATAACCAGTATATAGAGAAGGTATAGTGATTCTAATAACCAGTATATAGAGATGGTATAGTGATTCTAATAACCAGTATATAGAGATGGTATAGTGATTCTAATAACAGTATATAGAGATGGTATAGTGATTCTAATAACCAGTATATAGAGAAGGTACAGTGATTCTAATAACCAGTATATAGAGATGCTATAGTGATTCTAATAACCAGTATATAGAGATGGTATAGTGATTCTAATAACCAGTACATAGAGATGGTATAGTGATTCTAATAACAGTATATAGAGATGGTATAGTGATTCTAATAACCAGTATTTAGTGCTGGTATAGTGACTCTAATAACCAGTATAGAGAGATGGTATAGTGATTCTAATAACCAGTATATAGAGATGGTTTAGTGATTCTAATAACCAGTATATAGAGATGGTATAATGATTCTAATAACCAGTATATAGAGATGGTACAGTGATTCTAATAACCAGTATATAGAGATGGTATAGTGATTCTAATAACCAGTTTAGATAGATGGTATAGTGATTCTAATAACCATTATATAGAGATGGTATAGTGATTCTAATAACCAGTTTAGATAGATGGTATAGTGATTCTAATAACCATTATATAGAGATGGTATAGTGATTGTAATAACCAGTTTAGATAGATGGTATAGTGATTCTAATAACCAGTATATAGAGATGGTATAGTGATTGTAATAACCAGTATATAGAGATGGTATAGTGATTCTAATAACCAGTTTAGATAGATGGTATAGTGATTCTAATAACCATTATATAGAGATGGTATAGTAATTCTAATAACCAGTTTAGATAGATGGTATAGTGATTCTAATAACCAGTATATAGAGATGGTATAGTGATTGTAATAACCAGTATATAGAGATGGTATAGTGATTCTAATAACCAGTATATAGAGATGGTATAGTGATTCTAATAACCAGTTTAGATAGATGGTATAGTGATTCTAATAACCATTATATAGAGATGGTATAGTGATTCCAATAACCAGTATATAGAGATGGTATAGTGATTCCAATAACCAGTATATAGAGATGGTATAGTGATTCCAATAACCAGTATATAGAGATGGTATAGTGATTCTAATAACCAGTATATAGAGAAGGTATAGTGATTCTAATAACCAGTATATAGAGATGGTATAGTGATTCTAATAACTGTTTATAGAGATGGTATAGTGATTCTAATAACCAGTATATAGGGATCGTATAGTGATTCTAATAACCAGTATATAGGGATGGTATAGTGATTTTAATAACCAGTATATAGAGATGGTATAGTGATTCTAATAACCAGTATATAGAGATGGTATAGTGATTCTAATAACAGTATATAGAGATGGTATAGTGATTCTAATAACAGTATATAGAGATGGTATAGTGATTCTAATAACCAGTATATAGAGATGCTATAGTGATTCTAATAACCAGTATATAGAGATGGTATAGTGATTCTAATAACCAGTATATAGAGATGGTATAGTGATTCTAATAACCAGTATATAGAGAAGGTATAGTGATTCTAATAACCAGTATATAGAGATGGTATAGTGATTCTAATAACCAGTATATAGAGATGGTATAGTGATTCTAATAACAGTATATAGAGATGGTATAGTGATTCTAATAACCAGTATATAGAGAAGGTATAGTGATTCTAATAACCAGTATATAGAGATGCTATAGTGATTCTAATAACAGTATATAGAGATGGTATAGTGATTCTAATAACCAGTATATAGAGATGGTATAGTGATTCTAATAACCAGTATATAGAGAAGGTATAGTGATTCTAATAACCAGTATATAGAGATGGTATAGTGATTCTAATAACCAGTATATAGAGATGGTATAGTGATTCTAATAACAGTATATAGAGATGGTATAGTGATTCTAATAACCAGTATATAGAGAAGGTACAGTGATTCTAATAACCAGTATATAGAGATGCTATAGTGATTCTAATAACCAGTATATAGAGATGGTATAGTGATTCTAATAACCAGTATATAGAGATGGTATAGTGATTCTAATAACAGTATATAGAGATGGTATAGTGATTCTAATAACCAGTATTTAGTGCTGGTATAGTGACTCTAATAACCAGTATAGAGAGATGGTATAGTGATTCTAATAACCAGTATATAGAGATGGTTTAGTGATTCTAATAACCAGTATATAGAGATGGTATAATGATTCTAATAACCAGTATATAGAGATGGTACAGTGATTCTAATAACCAGTATATAGAGATAGTATAGTGATTCTAATAACCAGTTTAGATAGATGGTATAGTGATTCTAATAACCATTATATAGAGATGGTATAGTGATTCTAATAACCAGTTTAGATAGATGGTATAGTGATTCTAATAACCATTATATAGAGATGGTATAGTGATTGTAATAACCAGTTTAGATAGATGGTATAGTGATTCTAATAACCAGTATATAGAGATGGTATAGTGATTGTAATAACCAGTATATAGAGATGGTATAGTGATTCTAATAACCAGTTTAGATAGATGGTATAGTGATTCTAATAACCATTATATAGAGATGGTATAGTAATTCTAATAACCAGTTTAGATAGATGGTATAGTGATTCTAATAACCAGTATATAGAGATGGTATAGTGATTGTAATAACCAGTATATAGAGATGGTATAGTGATTCTAATAACCAGTATATAGAGATGGTATAGTGATTCTAATAACCAGTTTAGATAGATGGTATAGTGATTCTAATAACCATTATATAGAGATGGTATAGTGATTCTAATAACAGTATATAGAGATGGTACACTGATTCTAATAACCAGTATATAGAGATGGTATAGTGATTCAAATAATCAGTATATAGAGATGGTATAGTGATTCCAATAACCAGTATATAGAGATGGTATAGTGATTCCAATAACCAGTATATAGAGATGGTATAGTGGCTCTAATAACCAGTATATAGAGATGGTATAGTGATTCTAATAACCAGTATATAGAGATGGTATAGTGATTCTAATAACCAGTATAGAGAGATGGTATAGTGATTCTAATATCCAGTATATAGAGATGGTATAGTGATTCCAATAACCAGTATATAGAGATGGTATAGTGATTCTAATAACCAGTATATAGAGATGGTATAGTGATTCTAATAACTGTTTATAGAGATGGTATAGTAATTCTAATAACCAGTATATAGGGATCGTATAGTGATTCTAATAACCAGTATATAGGGATGGTATAGTGATTCTAATAACCAGTATATAGAGATGGTATAGTGATTCTAATAACCAGTATATAGAGATGGTATAGTGATTCTAATAACAGTATATAGAGATGGTATAGTGATTCTAATAACAGTATATAGAGATGGTATAGTGATTCTAATAACCTGTATATAGAGATGCTATAGTGATTCTAATAACCAGTATATAGAGATGGTATAGTGATTCTAATAACCAGTATATAGAGATGGTATAGTGATTCTAATAACCAGTATATAGAGAAGGTATAGTGATTCTAATAACCAGTATATAGAGATGGTATAGTGATTCTAATAACCAGTATATAGAGATGGTATAGTGATTCTAATAACAGTATATAGAGATGGTATAGTGATTCTAATAACCAGTATATAGAGAAGGTATAGTGATTCTAATAACCAGTATATAGAGATGCTATAGTGATTCTAATAACAGTATATAGAGATGGTATAGTGATTCTAATAACCAGTATATAGAGATGGTATAGTGATTCTAATAACCAGTATATAGAGAAGGTATAGTGATTCTAATAACCAGTATATAGAGATGGTATAGTGATTCTAATAACCAGTATATAGAGATGGTATAGTGATTCTAATAACAGTATATAGAGATGGTATAGTGATTCTAATAACCAGTATTTAGTGCTGGTATAGTGACTCTAATAACCAGTATAGAGAGATGGTATAGTGATTCTAATAACCAGTATATAGAGATGGTTTAGTGATTCTAATAACCAGTATATAGAGATGGTATAATGATTCTAATAACCAGTATATAGAGATGGTACAGTGATTCTAATAACCAGTATATAGAGATGGTATAGTGATTCTAATAACCAGTTTAGATAGATGGTATAGTGATTCTAATAACCATTATATAGAGATGGTATAGTGATTCTAATAACCAGTTTAGATAGATGGTATAGTGATTCTAATAACCATTATATAGAGATGGTATAGTGATTGTAATAACCAGTTTAGATAGATGGTATAGTGATTCTAATAACCAGTATATAGAGATGGTATAGTGATTGTAATAACCAGTATATAGAGATGGTATAGTGATTCTAATAACCAGTTTAGATAGATGGTATAGTGATTCTAATAACCATTATATAGAGATGGTATAGTAATTCTAATAACCAGTTTAGATAGATGGTATAGTGATTCTAATAACCAGTATATAGAGATGGTATAGTGATTGTAATAACCAGTATATAGAGATGGTATAGTGATTCTAATAACCAGTATATAGAGATGGTATAGTGATTCTAATAACCAGTTTAGATAGATGGTATAGTGATTCTAATAACCATTATATAGAGATGGTATAGTGATTCTAATAACAGTATATAGAGATGGTACACTGATTCTAATAACCAGTATATAGAGATGGTATAGTGATTCAAATAATCAGTATATAGAGATGGTATAGTGATTCCAATAACCAGTATATAGAGATGGTATAGTGATTCCAATAACCAGTATATAGAGATGGTATAGTGGCTCTAATAACCAGTATATAGAGATGGTATAGTGATTCTAATAACCAGTATATAGAGATGGTATAGTGATTCTAATAACCAGTATAGAGAGATGGTATAGTGATTCTAATATCCAGTATATAGAGATGGTATAGTGATTCCAATAACCAGTATATAGAGATGGTATAGTGATTCTAATAACCAGTATATAGAGATGGTATAGTGATTCCAATAACCAGTATATAGAGATGGTATAGTGATTCCAATAACCAGTATATAGAGATGGTATAGTGATTCCAATAACCAGTATATAGAGATGGTATAGTGATTCTAATAACCAGTATATAGAGAAGGTATAGTGATTCTAATAACCAGTATATAGAGATGGTATAGTGATTCTAATAACTGTTTATAGAGATGGTATAGTGATTCTAATAACCAGTATATAGGGATCGTATAGTGATTCTAATAACCAGTATATAGGGATGGTATAGTGATTCTAATAACCAGTATATAGAGATGGTATAGTGATTCTAATAACCAGTATATAGAGATGGTATAGTGATTCTAATAACAGTATATAGAGATGGTATAGTGATTCTAATAACAGTATATAGAGATGGTATAGTGATTCTAATAACCAGTATATAGAGATGCTATAGTGATTCTAATAACCAGTATATAGAGATGGTATAGTGATTCTAATAACCAGTATATAGAGATGGTATAGTGATTCTAATAACCAGTATATAGAGAAGGTATAGTGATTCTAATAACCAGTATATAGAGATGGTATAGTGATTCTAATAACCAGTATATAGAGATGGTATAGTGATTCTAATAACAGTATATAGAGATGGTATAGTGATTCTAATAACCAGTATATAGAGAAGGTATAGTGATTCTAATAACCAGTATATAGAGATGCTATAGTGATTCTAATAACAGTATATAGAGATGGTATAGTGATTGTAATAACCAGTATATAGAGATGGTATAGTGATTCTAATAACCAGTATATAGAGAAGGTATAGTGATTCTAATAACCAGTATATAGAGATGGTATAGTGATTCTAATAACCAGTATATAGAGATGGTATAGTGATTCTAATAACAGTATATAGAGATGGTATAGTGATTCTAATAACCAGTATATAGAGAAGGTACAGTGATTCTAATAACCAGTATATAGAGATGCTATAGTGATTCTAATAACAGTATATAGAGATGGTATAGAGATTCTTATAACCAGTATATAGAGATGGTATAGTGATTCTAATAACCAGTATATAGGGATGATATAGTGATTCTAATAACCAGTATTTAGGGATGGTATAGTGACTCTAATAACCAGTATATAGAGATGGTATAGTGATTCTAATAACCAGTATAAAGAAATGGTGTAGTGATTCTAATAACCAGTATATTGAGATGGTATAGTGATTCTAATAACCAGTATATAGAGATCGTATAGTGATTCTAATAACCAGTATATAGAGATGGTATAGTGATTCTAATAACCAGTATATAGAGATGGTATAGTGATTCTAATAACCAGTATATAGAGATGGTATAGTGATTCTAATAACCAGTATATAGAGATGGTATAGTGATTCTAATAACAGTATATAGAGATGGTATGGTGATTCTAATAACCAGTATATAGAGATGGTATAGTGATTCTAATAACCAGTATATAGAGATGGTATAGTGATTCTAATAACCAGTATATAGAAATGGTATAGTGATTCTAATAACAGTATATAGAGATGGTATAGTGATTCTAATAACAGTATATAGAGATGGTATAGTGATTCTAATAACCACTATATAGAGATGGTATAGTGATTCTAATAACCAGTATATAGAGATGGTATAGTGATTGTAATAAGCAGTATATAGAGATGGTATAGTGATTTTAATAACCAGTATATAGAGATGGTATAGCGATTCTAACAACCAGTATATAGAGATGGTATAGTGATTCTAATAACCAGTATATAGAGATCGTATAGTGATTCTAATAACCAGTATGTATAGATGGTATAGTGATTCTAATAATAGTATATAGAGATGGTATAGCGATTCTAATAACCAGTATATAGAGATGGTATAGTGATTCTAATAACGACTATATAGAGATGGTATAGTGATTCTAATAACCAGTATATAGAGATGGTATAGTGATTCTAATAACCAGTATATATGGATGGTATAGTGATTCTAATAACCATTATATAGAGATGGTACAGTGATTCTAATAACCAGTATAGAGAGATGGTATAGTGATTCTAATAACCAGTATATAGAGATGGTATAGTGATTCTAATAACCAGTATATAGAGATGGTATATTATTCTGATAACCAGTATATAGGGATGGTATAGTGATTCTAATAACCATTATATAGAGATGGTATAGTGATTATAATAACCAGTATATAGAGATGGTATAGTGATTCTAATAACCAGTATATAGAGATGGTATAGTGATTCTAATAACCAGTATATAGTGATTGAATAGTGATTCTAATAACCAGTATATAGAGACGGTATAGTGAATCTAATAACCAGTAGATAGAGATGGTATAGTGATTCTAATAACCATTATATAGAGATGGTATAGTGATTCTAATAACCAGTATATAGAGATGGTATAGTGATTCTAATAACCAGTATATAGGGATGATATAGTGATTCTAATAACCAGTTTAGAGAGATGGTATAGTGATTCTAATAACCATTATATAGAGATGGTATAGTGATTCTAATAACCAGTACATAGAGATGGTATAGTGATTCTAATAACCAGTATATAGGGATCGTATAGTGATTCTAATAACCAGTATATAGAGATGGTATAGTGATTCTAATAACCAGTATATAGAGATGGTATAGTGATTCTAATAACCAGTATATAGAGATGGTATAGTGATTCTAATAACCAGTATATAGAGATGGTATAGTGATTCTAATAACCAGTATATAGGGATGATTTAGTGATTCTAATAACCAGTTTAGAGAGATGGTATAGTGATTCTAATAACCATTATATAGAGATGGTATAGTGATTCTAATAACCAGTATATAGAGATGGTATAGTGATTCTAATAACCAGTATATAGAGATGGTATAGTGATTCTAATAACCAGTATATAGATATGGTATAGTGATTCTAATAACCAGTATATAGAGAAGGTATAGTGATTCTAATAACCAGTATATAGGGATGGTATAGTGATTCTAATAACCAGTATATAGAGATCATATAGTGATTCTAATAACCAGTATATAGAGATGGTATAGTGATTCTAATAACCAGTATATAGAGATGGTATAGTGTTTCTAATAACCAGTATATAGAGATGTTATAGTGATTGTAATAACCAGTATATAGAGATGGTATAGTGATTCTAATAACCAGTATATAGAGATGGTATAGTGATTCTAATAACCAGTATATAGGGATGGTATAGTGATTCTAATAACCAGTATATAGAGATCATATAGTGATTCTAATAACCAGTATAGTGAGATGGTATAGTGATTCTAATAACCATTATATAGAGATGGTATAGTGATTCTAATAACCAGTATATAGAGATGCTATAGTGATTCTAATAACCAGTATATAGAGATGGTATAGTGATTCTAATAACCAGTATATAGAGATGGTACAGTGATTCTAATAACCAGTATATAGAGATGGTACAGTGATTCTAATAACCAGTATAGAGAGATGGTACAGTGATTCTAATAACCAGTATATAGAGATGGTATAGTGATTCTAATAACCAGTATATAGGGATGGTATAGTGATTCTAATAACCAGTATATAGAGATGGTACAGTGATTCTAATAACCAGTATATAGAGATGGCACAGTGATTCTAATAACTAGTATAGAGAGATGGTATAGTGATTCTAATAACAGTATATAGAGATGGTACAGTGATTCTAATAACCAGTATATAGAGATGGTATAGTGATTCTAATAACCAGTATATAGAGATGGTATAGTGATTTTAATAACCAGTATATAGAGATGGTACAGTGATTCTAATAACTAGTATAGAGAGATGGTATAGTGATTCTAATAACCAGTATATAGAGATGGTACAGTGATTCTAATAACAGTATATAGAGATGGTATAGTGATTCTAATAACCAGTATATAGAGATGGTATAGTGATTCTAATAACCAGTATATAGAGATGGTACAGTGATTCTAATAACTAGTATAGAGAGATGGTATAGTGATTCTAATAACCAGTATATAGAGATGGTATAGTGATTCTAATAACCAGTATATAGAGATGGTATAGTGATTCTAATAACCAGTATATAGAGATGGTACAGTGATTCTAATAACTAGTATAGAGAGATGGTATAGTGATTCTAATAACCAGTATATAGAGATGGTATAGTGATTCTAATAACCAGTATATAGAGATGGTATAGTGATTCTAATAACCAGTATATAGAGATGGTATAGTGATTCTAATAACCAGTATATAGAGATGGTACAGTGATTCTAATAACTAGTATAGAGAGATGGTATAGTGATTCTAATAACCAGTATATAGAGATGTTACAGTGATTCTAATAACAGTATATAGAGATGGTATAGTGATTCTAATAACCAGTATATAGAGATGGTATAGTGATTCTAATAACCAGTATATAGAGATGGTACAGTGATTCTAATAACTAGTATAGAGAGATGGTACAGTGATTCTAATAACCAGTATATAGAGATGGTACAGTGATTCTAATAACCAGTATATAGAGATGGTATAGTGATTCTAATAACAGTATATAGAGATGGTATAGTGATTCTAATAACCAGTATATAGAGATGGTATAGTGATTCTAATAACCAGTATATAGAGATGGTATAGTGATTCTAATAACAGTATATAGAGATGGTATAGTGATTCTAATAACCAGTATATAGAGATGGTATAGTGATTCTAATAACAGTATATAGAGATGGTATAGTGATTCTAATAACCAGTATATAGAGATGGTATAGTGATTCTAATAACAGTATATAGAGATGGTATAGTGATTCTAATAACCAGTATATAGAGATGGTATAGTGATTCTAATAACCAGTATATAGAGATGGTACAGTGATTCTAATAACCAGTATATAGAGATGGTATAGTGATTCTAATAACCAGTATATAGAGATTGTATAGTGAATCTAATAACCAGTGTATAGAGATGGTACAGTGATTCTAATAACCAGTATATAGGGATGGTAGAGGGATTCTAATAACCAGTATATAGAGATGGTATAGTGATTCTAATAACCAGTATATAGAGATGGTATAGTGAATCTAATAACCAGTGTATAGAGATGGTACAGTGATTCTAATAACCAGTATATAGGGATGGTAGAGGGATTCTAATAACCAGTATATAGAGATGGTATAGTGATTCTAATAACCAGTATATAGAGATGGTATAGTGATTCTAATAACCAGTATATAGGGATGGTAGAGGGATTCTAATAACCAGTATATAGAGATGGTACAGTGATTCTAATAACCAGTATATACAGAGATGGTATAGTGATTCTAATAACCAGTATATAGAGATGGTATAGTGATTCTAATAACCAGTATATAGAGAAGGTATAGTGATTCTAATAACAGTATATAGAGATGGTACAGTGATTCTAATAACCAGTATAGAGAGATGGTACAGTGATTCTAATAACTAGTATAGAGAGATGGTATAGTGATTCTAATAACTAGTATAGAGAGATGGTATAGTGATTCTAATAACCAGTATATAGAGATGGTATAGTGATTCTAATAACTAGTATAGAGAGATGGTATAGTGATTCTAATAACCAGTATATAGAGATGGTATAGTGATTCTAATAACTAGTATAGAGAGATGGTACAGTGATTCTAATAACCAGTATATAGGGATGGTATAGTGATTCTAATAACCAGTATATTGAGATGGTATAGTGATTCTAATAACCAGTATATAGAGATGGTATAGTGATTCTAATAACCAGTATATTGAGATGGTATAGTGATTCTAATAACTAGTATAGAGAGATGGTATAGTGATTCTAATAACCAGTATATAGAGATGTTACAGTGATTCTAATAACAGTATATAGAGATGGTATAGTGATTCTAATAACCAGTATATAGAGATGGTACAGTGATTCTAATAACAGTATATAGAGATGGTATAGTGATTCTAATAACCAGTATATAGAGATGGTACAATGATTCTAATAACAGTATATAGAGATGGTACAGTGATTCTAATAACCAGTATATAGAGATGGTATAGTGATTCTAATAACCAGTATATAAAGATGGTATAGTGATTCTAATAACCAGTATATAGAGATGGTATAGTGATTCTAATAACCAGTATATAGAGATGGTACAATGATTCTAATAACAGTATATAGAGATGGTACAGTGATTCTAATAACCAGTATATAGAGATGGTATAGTGATTCTAATAACCAGTATATAGAGATGGTACAATGATTCTAATAACAGTATATAGAGATGGTACAGTGATTCTAATAACCAGTATATAGAGATGGTATAGTGATTCTAATAACCAGTATATAGAGATGGTATAGTGATTCTAATAACCAGTATATAGAGATGGTATAGTGATTCTAATAACCAGTATATAGAGATGGTACAGTGATTCTAATAACCAGTATATAGAGATGGTACAGTGATTCTAATAACCAGTATAGAGAGATGGTACAGTGATTCTAATAACCAGTATATAGAGATGGTATAGTGATTCTAATAACCAGTATATAGGGATGGTATAGTGATTCTAATAACCAGTATATAGAGATGGTACAGTGATTCTAATAACCAGTATATAGAGATGGTACAGTGATTCTAATAACTAGTATAGAGAGATGGTATAGTGATTCTAATAACAGTATATAGAGATGGTACAGTGATTCTAATAACCAGTATATAGAGATGGTATAGTGATTCTAATAACCAGTATATAGAGATGGTATAGTGATTCTAATAACCAGTATATAGAGATGGTACAGTGATTCTAATAACTAGTATAGAGAGATGGTATAGTGATTCTAATAACCAGTATATAGAGATGGTACAGTGATTCTAATAACAGTATATAGAGATGGTATAGTGATTCTAATAACCAGTATATAGAGATGGTATAGTGATTCTAATAACCAGTATATAGAGATGGTACAGTGATTCTAATAACAGTATATAGAGATGGTATAGTGATTCTAATAACCAGTATATAGAGATGGTATAGTGATTCTAATAACCAGTATAGAGAGATGGTACAGTGATTCTAATAACCAGTATAGAGAGATGGTATAGTGATTCTAATAACCAGTATATAGAGATGGTATAGTGATTCTAATAACCAGTATATAGAGATGGTATAGTGATTCTAATAACTAGTATAGAGAGATGGTACAGTGATTCTAATAACCAGTATAGAGAGATGGTATAGTGATTCTAATAACCAGTATATAGAGATGGTATAGTGATTCTAATAACCAGTATATAGAGATGGTATAGTGATTCTAATAACTAGTATAGAGAGATGGTACAGTGATTCTAATAACCAGTATAGAGAGATGGTATAGTGATTCTAATAACCAGTATATAGAGATGGTATAGTGATTCTAATAACCAGTATATAGAGATGGTATAGTGATTCTAATAACTAGTATAGAGAGATGGTACAGTGATTCTAATAACCAGTATAGAGAGATGGTATAGTGATTCTAATAACCAGTATATAGAGATGGTATAGTGATTCTAATAACCAGTATATAGAGATGGTACAGTGATTCTAATAACAGTATATAGAGATGGTATAGTGATTCTAATAACCAGTATATAGAGATGGTACAGTGATTCTAATAACTAGTATAGAGAGATGGTATAGTGATTCTAATAACCAGTATATAGAGATGGTATAGTGATTCTAATAACAGTATATAGAGATGGTATAGTGATTCTAATAACCAGTATATAGAGATGGTATAGTGATTCTAATAACCAGTATATAGAGATGGTATAGTGATTCTAATAACCAGTATAGAGAGATGGTATAGTGATTCTAATAACCAGTATATAGAGATGGTATAGTGATTCTAATAACAGTATATAGAGATGGTACAGTGATTCTAATAACCAGTATATAGAGATGGTACAGTGATTCTAATAACTAGTATAGAGAGATGGTATAGTGATTCTAATAACCAGTATAGAGAGATGGTACATTGATTCTAATAACCAGTATATAGAGATGGTATAGTGATTCTAATAACCAGTATAGAGAGATGGTATAGTGATTCTAATAACCAGTATATAGAGATGGTACATTGATTCTAATAACTAGTATAGAGAGATGGTATAGTGATTCTAATAACCAGTATAGAGAGATGGTATGGTGATTCTAATAACCAGTATATAGAGATGGTATAGTGATTCTAATAACCAGTATAGAGAGATGGTACATTGATTCTAATAACCAGTATAGAGAGATGGTATGGTGATTCTAATAACCAGTATAGAGAGATGGTACAGTGATTCTAATAACCAGTGTACACAACAACACATTCTTCACGGCATTAACCATTTCAAATGAAAATCACTGAAGACTTGTGGCCTAATTATAAAAGAGTTGGGCTTACTATCATAATGTCACGGGTTCGTATCCTGGGCTGGGTTCTGTGTTGTGTTCTTGAGCAAAATACTTCATTTCACATGGCTCCAGTGTACTCAGCTGAAAAGTACCATCAATAGCTGGGGGTTTAACCCTGCAATGGGCTGGCATCCTGTCCAGGGGGAGTGTTGTACTCTCAGTCGCTTCCCGCCATGAAAGCGGAATATGCACCAGCTTGACGAGCCTCCTAGCTTGAGACAGACTTAGAGCAAAACCTACTGGCAGGAGACCCAGGAGTAGACCCCGAGTAAGATGGTTGAATAACATCTATGAGCTCAGCCAGTCTCACTTGGGGATCTTGCTGGATGCTGGAGAAGGTTGCTTCTGACAGGACCCACTGAAAGGACTCTGTTCTCATCACCCTCTCCTTTACCAGGAATAAGTGGATGAAGATCTAACTCCCACAAAGTTATTAACCATCTTGCCAACAACAACCCTGAGCACCTTTTTGATCTCCCTGTGTCTAACACACGTGGACATGCCTACAAAGTCAGAAAACAGCACAGCTCCCATGACTTTCGTAAACATTTTTTCACGCTCAGAGTTGCTGAAGCATGGAACAAACTGCCTGCATCAGTTGTTAGCTGCCGAGACACTGCATCCTTTAAGACACTCATGCTTCCCGAAATTCGCCAAAACTACACCTGATGTACCCCTTCCATACACATGCACACATCTGTGTATCATGACTCGTGCACTGTTCATTTTCCTGACGTTTGTATATTACCCTATGTACTATACATGCACTTTTGATGAGTTGTAGTGCACCTGAGCACTGTACACAATATTTTCATTATTATAGATGTTTTCTGCTAAAATCATTGCAAAGAGACTTACTACTTCTTCTTCACCCACTTCTTCCTGAGAGGATCAATGGGACAGAGTCCTCAAACACTCCTTCCAGCAGGTCCTGTCAGAAGCAACCATTTCCAACTGATCCAGCTGGATCCCCAAGCAAGACCTGCTAATCCTATCGATGTTATCCAACTATCTTGCTCAAGGTCTACCCCTGGGTCTCCTGCCGGTTGGTTTTGCCCATAAAATCCGTCCAACGATTCTTTCGTGAGACATTCTAACAACATACTCATAGTATCAGAGCTGTGATCCCTCAATTCGGATAAGTAGCAGCTCTACCTGGAGTGACTCTCTCATCTCAGTAACATTACTCCAAAGACCCTTTGGAGGAACCCCATTTCGGTCGCAATCTATTCTGTCGGTCATTACCCAAGATTCATAACCATAGGTAAGGGTTGGCAGAAATACCAAATTGAAGATAGCGAGTTTGGTTTTTACATCTAGCTTCCTTTTCTTCTGATTACCGAATACTCAAGCTGGCACATTACTGCACCAGCACTGCAATTCTTGCACTTAATTCAGTCTCCTGCCTTCCATCACTCCTCAACACAGCCCTGTCATACTTAAACCTCTCTACCTGCTTGAGAAATTTACTTTTTATAAATTATATTATATAGAAGTATTATACAACATTGTATATATAGTAGTATATTATACAACATTGTATATATAGAAGTATTATACAACATTGTATATATAGAAGTATTATACAACATTGTATATATAGAAGTATTATACAACATTGTATATATAGAAGTATATTATACAACATTGTGTATATAGTAGTATATTATACAACATTGTATATATAGAAGTATATTATACAACATTGTGTATATAGAAGTATATTATACAACATTGTATATATAGTAGTATATTATACAACATTGTGTATATAGAAGTATATTATACAACATTGTGTATATAGTAGTATATTATACAACATTGTATATATAGTAGTATATTATACAACATTGTATATATAGAAGTATATTATACAACATTGTATATATAGTAGTATATTATACAACATTGTATATATAGAAGTATATTATACAACATTGTGTATATAGTAGTATATTATACAACATTGTGTATATAGTAGTATATTATACAACATTGTATATATAGTAGTATATTATACAACATTGTATATATAGAAGTATATTATACAACATTGCATATATAGAAGTATTATACAACATTGTATATATAGTAGTATATTATACAACATTGTATATATAGTAGTATATTATACAACATTGTATATATAGTAGTATATTATACAACATTGTATATATAGAAGTATATTATACAACATTGTATATATAGAAGTATTATACAACATTGTATATATAGTAGTATATTATACAACATTGTATATATAGAAGTATATTATACAACATTGTATATATAGAAGTATTATACAACATTGTGTATATAGTAGTATATTATACAACATTGTATATATAGAAGTATATTATACAACATTGCATATATAGAAGTATTATACAACATTGTATATATAGTAGTATATTATACAACATTGTATATATAGTAGTATATTATACAACATTGTATATATAGTAGTATATTATACAACATTGTATATATAGAAGTATATTATACAACATTGTATATATAGAAGTATATTATACAACATTGTATACATAGAAGTATATTATACAACATTGTATATATAGAAGTATTATACAACATTGTATATATAGTAGTATATTATACAACATTGTATATATAGTAGTATATTATACAACATTGTATATATAGAAGTATATTATACAACATTGTATATATAGAAGTATATTATACAACATTGTATATATAGAAGTATATTATACAACATTGTATATATAGAAGTATTATACAACATTGTATATATAGTAGTATATTATACAACATTGTATATGTAGAAGTATATTATACAACATTCTATATATAGAAGTATTATACAACATTGTATATATAGTAGTATATTATACAACATTGTATATATAGAAGTATTATACAACATTGTATATATAGTAGTATATTATACAACATTGTATATATAGTAGTATATTATACAACATTGTGTATATAGTAGTATATTATACAACATTGTATATATAGTAGTATATTATACAACATTGTATATATAGTAGTATATTATACAACATTGTGTATATAGTAGTATATTATACAACATTGTATATATAGTAGTATATTATACAACATTGTGTATATAGTAGTATATTATACAACATTGTGTATATAGAAGTATATTATACAACATTGTGTATATAGTAGTATATTATACAACATTGTATATATAGTAGTATATTATACAACACTGTATATATAGAAGTATTATACAACATTGTATATATAGTAGTATATTATACAACATTGTGTATATAGAAGTATATTATACAACATTGTATATATAGTAGTATATTATACAACATTGTATATATAGAAGTATTATACAACATTGTATATATAGTAGTATATTATACAACATTGTATATATAGAAGTATATTATACAACATTGTATATATACAAGTATATTATACAACATTGTATATATAGTAGTATATTATACAACATTGTATATATAGTAGCATATTATACAACATTGTATATATAGTAGTATATTATACAACATTGTGTATATAGTAGTATATTATACAACATTGTATATATAGTAGTATATTATACAACATTGTATATATAGAAGTATTATACAACATTGTGTATATAGAAGTATATTATACAACATTGTATATATAGTAGTATTATACAACATTGTATATATAGTAGTATATTATACAACATTGTATATATAGTAGTATATTATACAACATTGTATATATAGAAGTATATTATATAGTATATTATACAACATTGTATATATAGTAGTATATTATACAACATTGTATATAAAGAAGTATTATACAACATTGTGTATATAGAAGTATATTATACAACATTGTATATATAGTAGTATTATACAACATTGTATATATAGTAGTATATTATACAACATTGTATATATAGTAGTATATTATACAACATTGTATATATAGAAGTATATTATATAGTATATTATACAACATTGTATATATAGAAGTATTATACAACATTGTATATATAGTAGTATATTATACAACATTGTATATATAGTAGTATATTATACAACATTGTATATATAGTAGTATATTATACAACATTGTATATATAGTAGTATATTATACAACATTGTATATATAGTAGTATATTATACAACATTGTGTATATAGTAGTATATTATACAACATTGTATATATAGTAGTATATTATACAACATTGTATATATAGAAGTATTATACAACATTGTATATATAGAAGTATTATACAACATTGTGTATATAGAAGTATATTATACAACATTGTATATATAGAAGTATATTATACAACATTGTGTATATAGTAGTATATTATACAACATTGTATATATAGTAGCATATTATACAACATCGTATATATAGTAGTATATTATACAACATTGTATATATAGTAGTATATTATACAACATTGTATATATAGTAGTATATTATACAACATTGTATATATAGAAGTATATTATACAACATTGTGTATATAGTAGTATATTATACAACATTGTATATATAGTAGTATATTATACAACATTGTATATATAGTAGTATATTATACAACATTGTAAATATAGAAGTATATTATACAACATTGTGTATATAGAAGTATATTATACAACATTGTATATATAGAAGTATATTATACAACATTGTGTATATAGTAGTATATTATACAACATTGTATATATAGTAGTATATTATACAACATTGTATATATAGTAGTATATTATACAACATTGTATATATAGAAGTATATTATACAACATTGTGTATATAGAAGTATATTATACAACATTGTATATATAGAAGTATATTATACAACATTGTGTATATAGTAGTATATTATACAACATTGTATATATAGTAGTATATTATACAACATTGTATATATAGAAGTATATTATACAACATTGTGTATATAGTAGTATATTATACAACATTGTATATATAGTAGTATATTATACAACATTGTATATATAGTAGTATATTATACAACATGGTATATATAGTAGTATATTATACAACATTGTATATATAGAAGTATATTATACAACATTGTGTATATAGTAGTATATTATACAACATTGTATATATAGTAGTATATTATACAACATTGTATATATAGAAGTATATTATACAACACTGTATATATAGAAGTATATTATACAACACTATTATATATAGAAGTTAACTACAACACTATTATATATAGAAGTTAACTACAACACTATTATATATAGAAGTTAACTACAACACTATTATATATAGAAGTTAACTACAACACTATTATATATAGAAGTTAACTACAACACTATTATATATAGAAGCTAACTACAACACTATTATATATAGAAGTTAACTACAACACTATTATATATAGAAGTTAACTACAACACTATTATATATAGAAGTTAACTACAACACTATTATATATAGAAGTTAACTACAACACTATTATATATAGAAGTTAACTACAACACTATTATATATAGAAGCTAACTACAACACTATTATATATAGAAGCTAACTACAACACTATTATATATAGAAGCTAACTACAACACTATTATATATAGAAGCTAACTACAACACTATTATATATAGAAGCTAACTACAACACTATTATAAGCTAACTACAACACAAGCCAGATCACTGACGATCCCAAGGAATGCGCAGAACTCATTGCTGAGTGCTATGCAAGTATTTTTACTGTTGAAAACCAGAATGTACCATCTCCACCATCTCTAACATCAAATTCCATAACAACTATGGAATTTACACCTGCAATGTTGCGACGTCACCTTAAGAATAAGCACAACTATGCCTCCCCTGTTCTTGATGGTGTGACATACCTGCTTCTCAAACGTGGCGGGTATTTCCTTTTGCGCCAGCTTTCTTTCTTCTTTCAATACTGTCTCAACAATGGTGCTACTCCGGAGCAGTGGAAAACTGCCAGTGTCATTCCCCTGTTCAAAAAGGGCAACCGCATGTCACCTGTCAACTGTCGTCCAGTCAGTCTTACTAGCTGTATGGCCAAACTGATGGAATCCTGTGTCAGAGAAACACTTTGGAACTTCTGGAGCTCTCACAGCCTCATCCGGCCCTCACAGTTTGGATTTATCCCTAACTCCAGCTGCTGTGATCAGCTTATCGAGTTCCTTGAGGACATCACCCGGATCACTGACAGCGGCTCATGGGTGGATGTTGTTTACCTTGACTTTGCTAAGGCTTTTAATTCTGTGCCACACAAAAGACTTATGGCAAAACTCTCTGCAATGGGTGTGAGGGATGATCTTTTCGACTGGTTGAAATCCTTCATTCTCAGCCGAAAAGAAGTAGTCACTGTTCTGGGACAGCATTCTTCACCATATGAGATGTCATCTGGTGTACCACAGGGATCTGTTCTTGGTCCTCTTTTGTTTGTGGCATATATTAATGACATAGATGCCAACTTACAGAATGCCACGGTACTGAAATATGCAGATGACATCAAGCTGTACCTTGAAATCAAAAGGACTGATCCTGAAATTTACAACTCTTTCCTACAATCAGACCTGGACACAATGCAGCAATGGATCACAGACTGGCAACTGAAGCTGGCTGTGGACAAGTGTACCACCATGCATTTTGGAAGGAAAAATCCAGCGTCCACATACTCCCTCCACAACACTGATATCAAAAAGTCCTCTTGTGAACGTGACCTGGGCATTACTGTCAGCAGCGATTTGCGTTGGACAAAGTATGTCTCTAAGATTGTCAAGAAGGCCGAGGGTGTCTTGGCATCACTCAGCAAGACCTTTGTTAGCCGCTCTCCAGCCATCTATTTAAAACTGTATACAGCTATGGTACGACCACACTTGGAATTCGCATCATCAGTCTGGAACCCCTATCTTGCTCAGAACATTGACCTCCTGGAAACTGTTCAGAGACGTGCAACCAAGCGCATACCCTCCATCAGACACCTACCATACTCTGAACGCCTTGCTTCACTGGGCATGGATTAATTGAAGCTCCGACGTCTGGCAATGGACTTGGTGAATACCCACAAAGTTTTTAACCATCTCGCCAATTGCAACCCTGAGCGCCTCTTTGATCTCCATGTGTCTAACACACGTGGACATGCCTACAAGATCAGAAAACAGCACAGCTCCCATGACTTTCCTAGACATTTTTTCACGCTCAGAGTTGCTGAAGCATGGAACAAACTGCCTGCGTCAGTTGTTAGCTGCCAAGACACTGCATCCTTTAAGACACTCATGCTTCCCGAAATATGCCAAACCTACACCTGATGTACCCCTTCCATACACATGCACACGTGTGTATCATGACCCGTGCACTGTTCATTTTACTGATGTTTGTGCATTGCCCTATGTACTGTACATGCACTTTTTTGATGAGTTGTGGTGCACCTGGGCACTGTACACAATATTTCATTATTGTTATTATTATTATATCATGACTCATACACTGTTCATTTTTCTGACATTTGTACATTATTCTATGTACTATACATGCACCTTTGATGAGTTGTAGTGCACCTGAGCACTGTACACAATAATTTCATTATTATTATTATTATTATTATATATAGAAGTTAACTACAACACTATTATATATAGAAGTTAACTACAACACTATTATATATAGAAGTTAACTACAACACTATTATATATAGAAGCTACCTACAACACTATTATATATAGAAGTTAACTACAACACTATTATATATAGAAGTTAACTACAACACTATTATATATAGAAGCTAACTACCACACTATTATATATAGAAGTTAACTACAACACTATTATATATAGAAGCTAACTGCAACACTATTATATATAGAAGTTAACTACAACACTATTATATATAGAAGTTAACTACAACACTATTATATATAGAAGCTAACTACAACACTATTATATATAGAAGTTAACTTCAACACTATTATATATAGAAGCTAACTACCACACTATTATATATAGAAGTTAACTACAACACTATTATATATAGAAGCTAACTACAACACTATTATATATAGAAGTTAACTACAACACTATTATATATAGAAGTTAACTACAACACTATTATATATAGAAGCTAACTACAACACTATTATATATAGAAGCTAACTCTAACACTATTATATATAGAAGTTAACTACAACACTATTATATATAGAAGTTAACTACAACACTATTATATATAGAAGCTAACTACAACATTGTACACCATTCTATTATATTTTCTAGATTTTCAACACATTGAGCTGAGGCTGCTTGCTCATCTTTCCCAAGATCCTTTGCTGCTTGAACTTTTCCAACATGACAACACCCATGATGTATTTATTTCCTTAACATCACTCTGGTTTGTGGACATGTCTTAATATTGCTTAAATTATTATTTTTTTTTTATTATATGTACGACCACCTCAATTGTGTTGGTGACAAGATAAAATGCACCCAGTACACTCTGTAAAGTGGTTGGTGGTAGGAAAGGCATCCAGCCATAGAAAACTTGCCAAACAAAGAGTGAAGAGGACCCTTTAGTTGTGTCAAAGACATGATGATTTCCTCAGTGCTGGTGCCATGACAAAATGTTTCTATTAAATATAACCACCCATTTTTAAGGGTTTCTACCTAATGTGGTGGCAGGGCACCACCTAGTGAGTTCCAGCAGAAGCAAGGGGAACTTATCGACATCTATTTCTGGTTTATATGATCACTATCAAGGTAATGAAGCCCTCTACCTTGCTATTATCTGACATACAAACTTTACATACTTATATGTATACAGCCATGTTGGAGCGAACACCTTCATTATATCTCTTATATTTTATATATTTTATTTCAGATGTTCTAACAATAAATAAAAACTATTTTAACTTTTGGAATTAAATTAAATTTTGGAATTAAATACACTAGCAGAAAACCACCCTTGGGGTGGTTTTCTGCTAGCATGTGTAGTGTCTATATTGATATTATACGCATGTATATATGATATCATATTGATATTATATGCATGTAGATATATCATTATCATCATCATCATCACCGTTTTACACCCGTTCTTCCACGCTAGCATGGGTTAGACGGGTTGTCCTGTTGTGGGCAGTGTCCAGTTGGCTGACCTTGTCTTGCTCATATGTCAAATAAAATCGTAATTGACAATATCCACAGTAATTGAAGAGAGACTGTGTTACACTGTCTTCTGTAATCAGTCAAGTAATCCATGATACATTTAAAAAAGATGATATTATAATAAACTGCATTAGGAGAAAATTAGTGACGGAAATATATGAATGTTTTATAAGTGTTATAATATAACTGTTTCTACTTTAGGCACAAGGCCAGCAATCACCCAGTGCATTACTGGTACACATCCGATGGATGTGTAACAGTAATATACGTGAACGACAAAGCATAAATGAATTGAGAAAGAGACTGAGCATAAGAGGAATCAAATGCTGTGTGCAGGAGAGGCGGTTGCGCTGGTATCGACATGTGATGCGTATGAAGGATGACAGCTGCATAAAAAGGTGCAGAGCACTAGAAGTTGATGGAAACCTTGGAGTGGGGAGACCCAAGATGACTTGGGATGAGGTGATAAAAGCCGACCTTACCCAACTACACCTCTCAAAGACAATGACACACGACCGTGACTTCTGGCGTCACGCAGTAATACAGAGTACCCGACCTCCCATGGGTACATGCTGAAGCATATAAACAATATGCCCCCCCCCCCCCCCCGCAAGGTGGTCGTGGAGGTGCCACGGCAAAAAAGCACCCAGCCCACACTGTAAAGTGGACGTGTAGGCGCCACGAAAAAGCACCCAGCACTCACTGTAAATGAGGTTGGTGTTAGGAAGGGCATCCAGCTGTAGAAATCAAGCCAGATCAGTTCCTGTATGAGCAAGGCATGGTCAGCCGACCAGACACTGCCCACAACAGGACAACCCGTCTAACCCATGCTAGCGTGGAAGAACGGACGTAAAACGGTGATGATGATGATGATGATGATGACCCCGTAAGGATGAAAGGCAAAGTCAACCTCGGCGGGATTTGAACTCAGATAATAAAGGGACGTAACTATGCTGGAAAGCATGGCGTCCGACCCTCTACCGATACTCCCAATGGGCGCTAACCGGAAGTGTTGACATTTGAAAATTTAAAAATAAGTGAATCTTTAAATAAGCAATAAAATTATTTATATTTAATCAACAGCCACGAAATTTAGTAGATAAATTATGTAATATTCATTCATTATTTATTCAAAGTAATCCAACTTATTTTACAAACGGGATAACAAATTATATTCTGGGGGCAGTCCCACACTCCTTTCTTTATTATAGTTTTGGTATTTAGTTATTCTTATTATTAATACGTAGTTTTCTAGGTTGGTAGAGTGTCAGACACTATGCTTCGTGGCATAGAGTTATGGCCCATTCTGATTTCAAACCCGCTGAGGTTAGCTTTGCCTTGTGTCCTTCTGTTGGCCTGTATCCTCATATTGTTACGTTCCTCACCATCAGCATTCAAATCCTCTTTTGAACCTATGGTGATGATTCCTATATAATGTGTCTAGTAAGATGAACATTCTACTGATGTCTTTCATCTTGTGGTTCCTTCCATTTCTCTTTCACTCATGAAACAGCTGTATAGAATATTGAAATCTTGGAATTTTACCATATTTAACTAAGTTTTTTTTACTTGCTATCTGATTTGGAAATAATCAAAATTTTACCATCTATGTAGTGTCTTTGACTTGCTATATGATTTTTCTTTGGCAATGCATCTATGTATATATATATATATATATATATATATATATATATATATATATATATCATCATCATCATACGTCCGCTTTTCCCTGCTTGCAAGGGTGGGACAAATAAATATATATATATAGTTATGTAATAAACAACATAAGACAATTATTTCATTTACCAAAGGTTTCACGAAGACAGACAAGTTTGACACAGAATGATTTCTGACGTCTGTGTCAAGCTCGTCTGTCTTCGGGAAACCTTTGGTAAATGAAATAATTATCTTATGTTGTTTATTACATAACTAAATAGCTCTGTAGTCTAGATAGAGCACTCTCCTTTCCTGTACCTTTCCTACGGAAACACTTCATATATATATATATATATATATATATATATATATGGATGGTTAGAATTGATCTTTGTCACAACTTTTCTCTTAGATCTTCTTATGTCATTGTGCCTATATAATCATATAAAGACACATAATGTGGATTCATTTGTCTAAACAATATCTTACCCTTGAATTATTATATATTGATGGGTTTGGCGTGGCCAATGGAACTGTGGTTCTGTTGTGAGAGGGGTTTTCGGTGTAGCCAACGGGCCTGTCCCTCCTTATAACAATGCCACCTAGTTCCACACTGTAAATATGGTTGGTGTTAGGAAGGGCATCCAGCTGTAAAATCCCTGGCCAAATTAACAGTCCTTGTCAGAGGTACATCATGGCCTATTCTGGCCATGATGTACCTCTGACTCTTGGTTAGTTTCAGAAGATCCCGTTAAGGGTGAAAGCAGCGATTCTTTGCTTAAACTTTAATCTGTTATTTTAATAAATATTTACTCTACGGTTCTTATATATTTGATATATATTTATCCTTATCGAGCCCTCTTTGGATTTTAGTCTTCAAATTTATTATTATTACTATATATATTACGGCTATATCACGCTGAAAACACCGGTTCTCGTCTGATCAACGAAGTTAAGCAACGTTGAGCCTAGTTAGTACTTAGATGGGTGACCGCTTGGGAACCCTAGGTTCAGTAAGCGCTATATTTATGGAGGCACATGGCTTAGTGGTTAGAGCATTGGGCTTGCAATCGAAAGTTTGTGAGTTCAATTCTCAGACCGGGTGATGTGTTGTTTCCTTGAGCAAGACACTTTATTTCACATTGCTCCAGTTTACTCAGCTGTAGAAATGAGATGATAGGTACTGGGTTCCATATCATTCCACTGCAAAGTGGTCGTGGAGGTGTCATGGCAAAAAAGCACCCAGCACTCACAATGAGGTTGGTGTTAGGAAGGGCATCCAGCTGCAGAAATCAAGCCAGAATCAGTTCCCATCCCACCCTTGCAAGCAGGGAAAAGTGGACGTAAAATGATGATGATGATGATGGTATATATACACACACACATTTTTCTGCACATCAACCTCATGATATTGAAGAGCATTAGATAAACTGTTTATAAATCATTAGAATAATATAAAAGGAGATAAGAGTTATTGACTTATTGATTATTTTTTTAATGTTATATATTTACATAAAGTTAATTTGGCAGAATCAATAGTGTTGGATATTTGTTCTAGATCTCTGTCTTCTGAGTTCAAGTCCTGTCATGGTTTACCTTATTGATTATTGGTTAGCAAATAATAAATATTCGAAAAAATGTCTCAGTTTTTCAGTGGCATTAAAAGGAATCAATGTTTTATGTTAATTAATGGGACATACTCCTCCTCCTCCACCTCCTTTCTCACTCCTCCTTTCTCACTCCTCCACTCCTCCTCCTCTTCTTCTTCGTCTTCTTCTTATTCCTGTTCCTGAGAGGGTCATAGGCCCGAAGTCCTCAAACACTCTTTCCAGCGGCTCATGCCAGAAGCAACTATCTCCAATCAATCTGGTTGGCTCCACAGGCATGACCCCGCTCAGCTCATGGATGTCTTCCAACCATCTTGCTCTGAGAGTCTATGCCTGGGTCTCCTCTTGGTTTATTTCACCTGTAAACATTAGATGTAACCATGTTTCTTGATATCAAACTGACTGAAGCATGTCCAAATGTCACCATTATTTATCTAAGTAGACGGTGGATTGGCAGTATCGGTAGAGTGTCGGATGCCATGCTTTGGCGCATAGAGTTATGTCCCTTGCCATTCTGAGTTCAAATACCGCCGAGGTTAACTTTGCCTTTCATCCTTACGGGGTCGATAAAATAAAGTACCAGTAATACACTGGGATAATTGCTGGCCTTGTGCCAAAAGTAGAAACAATTATTCATCTAAATCAGGATGTTAGAGACAGGTGTGTCCGGAATGATGCCCGTGTACTTAGTGTCACGAATGATCAGAAAAAGGAGGCCTGGAAATGTCATTATGAGAGACTGATGAATGTGGAGAACGAATTTGTCATCTGGTGGTCCCTAAGGAAACTAGGTGTTGAGAAATGGCTTGTGAGGACAGTGCAAGCTTTGTACAAAGGTACTGTCAGTAAAGTCAGGGTAGGAATGGAGTTTAGTGAGGAATTCCAGATACAAGTAAGAGTACATCAAGGTTCGGTCCTCAGCCTGTTCTTGTTCATTATAGTCCTCCAAGCCATAACAGAGGAGTTTAAAACTGGCTGTCCATGGGAACTTCTCTATGCTGACGATCTGGTACTTATAGCAGAATCCGTAGAGGAGCTAGAGAATAAATTCTGGCTATGGAAACAGCAGTTGGAAGCAAGAGGACTGAGAGTGAACCTAGCTAAGACAAAAGTGTTGATGAGTAGAAAAGAGGACAAAACTCTGATTCCGTCATGGAAATGACCATGTTCGATAGGCAGAAGGGAACTGGCATAAATTCTATAAAATGTACGCAATACAGATCCTGGGGACACAAGAGATGTAGTGGGAAAGCAGGCAAACTAACAGGTAGGGAGAAATACGTATGCAGTAGATGTACAGGGAAATTAGACAGTAGAAGTCGCATTGATAGACACATTTTTCAAATGCAGGTGGGTGCTATAGAAGTGGTTGATAGCTTACGGTACCTAGGTGATCAGATTAGCATGGGAGTTCCGAGGCCATAGTATCTAGAATAAGGACGGGTTGGAAGAAGTTTAGGGAGCTGCTTCCTCTGCTGACGAAGAAGTGTTTCTCCCTGCGTACGAAGGGCCGGTTATATGATGCCTTTGTGAGGAGCGTGATGCTGCATGGTAGTGAGACATGGGCAGCAACTGCAGAGGATATGCAACGGCTGGAGAGAAATGAGGCAAGCATGCTCCATTGGATGTGCAGTGTAAATGTGCGTGAACGACCCAGCATGAATGTGTTGAGAGAAACTGTGTCTGAGAGGGATAGAATGTAGTGTACGGGAGAGGAGACTGAGGTGGCATGGACATGTGATGCGCATGGAGGATGACTGATGGGTGAAGGAGTGCCAAGAAATACCAGTGGAAGGAAGACGCAGTAGACGAAGACCACAAAAAACATGGGCAGAGGTGGTGAGAGCAGACCTCAGATCGCTGAAGCTCACGGTGGAGATGACGAAGGACCGTGACAAGTGGAGAGATGCTGTGCTGAATAAGACCTGTCCCACCCTTGCAAGCAGGGAAAAGCGGACGTAAAATGATGATGATGAAAATGGACTTATATTACTATGTTCACAATAATCTTTACACTTGTAAACAAGGACACTACAACCACTTCAATTAACAAGCTGGTTTTTAAGATATTTTTCTGATAAATCATTACAGGATGACAAAAGATAAACCAGAAGCCTTTCTCTTTTTGTCTGGTGCACTGATACAGATCTTCAAACCAGACTTGAAATAGATGTAAAATCTGCCACATCTGCATGTCAGAGATTTAACCCCCACACTCACCCACCCCCATACACACACCCCTATATCCATACCCCCTACACCCACACACCTACATCCCCACCCCCACGTCCACCCTAATTCATAATTCTCTGTAATGTAATTAGTTTATTTGTTCTTTCATTAGCAATAATTTCTCTCATTATATCTTCTGTGTGTTAAAAAGAGATGAGAGAGTATACAGCCTTGATAAACCCCTTTGTCATTCTAATAGACATTCATCATCATCACCATCATTTAACCTTTATTTTCCATGCTTGCATTGGTTTGTCATGATGTCATGTATTGACCACCTCTTGCTCATACAGATCTGTTTTTAGCTGAATGCCCTTACTAATACCAACCACATTACAGCATGTACTGGGGGCTGTTCTCGGGGCCCCACCACCACTACAAATTTACCGGGTGAACTGGGGGCTTTTTTGTCATGGCACCAGCATGACCATTTTACAGAGTAGACTAGGTGCTTTTTTGTCATGGCACTAGCACGAACACTTTACAGGGTGGATGGGGTACTTTTCTATCATGACACCAGCACAAGCACTTTACAGAGTGGACTGGGTGCTTTTTGCATCCTTGAGAGATCCCTGGCAGTATTGGTAGAGGGTCGGACGCCATGCTTTGACGCATAGAGTTACAGCCCTTGCCATTCTGAGTTCAAATCCCGCCGAGGTTAACTTTGCCTTTCATCCTTACGGGGTCGATAAAATAAAGTACCAGTAATACACTGGGTAATTGCTGGCCTTGTGCCTAACGTAGAAACAATTATTCTAATTAAGAATCATCATCATCATTAACTTTGCCTTTCATCCTTACGGGGTCGATAAAATAAAGTACCAGTAATGCACTGGATAATTGCTGGCTTTGTGCCTAACATAGAAACAATTATCATCATTTAATGTGTTTTCCATGTTTCCATGGGTTTGATAGGTCGTTTTGTACTGAGGCTAGATAGGTCATGTGACCATATTTAGCTCATATGTTCCATGGGTTCCATAGATTGTCAGGCTGTGTATTTCATAAGAAATGTGGTAATAAAAGGGTTAACCCTTTCATGACTGCATTTCTAATAAAATATACACTATTTTAATTAATTAATTAATTAAGAATTTTGAGGGATTTACTAAAATTATTAATTATTATCATTAAGATAGTAACTTAATGTAGGGTTCTTATATAAAATTACGTAACTTAATGTAAGGTTCTTATATAAAATTATGTTGGAAGATTTTAATTTAAATTGGAAATCTTTAAAATGGGTTTTATTTCATAGAACCAAAGCCAGCTTTGGCTGCGTTGGTAACTAAAGGGTTAAGGAAGATTTGATTACTATTTCTAGCTGGTAGAATGACCACATATACATCTAGACTGTTTAGCTCATAATCATTACTGTTCACATATTGTGATATAAAGTTAGAAACTTGACTTTGTACTTGTATGATATCCTTGTCATGTTTGTATTTAGCTCTAGTTTATTTCAAGTTCATAGTATTAACTTTCAACTTCTACTACAGCCTCTCCTTATCTTAATCACTATATCCTTGAGTCTCTTTATACAAATTATAGTGAAACAAACTTTTAATCTACTGTTTACTGGATAAACACAACAGCTACTAAGATCTTATATATAACCTTTGTAAGTATATACATTGTAAGGTGCAAAAAATAACATCCACCTTTCAGATAATAATAAGGTTTCTTTGTGCAGCTAAATAATTAGGTCAGCAAGTGTCAGCTGATGTCACTGCAAATTACAATAGCTTTTGTTTGGGGTGGGAGTGTTGTGCTTTGTATTTTATTTTATTCGGGTGGGGGGATGTGTGGGGGTGTTGTTTTTTGGGGAGAGGTGTTATTGTTTTTATTTGGGGGGGGGGGATTATTGTATTTATTTGTTTTGTTTTTGTGGAGGGGTTGTGTGTGTAGGGGGTGTTACTGTTTTTTTGTGGTGGTGGGGGTGTTATTGTTTTTTTTGTTTTGAAGGGGTTGTTTATTGTTTTTATTTGTTTTTTGGGGGGAGGGGGGGGGGTATCCCCACGACCCTCTCAGGAATAAGTGGGCGAAGAAAAAGGGGGTGGGCTGTGTGTGTTTTTATATCATTACTGGACATAAGATCACTAGTTTATATTAGGTCCGAAAATAATGTTAATCAAGATCATATTGTTGATGTTCAGTTATAAACACACCACCACCTCCACCACCACACTACAGCACCCCACCTCCACCACACTACAGCACTCCACCTCCACCACACTACAGCACTCCACCTCCACCACCACCACACTACAGCACACCACCACCACCTCCACCACACTACAGCACCCCACCTCCACCACCACATTACAGCACCCCACCTCCACCACCACACTACAGCACACCACCTCCACCACACTACAGCACTCCACCTCCACCACCACCACACTACAGCACACCACCACCACTACCACCACACCACCACACCACTACCACCACCACCACCACTACCACCACCACCACTACCACCACCACCACACCACACCACCACACCACTACCACCACCATCACACCACCACCAACACCACCACCACTACCACCACACCACCAACACACCACCACCACACCACTACCACCACCACACCACACCACACCACACACCACCACCACACCACCACCACACACCACACCACCACACCACTACCACCACCACACCACCACCACACCACCACCACACCACCACCACCCACCACCACACCACCACCACACCACCACCACTACACCACCACCCACCACACCACTACACCACCACACCACTATCACCACCACCACTACCACCACTACACCACCACCACTACCATTACACCTCCACCACACTGCTCCATTATGGTTCTTCTTAGTCAGGGTAGAAAGTATAAAATTAATAGAATAACCAAGTTAAATTCCTTTCATGAAATATTCCCATAATCCTGCTTCATGAGCGACATTGATGTGATTTAATATTTTTAAAGAAGTCAGTTTTTCACTAATTAATTTTAATCAATATGTTGGTGGGGTGGGAGATTGTGTTGTTTTATTGCTGTATTTTTGCCATTTCATTAAAATACAATATCAGATTTTTCAGTGAGGAAAATTGTCCATATCAAGATAATTAATAATTATAATTTCTAGCTGTTCTGTTTTGATTCCATTGTTTATTATTGATCAGTGTTCCATTTTAGAAACATTCAGTTACAATAATTGTTTCTACTTTTGGCACAAGGCCAGCAATTACCCAGTGCATTACTGGTACTTTATTTTATCGATCCCGTAAGGATGAAAGGCAAAGTTAACCTCGGCGGGATTTGAACTCAGAATGGCAAGGGCCATAACTACGTCAAAGCATAGTGTCCAACCCTCTACCGATACTGCCAATCCACCACCCTTACAATAATGTGTATAGTTTAGTATAGGTACACCGTTCCCTTGCGTAAACAGAAACTATACGGGTTGATGTCAGGAAGGGCATCCAATGGTAAAACATTACCTTAACCCATTTAAACTGGCCATATCCGGCCAGAATACTCTCACCTCTTTCTGTTTAAATCAGCCATAACTGGCCGCTCATACCGATGTTAAGGTATTGTTCTCGAAATAAGCAATATCAAAATCTCGTGGATTCGATAATATGTGAGATAATTATGTAAGAAAAAGCCTTTACCACAAAAATTCAATAGTATATAGAGAATAATGTAAATGGTAAAGGGTTAAGAAGTCCCATCTAACCCATGCCAGAAGTGGACAATAAACAAGGGTGATGATAATACCATCTTTAATAACTAGCAGCTCTATATTGCTAAGGAAAAAATACATTGCCTGTAATTTTCAAATAATCAAATATTTGGATTAAGTAGTATAACTTTCCCATTATCAAGCTGATGTTTGGAGCATAACTTAACAAAGGTTCTTATATGAAATTATGAACAGTTTTTGTATTGTAGAGATAGGACAATTTCAGGTGGTTTGGTATCAAAAGGGATAATTTATTTTTTTTCATAACCATACAAAAATTAGCATTAGTTCCATATTTCAGTGTGCTTATGTATGGAATATATATGTGTGTGTGTGTGTGTGTGTGTGTACACCCCAACCCAGTATCCCTACTCCATCCTCCCACCCCCACCAACACCACCCTTTCTCTGTAAAGTTATGTTGGTACCACAACATCCAGTCCAAACTAATGAGGTCATGTAGGTGTCACGACAAACACAATCCACGCTGTAATGTGGCCGTGTAGGTACACGGTAAAAACCTCCCTGTCCACACTGTAAACGTGGTTGGTGTTAGGAAGGGTATCCAGCCGTAGAAAACCTGCCAGATAGGCCTATACAAGCAAGACACAGTCACCCGACCAATCTTGCCTCAAGTGGGACAACTCCCGTCTAACCCATGTTAGCATGGAAGATAAACGTTAAATGATGATAATGATGATGATGATGATGATAAATGTATGAATATGCTGATTGCTACCTCTTGTCAGAAGAGTGTCATCCTTTTATTGAACATTGCACGATCATGTACACACAGGTGACTTTTCAGAACTGCTTTTGTTTTGCAGGTATATTCAGAAATGAGACTTGAACTGTCTGACTCCTGGTAAAACTAGAGGGTGTGTCTGCATACATTTTACCATGTCTGGTCAGTCCACCAGCTTACTTGCAAATTAAGCCACACTCCCTGTAAATGTACTGGGGAGTGTGTGGCAGTAGAACCATCTCACGGGTGGATTGATTTCTCCTTGGCTCGTGTGATTTCAGATGGTTAATTAATCCAGCTTGTGTTAGAAGAAATTAACCACCTCAATTCCTAATGCATTTTTGCAGGCACTGCACTTACGTCCCA
The DNA here is from genome assembly GCA_964016885.1 of Eledone cirrhosa. Classification (NCBI taxonomy): domain Eukaryota; kingdom Metazoa; phylum Mollusca; class Cephalopoda; order Octopoda; family Eledonidae; genus Eledone; species Eledone cirrhosa. Next base: position 373,707,973 of record OZ024742.1, read on the forward strand.
CTTATGAAGTGAATGCTTCAAAACATATATATATATATATACGTTTAAATTTGGTGGTTTATCACTGGGTAGAATTGGTCATTCTGCAATGTTAACCATGACGTAATATGAGAAAAGCACTCGACGTTATGCAACTTATCCATCTTTGATGTTGAATCATGCTGGTGGTGCGGGAACAGAGTTAAATCTTTATATATATAAAAGCGAGGATGAGTGTGTGTGTGTCTGTGTACAACTTTACATGCATAAGGCTTTCACAATTACCAACTGAATTTGACCAAATTTTCTGTGCATGTTGCACAGGTCGCTAATATTGTCACATCGCAAACATTTTTCAAATCGACCCACGTTGAGCAATAAAAAAATCGATATCAAAATTATCGGTAGAAAAATTGATGTAAGGGAGATAACAAACTTTATTGACAATCCTTATAAAAAAGGGAGATAACCTTTTCACCAAACATGCCCCGTAAAAGAAAGTATGCACATATTGGCTATCGGTCGAAGAAAACAATGCGTGTAAATGACGCTCCGCCGATAACCGAAAATAGACAATCACTAAATGCGGTGAGTACAGTTATTGCAACATCTTTGTCCGCCGCTGAGCGTCGGTTAGTGCGGCGAACAAATAATGCTGAAGCAACTGCTGCAGCACGAGCTGCAGAGATTACAGAGCAACGTGAAACATGCTATGGATGCTACAGATACTGCTGCAGCAAGATCTGCAGAGACAGTACAAAAATATGAAAAGCAGCAACTTTGCTCCCTGGTGGAAGGACGGCACATTCAGTTTTTAAATTACCCCTTGATTTGCAAAATTGGAAACTCCTACTTGTCATATCACCAAAGACTCCGAAAGGGTTCATCTGCTGCGAAGGTGTCACCTTATTGTTTGGGATGAATGCACAATGGCGCACAAAGATGCTCTTGAGGCACTAGACAGGTCTTTGCAAGACATACGGGATTGCAGTGATGTTATGGGGGGTGTCACCCTTCTGCTATCAGGAGACTTCAGACAGACTCTTCCTATAATACCGAAAGGAACAAGAGCAGATGCGATAAATGCATGTCTTAAGTCTTCACCATTGTGGCGACAAGTGACATCATTAAGACTAACTGCCAACATGCGTGCAAGGTTGCATGGGGACCCTCTGTCATCACCATTTTCTGGAGACATTCTTACAATAGGAGATGGTAACTTACCTCCGGATACAGATGGACACATAGCAATTGATCACATCTGCAATGTAGTTGAAACTGTCGATGATCTCAAGGCGAGTGTATTCCCGAACTTGCGTGATAACTATACGAATCTTGATTGGCTATGTGAAAGAGCCATTCTTGCACCCCAAAATATCATGGTTAGCTGTATTAACGATCAGCTTCTTCAGCTTCTTCCTGGATGTCCACGGATATATAAATCTATTGATACTGTATGTGATCCACAGATGTGGTCAATTATCCAGTTGAATTTCTAAATTCTTTAAATCCTCCTGGTATACCTCCTAATACATTGGTTCTGAAAGAGGGAACGCCAGTTATTTTGCTGAGAAATATTACTCCTCCAAAACTATGCAATGGTACACGCCTTGTGGTTAAAAAACTGTCTCCACTTAGTATTGACGCTACCATTCTATCCGGATGTGGAAAAGGCGAGGATGTGATAATAACAAAAATTAGCCTGACTACATCAGGCGTGGATACTCCCTTCTCCTTTTGCCGAACCCAATTTCCCCTTCATGTTGCTTTTGCGATGTCCATAAACAAGTCGCAAGGTCAAACCCTGTCCGTCGCTGGAATTCACTTGGATGAACCTTGCTTTTCGCACGGACAATTCTACGTTGCCTGCTCACGAGTTGGCAGTCGAGATAATCTCTTTGCATTTGTTTCGAAAAAAAACCCAAACAATATCGTCTATCCTGAAGTGCTTTAGTGTTAACAAAAAAACTTATTACAGCTCTGCCTTGACTTCACCTTACTCATTACAAAACATACCAATGAATATGTCATGCAGGATATTTTGGATTATAAGTTAAAAATTTAACCATACACAGCAAAGGATGCTCTCAAAGAATAGATTTTCTCTTATTCTACTCTCATTGTTTTTTTGTTTGTATTCAACTCTGCTTTCATTACAACTTTTTGTACTTTAGCAAAACTGCCTGTTTTTTTTTACAGATTTGCAACGTGTATTGTCTTTAATCATTTGTATAACTACATCCTGTTCAGTGTTTTCCTTCATTATCAACATAGTTTTATGTGTACAAAGATTGCACTAAATATTCGTTTGCATTAATTATTGACGACTTCTGCTTATTTTGACAGGTTGGGGACAAATAATGTTCTTCTTTTACTTCCTAGCTGTATATTCTTAGCATAATTTCCAACCCCGAGCAACGCCGGGTAAATCTGCTAGTATATTATAAAGGAAAATGACAGGAGGCCAAATATGTTGAAACTTCCTTAATTAAGAAATAAATAATTAAGGAAATTCAACATATTTCGCCTCCTCACATTTTATTCTATAATATATATATATATCATCATCATCATCATCATCATTTTACGTCCGCTCTTCCCTGCTCGCGAGGGTGGGACGGGTCTTATTCAGCACAGCATCTCTCCACTCGTCATGGTACTTCGTCATCTCCACCATGAGCTTCAACGATCTGAGGTCTGTTATCACCACCTCCGCCCATGTTTTTCGTGGTCTACCTCTACCACGTCTTCCTTCAACTGGCATTTCCTGGCACTTCTTCACCCATCGGTCATCCTCCATGCGCATCACATGTCCATACCACCTCAGTCTCCTCTCCCGTACACTACATTCTATCCCTCTCAGACATAGTTTCTCTCTCAACACATTCATGCTGGGTCGTTCATGCACATTTACACTGCACATCCAATGGGGCATGTTTGCCTCATTTCTCTCCAGCCGTCGCATATCCTCTGCAGTTGCTGCCCATGTCTCACTACCATGCAGCATCGTGCTCTTCACACAGGCATCATACAACCGGCCTTTCGTACGCAGGGAGAAACCCTCCTTTGTCAGCAGAGGAAGCAGCTCCCTAAACTTCTTCCAACCCGTCCTTATTCTAGATACTATGGCCTCGGAACACCCTCCTCCCATACTAATCTGATCTCCTAGGTACCGGAAGCTATCCACCACTTCTATAGCACCCTCCTGCATTTGAAAAATGTGTCTATCAGTGCGACTTCTACTGTCTAATTTCCCTGTACATCTCTACTGCATACGTATTTCTCCCTACCTGTTAGTTTGCCTGCTATCCCACTACATCTCTTGTGTCCCCAGGATCTGCATTGTGTGCATTTTATAGAATTTATGCCAGTTCCTTTTCTGCATATCGAACATGGCCATTTCCCTGACGGAATCAGAGTTTTGTCCTCTTTTCTACTCATCAACACCTTTGTCTTAGCTAGATTCACTCTCAGTCCTCTTGCTTCCAACTGCTGTTTCCATAGCCAGAATTTATTCTAGCTCCTCTACTGATTCTGCTATAAGAACCAGATCGTCAGCATAGAGAAGTTCCCATGGACAGCCAGTTTTAAACTCCTCTGTTATGGCTTGGAGGACTATAATGAACAAGAGCGGGCTGAGGACCGAACCTTGATGTACTCCTACTTGTATCTGGAATTCCTCACTAAACTCCATTCCTACCCTGACTGTACAAAGTTGCACTGTCCTCACAAGCCATTCCTCAACACCTAGTTTCCTTAGGGACCACCAGATGACAGATCGGGGTACCCTATCAAAGGCCTTCTCTAGGTCAACAAAGGCTAAGTATAGTGGCTTATTCTTCTATAAGAACCTCTCTTGCAATTGTCTCACCAAGAAGAGGGCATCTGTTGTACTCTTCCCAGACACAAAACCAAACTGCATCTCATCTAGTTTGACCCTTTCTCTAATTAGTTGTGCTAATATCCTTTCTGCCACTTTCATAACCTGATCCATCAGTTTTATACCCCTATAATTGCTCCTCTCAAGAGCATCCCCTTTACCTTTGTAGCAATTTATGAGAATACTGCTGCACCAGTCTTTGGGTATGACACCACCATATATAGCCTGATTGATGATGCGTGCAACCAGTTTAGTGCCTACGTTCCATGATCTTTCAGCATCTCAGCAACTATTCCCGATGGTCCAGCAGCATTACCATTTTTCATTTCTTTAATCGCCTCTTGGACCCTATATTTGTCAATCTCAATAGCTGGTCCTTCTGTCGGATCTACTAAGGGTAATTTCTCTCTCTCCCATTCCTTCTCCACATTCATCAGTCTCTCATAATGACATTTCCAGGCCTCCTTTTTCTGATCATTCGTGACACTAAGTACACCGGCATCATCCCGGACACATTTATCTCCAACAACATCCTGATTTGCATTGACACACTGCCTTGCAATGTGGAACACCGCACGCCTCTGATCTTCCCGTCGCAGAACATTGGCAAACCTCCTACTCTCAGCCTCCTTGCGTGCTAAGTACACCTGACGTCTAGCTTCTCTCTTAGCGGCTGTATATTCTTCCCTACTCCCACCCTTTTTCCAAACCTTCCATGCTAGTCTTTTGTCTCTAATTGCCTTATCTACTGTGCTGTTCCACCACCAGGTCACTCTCTGTCTGGTTGGAGCTCTGATCCAGCCACAAGTTTCATCAGTAGCCTGCAGCAAGTTGTCACGTAAGAAATTCCAGTTATTATCTATGTCATACGTCTCTAAATTATCTTCTTTTTCATCATATACATCTTGAAGGGCTTTCCTAAATTTGTATTTTAGTGAAAGGTCTTTTAGCTTCCACACCTTCCTGTATGTCTCATTCCATCTCTTGCTTACTGAGATATCACTAACAACTAACCTATGCTGTGGGGTACATTCTTCCCCAGGGTATGCCTTGGTATTAGACACTATCTGCCTGTCCCGCTGCCTAACTAGTAAGAAGCCAATCTGGCTTATGTGCTCGCCAGATTTGTAGGTTATTAGGTGATTGGCAGGTTTCTGGAAGTTTGTGTTGCAAATAGTCAGTATACTTGCATCACAAAATTCAAGATGTCTCACTCCTTCTTCATTTCTTGAGCCGTAACCGTGCCCAACATGACCCCAGTGTAACCATCCTGGAGCTGTCCAACATGTCCATTAAAGTCCCCTGCTAGCATAACGATGTCTCCGTCCTCTGTCATTGCAGTTGTTTGTAAAAGTTGCTCGTAAAAGCAGTCTTTCTCATCTTTGCCTAGGCCTGCTTGGGGAGCTTAGGCAGAGATGATTGTCAGTAGTCTCCTACCTACAACTAATCTAAGCTTAATTATTCGATTACTAACTCGAACTACCTCTATTGTCTTATTGATCCATCTCTCAGCCAGCAAAATGCCTACTCCCCCTAACCCATCATCCTTACCTACCCAGAAAAGCTTATAGCTAAGATGTTTGCCTACGACTAGTCTCGCAGAGGCACCTCTCCATCTCACCTCTTGCACGCAGCACACATCCACATGCCTTCTCTCCAGCATCTCCGCTATTTCAGCAGATCTACCTCTGAGAGTGCCAACATTAAGTGTTGCAAATCTGAGATGCGACGTCTTCATATTTTGTTGTTGTTCCTATTTGTTGCTGTGCTGATAAGCGTTTTGGCATTGATACAGTGGTTGGATGCCCTTCCTAACACCAGTGCCACTTTACAGCATGGACTGGGTGCTTTTATTTGTGCCACCAGCACTAGAGAGGATGTCTTACTAGACTCAAGGGCCCTCTCTACCTCTCCATTTTACAACATGGTCATAAAAAAAAACAAAAAACAAAAAACAAAAAACACTTATTGACACGATGCACACACACTCACACACCAACACTCATGCATACAAACTACAAACACACACGCCACTCACACACCAACACTCATTCATGCATACAAACACACACACCATTCACACACACACACATATATATATATATATATATATATATATATATATATATATATATTACCGGCAGTACTGATACAAAATCAATATCATGTCAACTGTTGACTTTTCCCAGTCCAGTTCAGTTTTTATATAATAATAATAATAATTGTTTGCTTTACGCTGGTAATGGTGGTGGTGGTGGTGGTGGTGGTGGTGGTGAATGGTGGTGGTGATGGTGGTGGATGGAGCCAGTGATGGTGGTGGTGGTGGATGGTGTCACTCATGGTGATGGTGGTGGATGGTGTCAGTGATGATGGTGGTGGTGGATGGTGTCAGTCATGGTGATGGTGGTGGATGGTGTCAGTGATGGTGATGGTGGTGGATGGTGCTAGTGATATATATATATATATATATATATATATATATATATATATATATAATCATCATCATCATAGTTTAATGTCTATCTTCCATGTTAGCATGGGTTAGATGGGAATTGTCCCATTTGAGGCAAGATTGGTCTGGTGACCGTGTCTCGCTCATATAGGACTATCTGGCAGGTTTTCTACAGCTGGATGCCCTTCTTAACACCAACCACATACATTACAGCGTGGACTGTGTGATTTTTTTTTGTTGTGACACCTACACGACTTCATTTATTTTGGACTGGATGTTGTGGTACCAACATAACTTTACAGAGAAAGGGGTGGTGTTGGTGGGAGTGGGAGGATAGAGGGTGTATATTTGGTTAAGAGGTGCCTACTGACTGTAGGTTTCGCTTTGTACATAGACAAGGCGGGTCTTCTGTATTACTGCATGGTGCCAAAGATCTCGGTCCAGTGACATTGTCTTAGAGAGGTGCAAGTGTGGGTCAGAATTTATCAAATCATCCCAGATTTTTCTGGGTCTCTCTCTCTCTCTCTCTCTCTCTATATATATATATATATATATATATATATATATATAGTATTAGTTATACTATTTATGGTTATGTAAATACAAAACCTTAAGCAGTTGTAAGTATTTTACACACACCCTAAATAGTGGTAGGCAGTATTGTATTACTACCTTATTACCAGTAAGTTAAGTAGCTCAATGTAAAAACATCAGATGATTTACAGAGCAGTTATATGAAATATAAGAATCAAAGAACTGTTCAAAACATTATTGTGCTTACAGCTGTTTCCTCCAAACCGAGGTTTGGATTCTTCGGAGCAATTTATTAATGCATGGACAGTTATATGACCTCCTTTTCAGCCGAGAGACATACCAATACATATTCAAACATTGATACATATTCAAACATTGTGGGTCAACATTCATTACAGAATTTAGAGTGGCAGTACACATATATATATATATATATATATATATATATATATATATATATATATATATATATATTGCAAGGGTGGGACGGGTACTGATTCTGGCTTGATTTCTACAGCTGGATGCCCTTCCTAACACCAACCTCATTTACAGTTAGTGCTGGGTGCTTTTTTTGCCGTGGCACCTCCATGACCACTTTGCAGTGGAATGATAGCGACCCCAATCCAATCATCTCATTTCTACAGCTGAGTAAACTGGAGCAATGTGAAATAAAGTTTCTTGCTTATATATATATATATATATATATATATATATATATATATATATATATATATATATATATATATATATATATATATATATATATATATATATATATATATATATAATATATATATATATATATATGGTACCCGTCCCACCCTTGCAAGGGAAAAGCGGACGTAAAATGATGATGATGATGATGATATATATATATATATATATATATATATATATATCAAGTAAGTATGTTTTGTAACAGTGAGCAGGTTTGAAATTAGAAAATAGAATAGCTTTCACCGTATTTTTGACTAAAGGAATTTTAGCCTGATAATGGAGTTTAGAACCCTCAGATAAAATATGAGTATTGACGTACGTCAATACTCATATTTTTCCATTTATCTGAGGGTTCTAAACCCCATTATCAGGCTAAAATTCCTTTAGTCAAAAATACGGTGAAAGCTATTCTATTTTCAAATATATATATATATATATATATATAAGTCCACGCTGTAAATGTGGCCGTGTAGGCAACACGGTAAAAACCTCCCAGCCCCACACTGTAAATGTGGTTGGTGTTAGGAAGGGCATCCAGCTGTAGAAAACCCGCCAGACAGTCCACGCTGTAATGTGGCCGTGTAGGCAACACGGTAAAAACCTCCCAGCCCCACACTGTAAATGTGGTTGGTGTTAGGAAGGGCATCCAACTGTAGAAAACCCGCCAGACAGTCCTATGCGAGCAAGACAACCACTCTTGCCTCAAGTGGGAAAACCCCCGTCCAAACCCATGCAAGCGTGGACCACGGACGCTAAACCTGATGATGATGATGATGATGATGATATATATATATATATATATATATATATCATCATCATCATCATCAACGTTTAACGTCCGTGTTCCACGCTTGCATGGGTTTGGACGGGGGTAGTCCCACTTGAGGCAAGAGTGATTGTCTTGCTCGCATAGGACTGTCTGGCAGGTTTTCTACAGTTGGATGCCCTTCCTAACACCAACCACATTTACAGTGTGGGTCTGGGAGGTTTTTACCGTGTTGCCTACACGGCCACATTACAGCGTGGACTGTGTGTTTTTTTGTCGTGACACCTACACGATCTCATTTGTTTCGGCCTGGATGGCGCGGCACCAACATAACTTTACATAGGACGGGGTGGTGTGGATGGGTGGGGGTGGTGGCGGGACGGGGTGTATTTTGTTAGAGATGCCTACTGGCAAGGCGGGTCTTCTCTGTTACTGAGTACCGCCAAAGGTCTCGGTCCAGTGACATTGTCTTGGAGAGGTGTAAGTGTGTGATGTCGGAGTTTATCAGCTCGTCCCAGGTTTTTCTAGGTCTGCCTATTCCGTGGCTACCGTCTATCTTTATTGCCCTGCACTTTGTTATACAGCTATCGACTTTCATGCGCATCACATGTCCATACCAACGTAGCCTTCTCTCGAGTAAACAACATCTGATCCCTCTTATCTCTAATTTTTTCCTTAGTTCGTTTATGCTTTGCCGTTCACGTATATTACTGTTACACATCCAGCGGAGCATGCAAGCTTCGTTCCTCTCTAGTCTGCATATATCCTCTGCACACAATGCCCAGGTCTCACTGCCATGCAACATTGATGTTCGTATGCAGGCATCGTACAACCTGCCTTTCATTTTTAGGGAGAACCCTTTAGCAGCTAATAGTGGTATAAGCTCTCTGAACTTTTTCCAACCAGTTCTGACTCTAGCTACAGTACTTTCAGAGCACCCTCCCCCACTGCTGATTTTATCGCCCAGGTAACGGAAGCTGTCCACTATTTCTATAGAACCCTCTGCGCAATTGAAAGAGCTAGTATTTTGTGGGCACTTGCTGCTACTTATTGCACCAGAACACCGGCCACATGTAAAATCTATGTTCTTAGTTAGCTTACCTGTGATCCCACTACATCTTTTATGCACCCATACTTTGCATTTAGGACATAAAATGGAGTTTCTACCTACGCCTTTCCTACACACCGAGCACGACCATTTCCCAGAAGGGACCGCCGCCTTGTTTTCTTTCCTACAAACTAGAACTTTGGTCTTAGCCAGGTTAATTTTAAGTCCTTTTGACTCTAGGCCGTGCTTCCATGTTTGGAATTTCTTCTCTAGCTCGGCCATTGATTCCGCTATGAGTGTCAGGTCGTCTGCGTATAGGAGTTCCCATGGGCAGCCTGTCTTGAACTCCTCTGTTATAGCCTGAAGGGCAATAATAAATAGTAGGGGGCTGAGAACAGAGCCCTGATGGACGCCAACTTTTACGCTAAACTCTTCACTATATTCGTTGTTAATTCTAACCTTGCTGACTGTTTCTTTATACATAGCTTGTATAGCCCTCACAAGCCATTCGTCAACGCCTAGTTTTCTAAGAGCCCACCAGATAATGGAGCGGGGGACTCTGTCGAAGGCTTTCTCCAAGTCGACAAAAGCTAAGTAGAGGGGTTTACCTTTAGCTAGGAACTTCTCCTGTAGTTGTCGTACTATGAAAAGAGCGTCTGTGGTACTTTTGCCTGACACAAACCCGAACTGCATTTCATCTAGGTCAATTCTCTCTCTGATTAGTTGCGCTATTACTTTTTCCGTGACCTTCATGACCTGGTCGATTAATTTAATGCCTCTATAGTTACTCCTATCTAGGGCGTCTCCTTTACCCTTATAACAGTTAACGATGATGCTGCTATGCCAGTCCTTCGGAACAACCCCATTCTGTACGACTTGGTTAACTATGCGGGTGACCATGGTGTGTCCCACCGTGCCAGATGCCTTCAGCATCTCAGCAACTATTTCCGAAGGCCCAGCCGCCTTACCTGTCTTCATATCCTTGATTGCCTTACTTATTATACTCCCCTCGACTAACACTGCTGGTCCCTCTATTGGGTCGACATAGGGGAGACTGTCTTTCTCCCATTTATTCTCCTCATTTAGTAGCCTTTCATAGTGACACTTCCAAGCTACCTTCTTATCAGTGTCGGTGATGGCAAGTATGCCATCATCGTTAAGTACACACTTCTCCCCGACAATATCACGGTTTTCCTTGACGCATTGCCTAGCAATCCTGAACACCTCACGTTTTTGGTCATCGCGTTGTAGGACATGCTTGAACTTTCTTTCCTCAGCTTCCCTTCTTGCTAAGTACACTTCTCTCCTAGCTTCCCTCCTGGCCACTTGATAGTCTACTCTACTTCCCCCATCCCGCCATACTTTCCAAGCCTGCTTTTTGGCCTTAATTGACCCCTCCACCTTACTGTTCCACCACCATGTTACTCTCCTCCTGCCTACAGGCCTGCTCCAGCCACAGACTTCGTCTGTCGCCAACAGCAGGTTTGCTTTCAGAAATTCCCACTGTCCCTCTATATTGTCCGACTCTAAATGTTCTTCCTTACTGTCGAAAGCATCAAGTAATATGTTTTGAAATTTATTTTTGGCTGTGGGGTCCTTTAGCTTCCATATTTTTCTCCTGAGGATAGTCCTCTTCTGCTGTCGAGTACGTCTCGTCCTGACTATGAGGTCGCTAATTATCAGTCTATGTTGGGAGGTGCATTCTTCATGGGGGAGGGATTTAGTGTTTACAACAGACACTCTGTCACGTCTTCTGGTAAGGATATAATCTACCTGGCTTGTGTGTTCCCCGGATCTATAGGTGATCAGGTGATTGTCACGTTTTTTGAAGTTAGTGTTCCAGATAGTTAGGTTATTTGCATCACAGAATTCCAGGATTCTGGAGCCTTCCTCATTTCTAGTACCAAACCCATAGCCTCCATGGATTTCGTCGTAGCCGTCACAATGTTGCCCAACGTGACCATTTAGGTCGCATATATATATATATATATATATATGCTAATTTGTTTACCAATGGGTGGAACGGGTGATTCCAGTTAGTAAACGATGACGCAATTAATTAAAGCACTCAACGTTATGCAGATCATCCATCATAGATGTGGTATCCTGTGGTTGGTGCAGGAACAGAGTGACATATTCATTAAAAACCCTTTTAGGGGCTGAAGCTTTGCACTTTATACCTTTTATAGCAACATTTTAGAACACTAACATTAAAATAGTTTCACCATTGCTAATTTTATTTTTATTTATTCTGAAGACTATAAGTATTTGGTAACAACTTTAAAGACTGTGATACCTTTCACAGCTTTCATTCTTTCTTCAATACACTACCACTACCACCACCACCACCACCATCACCACCACCACTACCACCACTACCACCACCACCACCACCACTACCACCACTACTACCACCACTACCACCACTACCACCACCACTACCACCACCACTACCACCACCACTACCACCACCACTACCACCACTACCACCACCACTACCACCACCACTACCACCACCACCACCACTACCACCACCACTACCACCACCACCACCACCACCACCACTACCACCACCACTACCACTACCACCACCACCACCACCACTACTTCCACCACCACCACCACTACCACCACCACTACCACCACCACTACCACCACCACCACTACTTCCACCACCACCACCACTACCACCACCACTACCACCACCACCACCACCACTACCACCACCACTACCACCACCATCACTACCACCACCACCACTACCACCACCATCACTACCACCACCACCACTACCACCACCACCGCCACAACCACTACCACCACCACCACCACTACCACTACGACCATCACTACCACCACTACCACAATCACTACCACCACTATCACCACCACTACCACCATACTACCACCACCACTACCACCACCACTACCACCACCGCCATTACTACCACCACTACCACCACCACTACCACCATACCACCACTGCCATTACTACCATCACTACCACCACCACTACCACCGCCACCACTACCACCATGACCACCACTACCACCACTACCACCACCAACACTACCACCACCACTACCACCACCACTACCACCACCACCACTACCACCATCACCATTACTACCATCACTACCACCACTGCCATTACTACCATCACTAACATCACCACCACTACCACCACCGCCATTACTACCATCACTACCACCACCACCACCACTACCACCACCACCACTACCACCACCGCCATTACTACCATCACTACAACCACTGCCATTACTACAATCTCTACCACCACAACTACAACCACCACCATTACTACCATCACTACCACCACCACCACTACCACCACTACCACCACTGCCATTACTACCATCAGTACCACCACCACAACCACCACTGCCATTACTACCATCACCACCACTACCACCACTGCCATTACTACCACCACTACCACCAACACCACTACCACCACTGCCATTACTACCACCACTACCACCAACACCACTACAACCACCACTACCACCACTACCACCACTACGACCACTACGACCACTACCACCACCACTACCACCACCACCCCCACCACTACGACCACTACCACCACCACTACCACCACCACCACCACTACGACCACTACCACCACCACTACCACCACCACCACCACTACGACCACTACCACCACCACTACCACCACCACCACCACCACTACGACCACTCCCACCACCACTACCATCACCACTACCACCACCACCATCACTACCACCACCACCAACACTATCACCACCACCACTACCACCACCACCATTACTACCATCACTACCATCACCACCACTACCACCACTGCCATTACTACCACCACTACCACCAACACCACTACAACCACTACCACCATTGCCATTACTACCATCAGTACCACCACCACTACCACCACCACCACCACTACGACCACTACCACCACCACTACCACCACCACCACCACTACGACCACTACCACCACCACTACCACCACCACCACCACTACGACCACTACCACCACCACTACCACCACCACCACCACCACTACGACAACTACCACCACCAACACCACCACCACTACCACCACCACCAACACTACCATCACTACCACTACCACTGCCATTACTACCACCGCCAGCACCACCACCACCACTACCACCACCACCATTACTACCAACACTACCACCACCACCACCACTACAACCACCACCACCACCACTACAACCACCACCACCACCACTACAACCACACTGCCATTACTACAATCACCACCACTACCATCACTACCACTACCACCACCACCACTACCACCACCACTACTACCACCACCACTACCACCACCACTACTACCACCACCACCATTACCACCATTACCACCACTACCACCACCACCACTACCACCACCACTACCACCACCATCACTACCACCACCTCCATTACTACCATCACTACCACCACCACCACCACCACCACTACCACCACTGCCATTACTACCATCACCACCACTACCATCACTACCACCACCACCACTGCCATTACTACCACCACTACCACCACTGCCATTACTACAATCACTACCACCACCACTACTACCACTACTACCACCACTGCCATTACTACTACCACTACCACCACCACCACCACTATCACCACCACCATTACTACCATCGCTACCACCACCATTACTACCATCGCTACCACCACCATTACTACCATCGCTACCACCACCACCACTACCACCACCACCATTACTACCAACACTACCACCACCACTGCCATTACTACCACCCAACCACCACCACCACCACTACCACCACCACCATTACTACCATCACTACCACCACCGCCATTACTACCATCACTACCACCACCACTACCACCACCGCCATTACTACCATCACTACCACAACCACCAATACCACCACTACCATCACTACCACCACCACTACAACCACCGCCATTACTACCATCACTACCACCACCACCACTACCACCACCACTACCACTACTACCACCACCACTACCACCACCACCATTACTACCATCACTATCACCTCCACCACTACCACCACCGCCATTACCGTCACTACCACAACCACCACTACCACCACTACCACCACCACTACCACCACCACTACCACCACTGCCATATACTACCATCACTACCACAACCACCACTACCACCACTACCACCACCACTACCACCACTGCCATATACTACCATCACTACCACAACCACCAATACCACCACTACCACCACCACTACCACCACTGCCATATACTACCATCACTACCACAACCACCAATACCACCACTACCACCACTACCACCACCACTACCACCACCGCCATTACTACCATCACTACCACAACCACCACTACCACCACTACCACCACCACTACCACCACCGCCATTACTACCATCACTACCACAACCAGCAATACCACCACTACTGCCATTACCACCATTACTACTACCACCATCATTATCATCACTACTATCATCACCATCATCACCATTACCACCACTACTACCACAATCATCATGAACACTACCATCAACATCATCACCATTACCACCACCACCACCATCATTACCACCACTACCGCCACCATCATCACCACCATCACGAACATCACCACCATCATCACCATTACCACCATCATCATCTGCAACACCACCATCATCACCACCATCACCATCACCATCATCACCACCACCTTCATCATCACCATTACCATCATCATCACCATCATATGTCTGCCTGAAATGGGTTGGATAGGTTGTCATGGCTTGAAACTAGATGAGTTGGAGAACCTCATGTCACCCATTCTATTGTTAGCTAGCTTTATATGGCTGATGTCCTCAACCCTTTACAATTTACATTACTCTATATATATACTATTGTATTTCCATGGTAAACACTTTATCTCACACTTTATCTCACATAATTATTTCATATAATATCAAAATAGACGGTAGCCACGGAGTAGGCAGACCCAGAAAAACCTTACACACTTACACCTCTCCAAGACAATGTCACTGGACCGAGATCTTTGGCGCTACGCAGTAATACAGAAGACCCACCTTGCCTAAGTACAAAGCGAAACCTACAGTCAGTAGGCACCTCTAACAAAAATACACCCCTGTCTCACTACCCCCAGCCCCATCCACACCACCCCTTTCAATGTAAAGTTATGTTGGTACCACAACATCCAGTCCTAAATAAATGAGGTCGTGTAGGTGTCACGACAAAAAACCACACAGTCCATGCTGTAATGTGGCCGTGTAGGTAACACGGTAAAAACCTCCCAGTCCCACACTGTAAACCTGGTTGGTGTTGGGAAGGGCATCCAGCTGTAGAAAACCCGCCAGACAGTCCTGAGCAAGTAAACCAATCTTGCCTCAAGTGGGAAAATTCCCGTCCAAACCCATGCTAGCGTGGAAGATGGACGTTAAACGATGATGATGATGATGATGAATATCAAATATATGTGTTACGTAATTTCAAAAGAAAAGCAAAGGAAAAAAGAGTGCTCTATGTATAGAACAGAGCTATTTAATTAGAAAGTGAACAACACAAAATATAACTACTCCATTACCAAAGGTTTCTGGATCACAGACAATATTAATATATACATCTGGATCGTTTGTCAGATAGAGGTGTTATCTATCTGATGACTGATCCAGACATATATTATTATCGTCTGTGACCCAGAAACCTTTGGTAATGGAGTAGTTATATCTTGTGTTGTTCACTTTCTAATATCAAATCTATGACATTTTGATATTATTTATTTTGAGAACAATACCTTAATATGAGTGGCTGATTACAGCTGGTTTGAACAGAAAGAGGTGAGAGAACTCTGGCCAGATATGACCAGTTTAAATGCTAAAGGGTTAATACTTTACAGGGTATCTTTACTAGTGGACAGATCAGTGAGAAAGTTTGCAGCAAACTAAACTAAAGACATCAATTTTTAAAGTGATGCTGTCATAGACTGTTTTATACTTTTCAAGAATGTCTTGCCTATGTGGTTTGGTGTGGTACAGGATGTTAAGGAGATTGATATAACCTGTAATTAATTTTACATGTCTGAACGGTTTAGTATGTGTGATGTCTGTGAACTAGTATCCTCCACCTCCTGGTATCTTACCCTCTGTCTCTGGGTTATGGTTGACAGGATGGAGAATACATTGCCCTGGAGGAGCGTGAGTGAGACACACTGAAACAGCCACTCTACCTTAGCAGAGCTTTCACCTGCAGGTGGCCAACACTGCTCCAATAGCTGTGGACAGAAATGTAATTCAGGGCCCAAGAATGCTGGAAGTCTCCACTCTTACATGTTCTACCACAAACCTATCAGAAAGTGGCTGATACTAGGACAGTTTGCCCTCTTCGGTGGGCAGCAGAGCCTGGGCTGCTAGCTGGATGTACCAGGTTGACACTTTTTCATCTGTCACAAAAATAATAGTTTCTGATTTAGACACAAGGCCAACAATTTTGGGAGAGGGGAAGTCATTTAAATCGACCCCCAGCGCATTACTGGTACTTTATTTTATTGACTCCCTGTAAGGATGAAAGGCAAAGTTAACCTCAGCAGGATTTGAACTCAGAACGTAAAGGAGGGCCGTAACTCTATGCCACAAGAGTCCGACGCTCTACTGACACAAAAATAATAAAGATGTTATAGCATTAAATTTTGTTTAGACTTTAGTTTATACATTTTTAAATCTTTGCAGGCTTTCAAAATGTCTGAATGAAGTAAGCCCGGCTGAAAGAGAAGAAACAAAACGAGTTATTTATTCAATAATGTATGGAATTGGTGAGACACGTTTTTATGGAGATCACTTCACTTGTAATTTATTCATTTCACTGTGGAAATCACTGTAATTTATTCATTTCACTGTGGAAATCACTGTAATTTATTCATTTCACTGTGGAAATCACTGTAATTTATTCATTTCACTGTGGAAATCACTGTAATTTATTCATTTCACTGTGGAAATCACTGTAATTTATTCGTTTCACTGAGGAAATCACTGTAATTTATTCATTTCACTGTGGAAATCACTGTAATTTATTCATTTCACTGTGGAAATCACTGTAATTTATTCATTTCACTGTGGAAATCACTGTAATTTATTCATTTCACTGTGGAAATCACTGTAATTTATTCATTTCACTGAGGAAATCACTGTAATTTATTCATTTCACTGTGGAAATCACTGTAATTTATTCATTTCACAGTGGAAATCACTGTAATTTATTCATTTCACTGAGGAAATCACTGTAATTTATTCATTTCACTGTGGAAATCACTAATTTATTCATTTCACTGTGGAAACCACCTATAATTTATTCATTTCGCTCTCATTTCTTATATATAGACACAAGGTCAGTGATTTGGGGGAGGGGAAAGTCGATTAAATTGACCCCACTGCGTGACTGGTACTTTATGTTATCGACCCCGTGAGGATGCCATCCTTATAGATTTAATGGGCTTTTTGTCAAAACTCATGTTTTCTTCCTCCTCCTCCTCCTCCTCCTTTTCTTCCTCATTTTCCTTCTCATCCTCCTCCCCTCCTCTCATTTTCCTCCCCTTCCTCTTCCTTTTCTTCCTCATTTTCCTTCTCCTCCTTTCATTTTCCTCCACTTCCTCTTCCTTTCTTCTTCCTCCACTTCCCTTATGGCCAGATTGGTTAACCTAAGACTGACATCAGAAGTAGGGAGAGTGGAACTCATTGATTCCACTGAAGAGCTCCGTCTACTTGATGGCCATATTGGATAACCTAAGACTGTCATCAGTAGTAGGGAGAGTGGAGCTCATTGATCCCACTGAAGAGCTCTCTCTACCTTATGGCCAGATTGGATAACCTAAGACTGACATTAGTAGTAGGGAGAGTGGAGCTCATTGATTCCACTGAAGAGCTCTGTCTACCTTATGGCCAGATTGGATAACCTAAGACTGACATTAGTAGTAGGGAGAGTGGAACTCATTGATTCCACTGAAGAGCTCTGTCTACCTTATGGCCAGATTGGATAACCTAAGACTGACATTAGTAGTAAGGAGAGTGGAGCTCATTGATTCCACTGAAGAGCTCTGTCTACCTTATGGCCAGATTGGATAACCTAAGACTGACATTAGTAGTAGGGAGAGTGGAGCTCATTGATTCCACTAAAGAGCTCTGTCTACCTTGTGGCCAGATTGGATAACCTAAGACTGACATTAGTAGTAGGGAGAGTGGAGCTCATTGATTCCACTAAAGAGCTCTGTCTACCTTGTGGCCAGATTGGATAACCTAAGACTGACATCAGTAGTAGGGAGAGTGGAGCTCATTGATTCCACTGAAGAGCTCTGTCTACCTTATGGCCAGATTGGATAACCTAAGACTGACATCAGTAGTAAGGAGAGTGGAGGTCATTGATTCCACTGAAGAGCTCTCTCTACCTTATGGCCAGATTGGATAACCTAAGACTGACATTAGTAGTAGGGAGAGTGGAGCTCATTGATTCCACTGAAGAGCTCTGTCTACCTTGTGGCCAGATTGGATAACCTAAGACTGACATTAGTAGTAGGGAGAGTGGAGCTCATTGATTCCACTAAAGAGCTCTGTCTACCTTGTGGCCAGATTGGATAACCTAAGACTGACATCAGTAGTAGGGAGAGTGGAGCTCATTGATTCCACTGAAGAGCTCTGTCTACCTTATGGCCAGATTGGATAACCTAAGACTGACATCAGTAGTAAGGAGAGTGGAGGTCATTGATTCCACTGAAGAGCTCTGTCTACCTTATGGCCAGATTGGATAACCTAAGACTGACATTAGTAGTAGGGAGAGTGGAGCTCATTGATTCCACTGAAGAGCTCTGTCTACCTTGTGGCCAGATTGGATAACCTAAGATTGACATTAGTAGTAGGGAGAGTGGAGCTCATTGATTCCACTGAAGAGCTCTGTCTACATTGTGGCCAGTTTGGATAACCTAAGACTGACATTAGTAGTAGGGAGAGTGGAACTCATTGATTCCACTGAAGAGCTCTGTCTACCTTATGGCCAGATTGGATAACCTAAGACTGACATTAGTAGTAGGGAGAGTGGAACTCATTGATTCCACTGAAGAGCTCTGTCTACCTTATGGCCAGATTGGATAACCTAAGACTGACATTAGTAGTAGGGAGAGTGGAGCTCATTGATTCCACTAAAGAGCTCTGTCTACCTTGTGGCCAGATTGGATAACCTAAGACTGACATTAGTAGTAGGGAGAGTGGAGCTCATTGATTCCACTGAAGAGCTCTGTCTACCTTATGGCCAGATTGGATAACCTAAGACTGACATTAGTAGTAGGGAGAGTGGAACTCATTGATTCCACTGAAGAGCTCTCTCTACCTTATGGCCAGATTGGATAACCTAAAACTGACATCAGTAGTAGGGAGAGTGGAACTCATTGATTCCACTGAAGAGCTCTGTCTACCTTATGGCCAGATTGGATAGCCTAAGACTGACATTAGTAGTAGGGAGAGTGGAACTCATTGATTCCACTGAAGAGCTCTGTCTACCTTATGGCCAGATTGGATAACCTAAGACTGACATTAGTAGTAGGGAGAGTGGAACTCATTGATTCCACTGAAGAGCTCTGTCTACCTTATGGCCAGATTGGATAACCTAAGACTGACATTAGTAGTAGGGAGAGTGGAACTCATTGATTCCACTGAAGAGCTCTGTCTACCTTATGGCCAGATTGGATAACCTAAGACTGACATTAGTAGTAGGGAGAGTGGAACTCATTGATTCCACTGAAGAGCTCTGTCTACCTTATGGCCAGATTGGATAACCTAAGACTGACATTAGTAGTAGGGAGAGTGGAACTCATTGATTCCACTGAAGAGCTCTGTCTACCTTATGGCCAGATTGGATAACCTAAGACTGACATTAGTAGTAGGGAGAGTGGAACTCATTGATTCCACTGAAGAGCTCTGTCTACCTTATGGCCAGATTGGATAACCTAAGACTGACATTAGTAGTAGGGAGAGTGGAACTCATTGATTCCACTGAAGAGCTCTGTCTACCTTATGGCCAGATTGGATAACCTAAGACTGACATTAGTAGTAGGGAGAGTGGAACTCATTGATTCCACTGAAGAGCTCTGTCTACCTTATGGCCAGATTGGATAACCTAAGACTGACATTAGTAGTAGGGAGAGTGGAACTCATTGATTCCACTGAAGAGCTCTGTCTACCTTATGGCCAGATTGGATAACCTAAGACTGACATTAGTAGTAGGGAGAGTGGAACTCATTGATTCCACTGAAGAGCTCTGTCTACCTTATGGCCAGATTGGATAACCTAAGACTGACATTAGTAGTAGGGAGAGTGGAACTCATTGATTCCACTGAAGAGCTCTGTCTACCTTATGGCCAGATTGGATAACCTAAGACTGACATTAGTAGTAGGGAGAGTGGAACTCATTGATTCCACTGAAGAGCTCTGTCTACCTTATGGCCAGATTGGATAACCTAAGACTGACATTAGTAGTAGGGAGAGTGGAACTCATTGATTCCACTGAAGAGCTCTGTCTACCTTATGGCCAGATTGGATAACCTAAGACTGACATTAGTAGTAGGGAGAGTGGAACTCATTGATTCCACTGAAGAGCTCTGTCTACCTTATGGCCAGATTGGATAACCTAAGACTGACATTAGTAGTAGGGAGAGTGGAACTCATTGATTCCACTGAAGAGCTCTGTCTACCTTATGGCCAGATTGGATAACCTAAGACTGACATTAGTAGTAGGGAGAGTGGAACTCATTGATTCCACTGAAGAGCTCTGTCTACCTTATGGCCAGATTGGATAACCTAAGACTGACATTAGTAGTAGGGAGAGTGGAACTCATTGATTCCACTGAAGAGCTCTGTCTACCTTATGGCCAGATTGGATAACCTAAGACTGACATTAGTAGTAGGGAGAGTGGAACTCATTGATTCCACTGAAGAGCTCTGTCTACCTTATGGCCAGATTGGATAACCTAAGACTGACATTAGTAGTAGGGAGAGTGGAACTCATTGATTCCACTGAAGAGCTCTGTCTACCTTATGGCCAGATTGGATAACCTAAGACTGACATTAGTAGTAGGGAGAGTGGAACTCATTGATTCCACTGAAGAGCTCTGTCTACCTTATGGCCAGATTGGATAACCTAAGACTGACATTAGTAGTAGGGAGAGTGGAACTCATTGATTCCACTGAAGAGCTCTGTCTACCTTATGGCCAGATTGGATAACCTAAGACTGACATTAGTAGTAGGGAGAGTGGAACTCATTGATTCCACTGAAGAGCTCTGTCTACCTTATGGCCAGATTGGATAACCTAAGACTGACATTAGTAGTAGGGAGAGTGGAACTCATTGATTCCACTGAAGAGCTCTGTCTACCTTATGGCCAGATTGGATAACCTAAGACTGACATTAGTAGTAGGGAGAGTGGAACTCATTGATTCCACTGAAGAGCTCTGTCTACCTTATGGCCAGATTGGATAACCTAAGACTGACATTAGCAGTAGTGAGAGTGGAGCTCATTGATTCCACTGAAGAGCTCTGTCTACCTTGTGGCCAGATTGGATAACTTAAGACTGACATTAGTAGTAGGGAGAGTGGAACTCATTGATTCCACTGAAGAGCTCTGTCTACCTTATGGCCAGATTGGATAACCTAAGACTGACATTAGTAGTAAGGAGAGTGGAGCTCATTGAATCCACTGAAGAGCTCTGTCTACCTTATGGCCAGATTGGATAACCTAAGACTGTCATTAGTAGTAGGGAGAGTGGAGCTCATTGATTCCACTGAAGAGCGCTGTCTACATTGTGGCCAGTTTGGATAACCTAACACTGACATCAGTAGTAGGGAGAGTGGAACTCATTGATTCCACTGAAGAGCTCTGTCTACCTTATGGCCAGATTGGATAACCTAAGACTGACATTAGTAGTAAGGAGAGTGGAGCTCATTGATTCCACTGAAGAGCTCTGTCTACCTTATGGCCAGATTGGATAACCTAAGACTGACATTAGTAGTAGTGAGAGTGGAGCTCATTGATTCCACTGAAGAGCTCTGTCTACCTTGTGGCCAGATTGGATAACCTAAGACTGACATTAGTAATAGGGAGAGTGGAACTCATTGATTCCACTGAAGAGCTCTGTCTACCTTATGGCCAGATTCGATAACCTAAGACTGACATTAGTAGTAAGGAGAGTGGAGCTCATTGAATCCACTGAAGAGCTCTGTCTACCTTATGGCCAGATTGGATAACCTAAGACTGACATTAGTAGTAGGGAGAGTGGAGCTCATTGATTCCACTGAAGAGCTCTGTCTACCTTATAGCCACATTGGATAACCTAAGACTGACATTAGTAGTAGGGAGAGTGGAACTCATTGATTCCACTGAAGAGCTCTCTCTACCTTATGGCCAGATTGGATAACCTACGACTGACATCAGTAGTAGGGAGAGTGGAGCTCATTGATTCCACTAAAGAGCTCTGTCTACCTTGTGGCCAGATTGGATAACCTAAGACTGACATTAGTAGTAGGGAGAGTGGAGCTCATTGATTCCACTGAAGAGCTCTGTCTAACTTATGGCCAGATTGGATAACCTAAGACTGACATCAGTAGTAGGGAGAGTGGAACTCATTGATTCCACTGAAGAGCTCTCTCTACCTTATGGGCAGATTGGATAACCTAAGACTGACATCAGTAGTAGGGAGAGTGGAAGTCATTGATTCCACTGAAGAGCTCTGTCTACCTTATGGCCAGATTGGATAACCTAAGACTGACATTAGTAGTAGGGAGAGTGGAACTCATTGATTCCACTGAAGAGCTCTGTCTACCTTATGGCCAGATTGGATAACCTAAGACTGACATTAGTAGTAGGGAGAGTGGAACTCATTGATTCCACTGAAGAGCTCTGTCTACCTTATGGCCAGATTGGATAACCTAAGACTGACATTAGTAGTAGGGAGAGTGGAACTCATTGATTCCACTGAAGAGCTCTGTCTACCTTATGGCCAGATTGGATAACCTAAGACTGACATTAGTAGTAGGGAGAGTGGAACTCATTGATTCCACTGAAGAGCTCTGTCTACCTTATGGCCAGATTGGATAACCTAAGACTGACATTAGTAGTAGGGAGAGTGGAGCTCATTGATTCCACTAAAGAGCTCTGTCTACCTTGTGGCCAGTTTGGATAACCTAAGACTGACATCAGTAGTAAGGAGAGTGGAGCTTATTGATTCCACTGAAGAGCTCTGTCTACCTTATGGCCAGATTGGATAACCTAAGACTGACATTAGTAGTATGGAGAGTGGAACTCATTGATTCCACTGAAGAGCTCTGTCTACCTTATGGCCAGATTGGATAACCTAAGACTGACATCAGTAGTAGGGAGAGTGGAGTTCATTGATTCCACTGAAGAGCTCTGTCTACCTTATGGCCAGTTTGGATAACCTAAAACTGACATCAGTGGTAGGGAGAGTGGAACTCATTGATTCCACTGAAGAGCTCTGTCTACCTTATGTCCAGTTTGGATAACCTAAGACTGACATTAGTAGTAGGGAGAGTGGAACTCATTGATTCCACTGAAGAGCTCTGTCTACCTTATAGCCAGATTGGATAACCTAAGACTGACATCAGTAGTAGGGAAAGTGGAGCTCATTGATTCCACTGAAGAGCTCTGTCTACCTTATGGCCAGATTGGATAACCTAAGACTGACATCAGTAGTAGGGAGAGGGGAGCTCATTGATTCCACTGAAGAGCTCTGTCTACCTTATGGCCAGATTGGATAACCTAAGACTGACATTAGTAGTAGGGAGAGTGGAGCTCATTGATTCCACTGAAGAGCTCTGTCTACCTTATGGCCAGTTTGGATAACCTAAGACTGACATTAGTAGTAGGGAGAGTGGAGCTCATTGATTCCATTAAAGAGCTCTGTCTACCTTATGGCCAGTTTGGATAACCTAAGACTAACATTAGTAGTAGGGAGAGTGGAACTCATTGATTCCACTGAAGAGCTCTGTCTACCTTATGGCCAGATTGGATAACCTAAAACTGACATCAGTAGTAGGGAGAGTGGAACTCATTCATTCCACTGAAGAGCTCTGTCTACCTTATGGCCAGATTGGATAACCTAAGACTGACATCAGTAGAAGGGAGAGTGGAGCTCATTCATTCCACTGAAGAGCTCTGTCTACCTTATGGCCAGATTGGATAACCTAAGACTGACATCAGTAGTAAGGAGAGTGGAGCTCATTGATTCCACTGAAGAGCTCTGTCTACCTTATGGCCAGATTGGATAACCTAAGACTGACATTAGTAGTAGGGAGAGTGGAGCTCATTGATTCCACTGAAGAGCTCTGTCTACCTTATGGCCAGTTTGGATAACCTAAGACTGACATTAGTAGTAGGGAGAGTGGAGCTCATTGATTCCACTGAAGAGCTCTCTCTACCTTATGGCCAGATTGGATAACCTAAGACTGACATTAGTAGTAGGGAGAGTGGAGCTCATTGATTCCACTGAAGAGCTCTGTCTACCTTATGGCCAGTTTGGATAACCTAAGACTGACATTAGTAGTAGGGAGAGTGGAGCTCATTGATTCCACTGAAGAGCTCTGTCTACCTTATGGCCAGATTGGATAACCTAAGACTGACATTAGTAGTAGGGAGAGTGGAGCTCATTGATTCCTCTGAAGAGCTCTGTCTACCTTATGGCCAGTTTGGATAACCTAAGACTAACATTAGTAGTAGGGAGAGTGGAACTCATTGATTCCACTGAAGAGCTCTGTCTACCTTATGGCCAGATTGGATAACCTAAGAGTGACATCAGTAGTAGGGAGAGTGGAGCTCATTGATTCCTCTGAAGAGCTCTGTCTACCTTATGGCCAGATTGGATAACCTAAGACTGACATCAGTAGAAGGGAGAGTGGAGCTCATTGATTCCACCGAAGAGCTCTGTCTACCTTATGGCCAGATTGGATAACCTAAGACTGACATCAGTAGTAAGGAGAGTGGAGCTCATTGATTCCACTGAAGAGCTCTGTCTACCTTATGGCCAGTTTGGATAACCTAAGACTTACATCAGTAGTAAGGAGAGTGGAGCTCATTGATTCCACTGAAGAGCTGTCTACCTTATGGCCAGATTGGATAACCTAAGACTTATATCAGTAGTAGGGAGAGTGGAGCTCATTGATTCCACTGAAGAGCTCTGTCTACCTTATGGCCAGATTGGATAACCTAAGATTGACATCAGTAGTAGGGAGAATTGATATCATTGATTCCACTGAAGAGCTCTGTCTACCTTATGGCCAGATTGGATAACCTAAGATTGACATCAGTAGTAGGGAGAGTGGAGCTCATTGATTCCACTGAAGAGCTCTGTCTACCTTATGGCCAGATTGGATAACCTAAGACTGACATTAGTAGTAGGGAGAGTGGAACTCATTGATTCCACTGAAGAGCTCTGTCTACCTTATGGCCAGATTGGATAACCTAAGACTGACATTAGTAGTAGGGAGAGTGGAACTCATTGATTCCACTGAAGAGCTCTGTCTACCTTATGGCCAGATTGGATAACCTAAGACTGACATTAGTAGTAGGGAGAGTGGAACTCATTGATTCCACTGAAGAGCTCTGTCTACCTTATGGCCAGATTGGATAACCTAAGACTGACATTAGTAGTAGGGAGAGTGGAACTCATTGATTCCACTGAAGAGCTCTGTCTACCTTATGGCCAGATTGGATAACCTAAGACTGACATTAGTAGTAGGGAGAGTGGAACTCATTGATTCCACTGAAGAGCTCTGTCTACCTTATGGCCAGATTGGATAACCTAAGACTGACATTAGTAGTAGGGAGAGTGGAACTCATTGATTCCACTGAAGAGCTCTGTCTACCTTATGGCCAGATTGGATAACCTAAGACTGACATTAGTAGTAGGGAGAGTGGAACTCATTGATTCCACTGAAGAGCTCTGTCTACCTTATGGCCAGATTGGATAACCTAAGACTGACATTAGTAGTAGGGAGAGTGGAACTCATTGATTCCACTGAAGAGCTCTGTCTACCTTATGGCCAGATTGGATAACCTAAGACTGACATTAGTAGTAGGGAGAGTGGAACTCATTGATTCCACTGAAGAGCTCTGTCTACCTTATGGCCAGATTGGATAACCTAAGACTGACATTAGTAGTAGGGAGAGTGGAACTCATTGATTCCACTGAAGAGCTCTGTCTACCTTATGGCCAGATTGGATAACCTAAGACTGACATTAGTAGTAGGGAGAGTGGAACTCATTGATTCCACTGAAGAGCTCTGTCTACCTTATGGCCAGATTGGATAACCTAAGACTGACATTAGTAGTAGGGAGAGTGGAACTCATTGATTCCACTGAAGAGCTCTGTCTACCTTATGGCCAGATTGGATAACCTAAGACTGACATTAGTAGTAGGGAGAGTGGAACTCATTGATTCCACTGAAGAGCTCTGTCTACCTTATGGCCAGATTGGATAACCTAAGACTGACATTAGTAGTAGGGAGAGTGGAACTCATTGATTCCACTGAAGAGCTCTGTCTACCTTATGGCCAGATTGGATAACCTAAGACTGACATTAGTAGTAGGGAGAGTGGAACTCATTGATTCCACTGAAGAGCTCTGTCTACCTTATGGCCAGATTGGATAACCTAAGACTGACA
This sequence comes from Eledone cirrhosa, assembly GCA_964016885.1. NCBI lineage: Eukaryota > Metazoa > Mollusca > Cephalopoda > Octopoda > Eledonidae > Eledone > Eledone cirrhosa. The sequence continues at coordinate 373,735,098 of OZ024742.1, forward strand.
TTAGTAGTAGGGAGAGTGGAACTCATTGATTCCACTGAAGAGCTCTGTCTACCTTATGGCCAGATTGGATAACCTAAGACTGACATTAGTAGTAGGGAGAGTGGAACTCATTGATTCCACTGAAGAGCTCTGTCTACCTTATGGCCAGATTGGATAACCTAAGACTGACATTAGTAGTAGGGAGAGTGGAACTCATTGATTCCACTGAAGAGCTCTGTCTACCTTATGGCCAGATTGGATAACCTAAGACTGACATTAGTAGTAGGGAGAGTGGAACTCATTGATTCCACTGAAGAGCTCTGTCTACCTTATGGCCAGATTGGATAACCTAAGACTGACATTAGTAGTAGGGAGAGTGGAACTCATTGATTCCACTGAAGAGCTCTGTCTACCTTATGGCCAGATTGGATAACCTAAGACTGACATTAGTAGTAGGGAGAGTGGAACTCATTGATTCCACTGAAGAGCTCTGTCTACCTTATGGCCAGATTGGATAACCTAAGACTGACATTAGTAGTAGGGAGAGTGGAACTCATTGATTCCACTGAAGAGCTCTGTCTACCTTATGGCCAGATTGGATAACCTAAGACTGACATTAGCAGTAGTGAGAGTGGAGCTCATTGATTCCACTGAAGAGCTCTGTCTACCTTGTGGCCAGATTGGATAACTTAAGACTGACATTAGTAGTAGGGAGAGTGGAACTCATTGATTCCACTGAAGAGCTCTGTCTACCTTATGGCCAGATTGGATAACCTAAGACTGACATTAGTAGTAAGGAGAGTGGAGCTCATTGAATCCACTGAAGAGCTCTGTCTACCTTATGGCCAGATTGGATAACCTAAGACTGACATTAGTAGTAGGGAGAGTGGAGCTCATTGATTCCACTGAAGAGCGCTGTCTACATTGTGGCCAGTTTGGATAACCTAACACTGACATCAGTAGTAGGGAGAGTGGAACTCATTGATTCCACTGAAGAGCTCTGTCTACCTTATGGCCAGATTGGATAACCTAAGACTGACATTAGTAGTAAGGAGAGTGGAGCTCATTGATTCCACTGAAGAGCTCTGTCTACCTTATGGCCAGATTGGATAACCTAAGACTGACATTAGTAGTAGTGAGAGTGGAGCTCATTGATTCCACTGAAGAGCTCTGTCTACCTTGTGGCCAGATTGGATAACCTAAGACTGACATTAGTAATAGGGAGAGTGGAACTCATTGATTCCACTGAAGAGCTCTGTCTACCTTATGGCCAGATTCGATAACCTAAGACTGACATTAGTAGTAAGGAGAGTGGAGCTCATTGAATCCACTGAAGAGCTCTGTCTACCTTATGGCCAGATTGGATAACCTAAGACTGACATTAGTAGTAGGGAGAGTGGAGCTCATTGATTCCACTGAAGAGCTCTGTCTACCTTATAGCCAGATTGGATAACCTAAGACTGACATTAGTAGTAGGGAGAGTGGAACTCATTGATTCCACTGAAGAGCTCTCTCTACCTTATGGCCAGATTGGATAACCTACGACTGACATCAGTAGTAGGGAGAGTGGAGCTCATTGATTCCACTAAAGAGCTCTGTCTACCTTGTGGCCAGATTGGATAACCTAAGACTGACATTAGTAGTAGGGAGAGTGGAGCTCATTGATTCCACTGAAGAGCTCTGTCTACCTTATGGCCAGATTGGATAACCTAAGACTGACATCAGTAGTAGGGAGAGTGGAACTCATTGATTCCACTGAAGAGCTCTCTCTACCTTATGGGCAGATTGGATAACCTAAGACTGACATCAGTAGTAGGGAGAGTGGAAGTCATTGATTCCACTGAAGAGCTCTGTCTACCTTATGGCCAGATTGGATAACCTAAGACTGACATTAGTAGTAGGGAGAGTGGAACTCATTGATTCCACTGAAGAGCTCTGTCTACCTTATGGCCAGATTGGATAACCTAAGACTGACATTAGTAGTAGGGAGAGTGGAACTCATTGATTCCACTGAAGAGCTCTGTCTACCTTATGGCCAGATTGGATAACCTAAGACTGACATTAGTAGTAGGGAGAGTGGAACTCATTGATTCCACTGAAGAGCTCTGTCTACCTTATGGCCAGATTGGATAACCTAAGACTGACATTAGTAGTAGGGAGAGTGGAACTCATTGATTCCACTGAAGAGCTCTGTCTACCTTGTGGCCAGTTTGGATAACCTAAGACTGACATCAGTAGTAAGGAGAGTGGAGCTTATTGATTCCACTGAAGAGCTCTGTCTACCTTATGGCCAGATTGGATAACCTAAGACTGACATTAGTAGTATGGAGAGTGGAACTCATTGATTCCACTGAAGAGCTCTGTCTACCTTATGGCCAGATTGGATAACCTAAGACTGACATCAGTAGTAGGGAGAGTGGAGTTCATTGATTCCACTGAAGAGCTCTGTCTACCTTATGGCCAGTTTGGATAACCTAAAACTGACATCAGTAGTAGGGAGAGTGGAACTCATTGATTCCACTGAAGAGCTCTGTCTACCTTATGTCCAGTTTGGATAACCTAAGACTGACATTAGTAGTAGGGAGAGTGGAACTCATTGATTCCACTGAAGAGCTCTGTCTACCTTATAGCCAGATTGGATAACCTAAGACTGACATCAGTAGTAGGGAAAGTGGAGCTCATTGATTCCACTGAAGAGCTCTGTCTACCTTATGGCCAGATTGGATAACCTAAGACTGACATCAGTAGTAGGGAGAGGGGAGCTCATTGATTCCACTGAAGAGCTCTGTCTACCTTATGGCCAGATTGGATAACCTAAGACTGACATTAGTAGTAGGGAGAGTGCAGCTCATTGATTCCACTGAAGAGCTCTGTCTACCTTATGGCCAGTTTGGATAACCTAAGACTGACATTAGTAGTAGGGAGAGTGGAGCTCATTGATTCCACTAAAGAGCTCTGTCTACCTTATGGCCAGTTTGGATAACCTAAGACTAACATTAGTAGTAGGGAGAGTGGAACTCATTGATTCCACTGAAGAGCTCTGTCTACCTTATGGCCAGATTGGATAACCTAAAACTGACATCAGTAGTAGGGAGAGTGGAACTCATTCATTCCACTGAAGAGCTCTGTCTACCTTATGGCCAGATTGGATAACCTAAGACTGACATCAGTAGAAGGGAGAGTGGAGCTCATTCATTCCACTGAAGAGCTCTGTCTACCTTATGGCCAGATTGGATAACCTAAGACTGACATTATTAGTAGGGAGAGTGGAGCTCATTGATTCCACTGAAGAGCTCTGTCTACCTTATGGCCAGTTTGGATAACCTAAGACTGACATTAGTAGTAGGGAGAGTGGAGCTCATTGATTCCACTGAAGAGCTCTCTCTACCTTATGGCCAGATTGGATAACCTAAGACTGACATTAGTAGTAGGGAGAGTGGAGCTCATTGATTCCACTGAAGAGCTCTGTCTACCTTATGGCCAGTTTGGATAACCTAAGACTGACATTAGTAGTAGGGAGAGTGGAGCTCATTGATTCCACTGAAGAGCTCTGTCTACCTTATGGCCAGATTGGATAACCTAAGACTGACATTAGTAGTAGGGAGAGTGGAGCTCATTGATTCCTCTGAAGAGCTCTGTCTACCTTATGGCCAGTTTGGATAACCTAAGACTAACATTAGTAGTAGGGAGAGTGGAACTCATTGATTCCACTGAAGAGCTCTGTCTACCTTATGGCCAGATTGGATAACCTAAGAGTGACATCAGTAGTAGGGAGAGTGGAGCTCATTGATTCCTCTGAAGAGCTCTGTCTACCTTATGGCCAGATTGGATAACCTAAGACTGACATCAGTAGAAGGGAGAGTGGAGCTCATTGATTCCACCGAAGAGCTCTGTCTACCTTATGGCCAGATTGGATAACCTAAGACTGACATCAGTAGTAAGGAGAGTGGAGCTCATTGATTCCACTGAAGAGCTCTGTCTACCTTATGGCCAGTTTGGATAACCTAAGACTTACATCAGTAGTAAGGAGAGTGGAGCTCATTGATTCCACTGAAGAGCTGTCTACCTTATGGCCAGATTGGATAACCTAAGACTTATATCAGTAGTAGGGAGAGTGGAGCTCATTGATTCCACTGAAGAGCTCTGTCTACCTTATGGCCAGATTGGATAACCTAAGATTGACATCAGTAGTAGGGAGAATTGAGATCATTGATTCCACTGAAGAGCTCTGTCTACCTTATGGCCAGATTGGATAACCTAAGATTGACATCAGTAGTAGGGAGAGTGGAGCTCATTGATTCCACTGAAGAGCTCTGTCTACCTTATGGCCAGATTGGATAACCTAAGACTGACATTAGTAGTAGGGATAGTGGAGCTCATTGATTCCACTAAAGAGCTCTGTCTACCTTATGGCCAGATTGGATAACCTAAGACTGTCATTAGTAGTAGGGAGAGTGGAGCTCATTGATTCCACTGAAGAGCTCTGTCTACCTTATGGCCAGATTGGATAACCTAAGACTGACATTAGTAGTAGGGAGAGTGGAGCTCATTGATTCCACTGAAGAGCTCTGTCTACCTTATGGCCAGATTGGATAACCTAAGACTTACATCAGTAGTAGGGAGAGTGGAGCTCATTGATTCCACTGAAGAGCTCTGTCTACCTTATTGCCAGATTGGATAACCTAAGACTGACATTAGTAGTAGGGAGAGTGGAGCTCATTGATTCCACTGAAGAGCTCTGTTTACCTTATGGCCAGATTGGATAACCTAAGACTGACATTAGTAGTAGGGATAGTGGAGCTCATTGATTCCACTGAAGAGCTCTGTCTACCTTATGGCCAGATTGGATAACCTAAGACTTACATCAGTAGTAGGGAGAGTGGAGCTCATTGATTCCACTGAAGAGCTCTCTCTACCTTATGGCCAGTTTGGATAACCTAAGACTGACATTAGTAGTAGGGAGAGTGGAACTCATTGATTCCACTGAAGAGCTCTGTCTACCTTATGGCCAGATTGGATAACCTAAGACTGACATCAGTAGTAGGGAGAGTGGAGTTCATTGATTCCACTGAAGAGCTCTCTCTACCTTATGGCCAGTTTGGATAACCTAAGACTGTCATTAGTAGTAGTGTGAGTGGAACTCATTAATTCCACTGAAGAGCTCTGTCTACCTTATGGCCAGTTTGGATAACCTAAGACTAACATTAGTAGTAGGGAGAGTGGAGCTCATTCATTCCACTGAAGAGCTCTGTCTACCTTATGGCCAGATTGGATAACCTAAGAGTGACATTAGTAGTAGGGAGAGTGGAGCTCATTGATTCCTCTGAAGAGCTCTGTCTACCTTATGGCCAGTTTGGATAACCTAAGACTAACATTAGTAGTAGGGAGAGTGGAACTCATTGATTCCACTGAAGAGCTCTGTCTACCTTATGACCAGATTGGATAACCTAAAACTGACATCAGTAGTAGGGAGAGTGGAACTCATTCATTCCACTGAAGAGCTCTGTCTACCTTATGGCCAGATTGGATAACCTAAGACTGACATCAGTAGAAGGGAGAGTGGAGCTCATTCATTCCACTGAAGAGCTCTGTCTACCTTATGGCCAGATTGGATAACCTAAGAGTGACATCAGTAGAAGGGAGAGTGGAACTCATTCATTCCACTGAAGAGCTCTGTCTACCTTATGGCCAGATTGGATAACCTAAGACTGTCATCAGTAGTAGGGAGTGTGGAGCTCATTGATTCCACTGAAGAGCTCTGTCTACCTTATGTCCAGTTTGGATAACCTAAGACTGACATCAGTAGTAGGGAGAGTGGAGCTCGTTGATTCCACTGAAGAGCTCTGTCTACCTTATGTCCAGTTTGGATAACCTAAGACTGACATCAGTAGCAGGGAGAGTGGAGCTCGTTGATTCCACTGAAGAGCTCTCTCTGCCTTATGGCCAGATTGGATAACCTAAGAGTGACATCAGTAGTAGGGAGAGTGGAGCTCATTGATTCCACTGAAGAGCTCTGTCTACCTTATGTCCAGTTTGGATAACCTAAGACTGACATCAGTAGTAGGGAGAGTGGAGCTCGTTGATTCCACTGAAGAGCTCTGTCTACCTTATGGCCAGATTGGATAACCTAAGACTTACATCAGTAGTAAGGAGGGTGGAGCTCATTGATTCCACTGAAGAGCTCTGTCTACCTTATGGCCAGATTGGATAACCTAAGACTGACATTAGTAGTAGGGAGAGTGGAACTCATTGATTCCACTGAAGAGCTCTGTCTACCTTATGGTCAGATTGGATAACCTAAGATTGACATCAGTAGTAGGGAGAGTGGAGCTCATTGATTCCACTGAAGAGCTCTCTCTACCTTATGGCCAGATTGGATAACCTAAGACTGTCATCAGTAGTAGGGAGAGTGGAACTCATTGATTCCACTGAAGAGCTCTGTCTACCTTATGGCCAGATTGGATAACCTAAGAGTGACATCAGTAGTAAGGAGAGTGGAGCTCATTGATTCCACTGAAGAGCTCTGTCTACCTTATGGCCAGATTGGTTAACCTAAGACTGACATTAGTAGTAGGGAGAGTGGAGCTCATTGATTCCACTGAAGAGCTCTGTCTACCTTATGGCCAGTTTGGATAACCTAAGACTGACATCAGTAGTAGGGAGAGTGGAGCTCGTTGATTCCACTGAAGTGCTCTGTCTACCTTATGGCCAGATTGGATAACCTAAGACTGACATCAGTAGTAGGGAGAGTGGAGCTCATTGATTCCACTGAAGAGCTCTGTCTACCTTATGGCCAGATTGGATAACCTAAGACTGACATTAGTAGTAGGGAGAGTGGAGCTCATTGATTCCACTGAAGAGCTCTGTCTACCTTATGGCCAGTTTGGATAACCTAAGAGTGACATCAGTAGTAAGGAGAGTGGAGCTCATTGATTCCACTGAAGAGCTCTGTCTACCTTATGGCCAGATTGGATAACCTAAGACTGACATTAGTAGTAGGGAGAGTGGAGCTCATTGATTCCACTGAAGAGCTCTGTCTACCTTATGGCCAGTTTGGATAACCTAAGAGTGACATCAGTAGTAAGGAGAGTGGAGCTCATTGATTCCACTGACGAGCTCTGTCTACCTTATGGCCAGATTGGATAACCTAAGACTGACATTAGAGTAGGGAGAGTGGAGCTCATTGATTCCACTGAAGAGCTCTGTCTACCTTATGGCCAGATTGGATAACCTAAGAGTGACATCAGTAGTAAGGAGAGTGGAGCTCATTGATTCCACTGAAGAGCTCTGTCTACCTTATGGCCAGATTGGATAACCTAAGACTGACATTAGTAGTAGGGAGAGTGGAGCTCATTGATTCCACTGAAGAGCTCTGTCTACCTTATGGCCAGATTGGATAACCTAAGAGTGACATCAGTAGTAAGGAGAGTGGAGCTCATTGATTCCACTGAAGAGCTCTGTCTACCATATGGCCAGATTGGATAACCTAAGACTGTCATCAGTAGTAGGGAGAGTGGAGCTCATTGATTCCACTGAAGAGCTCTGTCTACCTTATGGCCAGTTTGGATAACCTAAGACTGACATTAGTAGTAGGGAGAGTGGAACTCATTGATTCCACTGAAGAGCTCTGTCTACCTTATGGCCAGATTGGATAACCTAAGACTGTCATCAGTAGTAGGGAGAGTGGAGCTCATTGATTCCACTGAAGAGCTCTGTCTACCTTATGGCCAGTTTGGATAACCTAAGACTGTCATCAGTAGTAGGGAGAGTGGAGCTCATTGATTCCACTGAAGAGCTCTGTCTACCTTATGGCCAGATTGGATAACCTAAGACTGACATTAGTAGTAGGGAGAGTGGAGCTCATTGATTCCACTGAAGAGCTCTGTCTACCTTATGGCCAGTTTGGATAACCTAAGACTGTCATCAGTAGTAGGGAGAGTGGAGCTTATTGATTCCACTGAAGAGCTCTGTCTACCTTATGGCCAGATTGGATAACCTAAGACTGACATTAGTAGTAGGGAGAGTGGAGCTCATTGATTCCACTGAAGAGCTCTGTCTACCTTGTGGCCAGATTGGATAACCTAAGACTGTCATCAGTAGTAGGGAGAGTGGAGCTCATTGATTCCACTGAAGAGCTCTGTCTACCTTATGGCCAGATTGGATAACCTAAGACTGTCATCAGTAGTAGGGAGAGTGGAGCTCATTGATTCCACTGAAGAGCTCTGTCTACCTTATGGCCAGATTGGATAACCTAAGACTGACATTAGTAGTAGGGAGAGTGGAACTCATTGATTCCACTGAAGAGCTCTCTCTACCTTATGGCCAGATTGGATAACCTAAGACTGACATCAGTAGTAGGGAGAGTGGAGCTCATTAATTCCACTGAAGAGCTCTGTCTACCTTATGGCCAGATTGGATAACCTAAGACTGACATCAGTAGTAGGGAGAGTGGAGTTCATTAATTCCACTGAAGAGCTCTCTCTGCCTTATGGCCAGATTGGATAACCTAAGACTGACATCAGTAGTAGGGAGAGTGGAACTCTTTAATTCCACTGAAGAGCTCTGTCTACCTTATGGCCAGTTTGGATGACCTAAGACTAACATTAGTAGTAGGGAGAGTGGAACTCATTGATTCCACTGAAGAGCTCTGTCTACCTTATGGCCAGATTGGATAACCTAAGACTGACATCAGTAGTAGGGAGAGTGGAACTCATTGATTCCACTGAAGAGCTCTGTCTACCTTATGGTCAGATTGGATAACCTAAGACTGACATCAGTAGAAGGGAGAGTGGAGCTCATTGATTCCACTGAAGAGCTCTGTCTACCTTATGTCCAGTTTGGATAACCTAAGACTTACATCAGTAGTAAGGAGAGTGGAGCTCATTGATTCCACTGAAGAGCTCTGTCTACCTTATGGCCAGATTGGATAACCTAAGATTGACATCAGTAGTAGGGAGAGTGGAGCTCATTGATTCCACTGAAGAGCTCTCTCTACCTTATGGCCAGTTTGGATAACCTAAGACTAACATTAGTAGTAGGGAGAGTGGAACTCATTGATTCCACTGAAGAGCTCTGTCTACCTTATGGCCAGATTGGATAACCTAAGACTTACATCAGTAGTAGGGAGAGTGGAGCTCATTGATTCCACTGAAGAGCTCTCTCTACCTTATGGCCAGTTTGGATAACCTAAGACTGACATTAGTAGTAGGGAGAGTGGAACTCATTGATTCCACTGAAGAGCTCTGTCTACCTTATGGCCAGATTGGATAACCTAAGACTGACATCAGTAGTAGGGAGAGTGGAGTTCATTGATTCCACTGAAGAGCTCTCTCTACCTTATGGCCAGTTTGGATAACCTAAGACTGACATTAGTAGTAGTGTGAGTGGAACTCATTAATTCCACTGAAGAGCTCTGTCTACCTTATGGCCAGTTTGGATAACCTAAGACTAACATTAGTAGTAGGGAGAGTGGAGCTCATTCATTCCACTGAAGAGCTCTGTCTACCTTATGGCCAGATTGGATAACCTAAGAGTGACATTAGTAGTAGGGAGAGTGGAGCTCATTGATTCCTCTGAAGAGCTCTGTCTACCTTATGGCCAGTTTGGATAACCTAAGACTAACATTAGTAGTAGGGAGAGTGGAACTCATTGATTCCACTGAAGAGCTCTGTCTACCTTATGGCCAGATTGGATAACCTAAAACTGACATCAGTAGTAGGGAGAGTGGAACTCATTCATTCCACTGAAGAGCTCTGTCTACCTTATGGCCAGTTTGGATAACCTAAGAGTGACATCAGTAGTAAGGAGAGTGGAGCTCATTGATTCCACTGAAGAGCTCTGTCTACCTTATGGCCAGATTGGATAACCTAAGACTGACATTAGTAGTAGGGAGAGTGGAGCTCATTGATTCCACTGAAGAGCTCTGTCTACCTTATGGCCAGTTTGGATAACCTAAGAGTGACATCAGTAGTAAGGAGAGTGGAGCTCATTGATTCCACTGACGAGCTCTGTCTACCTTATGGCCAGATTGGATAACCTAAGACTGACATTAGAGTAGGGAGAGTGGAGCTCATTGATTCCACTGAAGAGCTCTGTCTACCTTATGGCCAGATTGGATAACCTAAGAGTGACATCAGTAGTAAGGAGAGTGGAGCTCATTGATTCCACTGAAGAGCTCTGTCTACCTTATGGCCAGATTGGATAACCTAAGACTGACATTAGTAGTAGGGAGAGTGGAGCTCATTGATTCCACTGAAGAGCTCTGTCTACCTTATGGCCAGATTGGATAACCTAAGAGTGACATCAGTAGTAAGGAGAGTGGAGCTCATTCATTCCACTGAAGAGCTCTGTCTACCATATGGCCAGATTGGATAACCTAAGACTGTCATCAGTAGTAGGGAGAGTGGAGCTCATTGATTCCACTGAAGAGCTCTGTCTACCTTATGGCCAGTTTGGATAACCTAAGACTGACATTAGTAGTAGGGAGAGTGGAACTCATTGATTCCACTGAAGAGCTCTGTCTACCTTATGGCCAGATTGGATAACCTAAGACTGTCATCAGTAGTAGGGAGAGTGGAGCTCATTGATTCCACTGAAGAGCTCTGTCTACCTTATGGCCAGTTTGGATAACCTAAGACTGTCATCAGTAGTAGGGAGAGTGGAGCTCATTGATTCCACTGAAGAGCTCTGTCTACCTTATGGCCAGATTGGATAACCTAAGACTGACATTAGTAGTAGGGAGGGTGGAGCTCATTGATTCCACTGAAGAGCTCTGTCTACCTTATGGCCAGTTTGGATAACCTAAGACTGTCATCAGTAGTAGGGAGAGTGGAGCTTATTGATTCCACTGAAGAGCTCTGTCTACCTTATGGCCAGATTTGATAACCTAAGACTGACATTAGTAGTAGGGAGAGTGGAGCTCATTGATTCCACTGAAGAGCTCTGTCTACCTTGTGGCCAGATTGGATAACCTAAGACTGTCATCAGTAGTAGGGAGAGTGGAGCTCATTGATTCCACTGAAGAGCTCTGTCTACCTTATGGCCAGATTGGATAACCTAAGACTGTCATCAGTAGTAGGGAGAGTGGAGCTCATTGATTCCACTGAAGAGCTCTGTCTACCTTATGGCCAGATTGGATAACCTAAGACTGACATTAGTAGTAGGGAGAGTGGAACTCATTGATTCCACTGAAGAGCTCTCTCTACCTTATGGCCAGATTGGATAACCTAAGACTGACATCAGTAGTAGGGAGAGTGGAGCTCATTAATTCCACTGAAGAGCTCTGTCTACCTTATGGCCAGATTGGATAACCTAAGACTGACATCAGTAGTAGGGAGAGTGGAGTTCATTAATTCCACTGAAGAGCTCTCTCTGCCTTATGGCCAGATTGGATAACCTAAGACTGACATCAGTAGTAGGGAGAGTGGAACTCTTTAATTCCACTGAAGAGCTCTGTCTACCTTATGGCCAGTTTGGATAACCTAAGACTAACATTAGTAGTAGGGAGAGTGGAACTCATTGATTCCACTGAAGAGCTCTGTCTACCTTATGGCCAGATTGGATAACCTAAGACTGACATCAGTAGTAGGGAGAGTGGAACTCATTGATTCCACTGAAGAGCTCTGTCTACCTTATGGCCAGATTGGATAACCTAAGACTGACATCAGTAGAAGGGAGAGTGGAGCTCATTGATTCCACTGAAGAGCTCTGTCTACCTTATGTCCAGTTTGGATAACCTAAGACTTACATCAGTAGTAAGGAGAGTGGAGCTCATTGATTCCACTGAAGAGCTCTGTCTACCTTATGGCCAGATTGGATAACCTAAGATTGACATCAGTAGTAGGGAGAGTGGAGCTCATTGATTCCACTGAAGAGCTCTCTCTACCTTATGGCCAGTTTGGATAACCTAAGACTAACATTAGTAGTAGGGAGAGTGGAACTCATTGATTCCACTGAAGAGCTCTGTCTACCTTATGGCCAGATTGGATAACCTAAGACTTACATCAGTAGTAGGGAGAGTGGAGCTCATTGATTCCACTGAAGAGCTCTCTCTACCTTATGGCCAGTTTGGATAACCTAAGACTGACATTAGTAGTAGGGAGAGTGGAACTCATTGATTCCACTGAAGAGCTCTGTCTACCTTATGGCCAGATTGGATAACCTAAGACTGACATCAGTAGTAGGGAGAGTGGAGTTCATTGATTCCACTGAAGAGCTCTCTCTACCTTATGGCCAGTTTGGATAACCTAAGACTGACATTAGTAGTAGTGTGAGTGGAACTCATTAATTCCACTGAAGAGCTCTGTCTACCTTATGGCCAGTTTGGATAACCTAAGACTAACATTAGTAGTAGGGAGAGTGGAGCTCATTCATTCCACTGAAGAGCTCTGTCTACCTTATGGCCAGATTGGATAACCTAAGAGTGACATTAGTAGTAGGGAGAGTGGAGCTCATTGATTCCTCTGAAGAGCTCTGTCTACCTTATGGCCAGTTTGGATAACCTAAGACTAACATTAGTAGTAGGGAGAGTGGAACTCATTGATTCCACTGAAGAGCTCTGTCTACCTTATGGCCAGATTGGATAACCTAAAACTGACATCAGTAGTAGGGAGAGTGGAACTCATTCATTCCACTGAAGAGCTCTGTCTACCTTATGGCCAGATTGGATAACCTAAGACTGACATCAGTAGAAGGGAGAGTGGAGCTCATTCATTCCACTGAAGAGCTCTGTCTACCTTATGGCCAGATTGGATAACCTAAGAGTGACATCAGTAGAAGGGAGAGTGGAACTCATTCATTCCACTGAAGAGCTCTGTCTACCTTATGGCCAGATTGGATAACCTAAGACTGTCATCAGTAGTAGGAAGAGTGGAGCTCATTGATTCCACTGAAGAGCTCTGTCTACCTTATGTCCAGTTTGGATAACCTAAGACTGACATCAGTAGTAGGGAGAGTGGAGCTCGTTGATTCCACTGAAGAGCTCTGTCTACCTTATGTCCAGTTTGGATAACCTAAGACTGACATCAGTAGTAGGGAGAGTGGAGCTCGTTGATTCCACTGAAGAGCTCTCTCTGCCTTATGGCCAGATTGGATAACCTAAGAGTGACATCAGTAGTAGGGAGAGTGGAGCTCATTGATTCCACTGAAGAGCTCTGTCTACCTTATGTCCAGTTTGGATAACCTAAGACTGACATCAGTAGTAGGGAGAGTGGAGCTAGTTGATTCCACTGAAGAGCTCTGTCTACCTTATGGCCAGATTGGATAACCTAAGACTTACATCAGTAGTAAGGAGGGTGGAGCTCATTGATTCCATTGAAGAGCTCTGTCTACCTTATGGCCAGATTGGATAACCTAAGACTGACATTAGTAGTAGGGAGAGTGGAACTCATTGATTCCACTGAAGAGCTCTGTCTACCTTATGGTCAGATTGAATAACCTAAGACTGACATCAGTAGTAGGGAGAGTGGAGCTCATTGATTCCACTGAAGAGCTCTCTCTACCTTATGGCCAGATTGGATAACCTAAGACTGTCATCAGTAGTAGGGAGAGTGGAGCTCATTGATTCCACTGAAGAGCTCTGTCTACCTTATGGCCAGATTGGATAACCTAAGAGTGACATCAGTAGTAAGGAGAGTGGAGCTCATTGATTCCACTGAAGAGCTCTGTCTACCTTATGGCCAGATTGGATAACCTAAGACTGACATTAGTAGTAGGGAGAGTGGAGCTCATTGATTCCACTGAAGAGCTCTGTCTACCTTATGGCCAGTTTGGATAACCTAAGACTGACATCAGTAGTAGGGAGAGTGGAGCTCGTTGATTCCACCGAAGAGCTCTGTCTACCTTATGGCCAGATTGGATAACCTAAGACTGACATCAGTAGTAGGGAGAGTGGAGCTCATTGATTCCACTGAAGAGCTCTGTCTACCTTATGGCCAGATTGGATAACCTAAGACTGACATTAGTAGTAGGGAGAGTGGAGCTCATTGATTCCACTGAAGAGCTCTGTCTACCTTATGGCCAGTTTGGATAACCTAAGAGTGACATCAGTAGTAAGGCGAGTGGAGCTCATTGATTCCACTGAAGAGCTCTGTCTACCTTATGGCCAGATTGGATAACCTAAGACTGACATTAGTAGTAGGGAGAGTGGAGCTCATTGATTCCACTGAAGAGCTCTGTCTACCTTATGGCCAGATTGGATAACCTAAGAGTGACATCAGTAGTAAGGAGAGTGGAGCTCATTGATTCCACTGAAGAGCTCTGTCTACCTTATGGCCAGATTGGATAACCTAAGACTGACATTAGTAGTAGGGAGAGTGGAGCTCATTGATTCCACTGAAGAGCTCTGTCTACCTTATGGCCAGATTGGATAACCTAAGAGTGACATCAGTAGTAAGGAGAGTGGAGCTCATTGATTCCACTGAAGAGCTCTGTCTACCTTATGGCCAGATTGGATAACCTAAGACTGTCATCAGTAGTAGGGAGAGTGGAGCTCATTGATTCCACTGAAGAGCTCTGTCTACCTTATGGCCAGTTTGGATAACCTAAGACTGACATTAGTAGTAGGGAGAGTGGAACTCATTGATTCCACTGAAGAGCTCTCTCTACCTTATGGCCAGATTGGATAACCTAAGACTGACATCAGTAGTAGGGAGAGTGGAGCTCATTAATTCCACTGAAGAGCTCTGTCTACCTTATGGCCAGATTGGATAACCTAAGACTGACATCAGTAGTAGGGAGAGTGGAGTTCATTAATTCCACTGAAGAGCTCTCTCTGCCTTATGGCCAGATTGGATAACCTAAGACTGACATTAGTAGTAGGGAGAGTGGAACTCTTTAATTCCACTGAAGAGCTCTGTCTACCTTATGGCCAGTTTGGATAACCTAAGACTAACATTAGTAGTAGGGAGAGTGGAACTCATTGATTCCACTGAAGAGCTCTGTCTACCTTATGGCCAGATTGGATAACCTAAGACTGACATCAGTAGTAGGGAGAGTGGAACTCATTGATTCCACTGAAGAGCTCTGTCTACCTTATGGCCAGATTGGATAACCTAAGACTGACATCAGTAGAAGGGAGAGTGGAGCTCATTGATTCCACTGAAGAGCTCTGTCTACCTTATGTCCAGTTTGGATAACCTAAGACTTACATCAGTAGTAAGGAGAGTGGAGCTCATTGATTCCACTGAAGAGCTCTGTCTACCTTATGGCCAGATTGGATAACCTAAGATTGACATCAGTAGTAGGGAGAGTGGAGCTCATTGATTCCACTGAAGAGCTCTCTCTACCTTATGGCCAGTTTGGATAACCTAAGACTAACATTAGTAGTAGGGAGAGTGGAACTCATTGATTCCACTGAAGAGCTCTGTCTACCTTATGGCCAGATTCGATAACCTAAGACTGACATCAGTAGAAGGAAGAGTGGAGCTCATTGATTCCACTGAAGAGCTCTGTGTACCTTATGGCCAGATTGGATAACCTAAGACTGACATCAGTAGTAAGGAGAGTGGAGCTCATTGATTCCACTGAAGAGCTCTCTCTACCTTATGGCCAGATTGGATAACCTAAGACTGACATCAGTAGTAGGGAGAGTGGAGTTCATTGATTCCACTGAAGAGCTCTGTCTACCTTATGGCCAGTTTGGATAACCTAAGACTGACATTAGTAGTAGGGAGAGTGGAACTCTTTAATTCCACTGAAGAGCTCTGTCTACCTTATGGCCAGTTTGGATAACCTAAGACTGACAGCAGTAGTAGGGAGAGTGGAGCTCATTGATTCCACTGAAGAGCTCTCTCTACCTTATGGCCAGTTTGGATAACTTAAGACTGACATCAGTAGTAGGGAGAGTGGAGCTCATTGATTCCACTGAAGAGCTCTCTCTACCTTATGGCCAGATTGGATAACCTAAGACTGACATCAGTAGTAGGGAGAGTGGAGCTCATTGATTCCACTGAAGAGCTCTGTCTACCTTATGGCCAGATTGGATAACCTAAGACTGACATTAGTAGTAGGGAGAGTGGAGCTCATTGATTCCACTGAAGAGCTCTGTCTACCTTATGGCCAGATTGGATAACCTAAGACTGACATTAGTAGTAGGGAGAGTGGAGTTCATTGATTCCACTGAAGAGCTCTGTCTACCTTATGGCCAGATTGGATAACCTAAGACTGACATCAGTCAGTAGTAGGGAGAGTGGAGCTCATTGATTCCACTGAAGAGCTCTGTCTACCTTATGGCCAGATTGGATAACCTAAGACTGACATCAGTAGTAGGGAGAGTGGAGCTCATTGATTCCACTGAAGAGCTCTGTCTACCTTATGGCCAGATTGGATAACCTAAGACTGACATCAGTAGTAGGGAGAGTGGAGCTCATTGATTCCACTGAAGAGCTCTGTCTACCTTATGGCCAGATTGGATAACCTAAGACTTACATCAGTAGAAGGGAGAGTGGAGCTCATTGATTCCACTGAAGAGCTCTGTCTACCTTATGGCCAGATTGGATAACCTAACACTGACATTAGTAGTAGGGAGAGTGGAGCTCATTGATTCCACTGAAGAGCTCTGTCTACCTTATGCTCAGATTGGATAACCTAAGACTGACATCAGTAGTAGTGAGAGTGGAGCTCATTGATTCCACTGAAGAGCTCTGTCTACCTTATGGCCAGATTGGATAACCTAAGACTGACATCAGTAGTAGTGAGAGTGGAGCTCATTGATTCCACTGAAGAGCTCTGTCTACCTTATGGCCAGATTGGATAACCTAAGACTGACATCAGTAGTAGGGAGAGTGGAGCTCATTGATTCCACTGAAGAGCTCTCTCTACCTTATGGCCAGATTGGATAACCTAAGACTTACATCAGTAGTAGGGAGAGTGGAACTCATTGATTCCACTGAAGAGCTCTGTCTACCTTATGGCCAGATTGGATAACCTAAGACTGACATCAGTAGTAGGGAGAGTGGAGCTCATTGATTCAACTGAAGAGCTCTCTCTACCTTATGGCCAGATTGGATAACCTAAGACTTACATCAGTAGTAGGGAGAGTGGAACTCATTGATTCCACTGAAGAGCTCTGTCTACCTTATGGCCAGATTGGATAACCTAAGACTGACACCAGTAGTAAGGAGTGTGGAGCTCATTGATTCCACTGAAGAGCTCTGTCTACCTTATGGCCAGATTGGATAACCTAAGACTGACATCAGTAGTAGGCAGAGTGGAGCTCATTGATTCCACTGAAGAGCTCTCTCTACCTTATGGCCAGATTGGATAACCTAAGACTGACATTAGTAGTAGGGAGAGTGGAGTTCATTGGTTCCACTGAAGAGCTCTCTCTGCCTTATGGCCAGATTGGATAACCTAAGACTGACATCATTAGTAGGGAGAGTGGAACTCATTGATTCCACTGAAGAGCTCTGTCTACCTTATGACCAGATTGGATAACCTAAGACTGACATTAGTAGTAGGGAGAGTGGAGCTTATTGATTCCACTGAAGAGCTCTGTCTACCTTATGGCCAGATTGGATAACCTAAGACTGACATTAGTAGTAGGGAGAGTGGAGCTTATTGATTCCACTGAAGAGCTCTGTCTACCTTATGACCAGATTGGATAACCTAAGACTGACATTAGTAGTAGGGAGAGTGGAGCTTATTGATTCCACTGAAGAGCTCTGTCTACCTTATGACCAGATTGGATAACCTAAGAGTGACATCAGTAGTAGGGAGAGTGGAGCTCATTGATTCCACTGAAGAGCTCTGTCTACCTTATGCTCAGATTGGATAACCTAAGAGTGACATCAGTAGTAAGGAGAGTGGAGCTCATTGATTCCACTGAAGAGCTCTGTCTACCTTATTGCCAGATTGGATAACCTAAGAGTGACATCGGTAGTAAGGAGAGTGGAGCTCATTGATTCCACTGAAGAGCTCTGTCTACCTTATTGCCAGATTGGATAACCTAAGAGTGACATCAGTAGTAGGGAGAGTGGAGCTCATTGATTCCACTGAAGAGCTCTGTCTACCTTATGGCCAGATTGGATAACCTAAGACTGACATCAGTAGTAGGGAGAGTGGAGCTCATTGATTCCACTGAAGAGCTCTCTCTACCTTATGGCCAGATTGGATAACCTAAGACTTACATCATTAGTAGGGAGAGTGGAGCTCATTGATTCCACTGAAGAGCTCTGTCTACCTTATGTCCAGTTTGGATAACCTAAGACTGAAATCAGTAGTAGGGAGAGTGGAGCTCATTGATTCCACTGAAGAGCTCTGTCTACCTTATGGTCAGATTGGATAACCTAAGACTGACATCAGTAGTAGGGAGAGTGGAGCTCATTGATTCCACTGAAGAGCTCTGTCTACCTTATGGCCAGATTGGATAACCTAAGACTGACATCAGTAGTAGGGAGAGTGGAGCTCATTGATTCCACTGAAGAGCTCTGTCTACCTTATGGCCAGATTGGATAACCTAAGACTGACATCAGTAGTAGGGAGAGTGGAGCTCATTGATTCCACTGAAGAGCTCTGTCTACCTTATGGCCAG
Source organism: Eledone cirrhosa (assembly GCA_964016885.1). Taxonomy (NCBI): domain Eukaryota; kingdom Metazoa; phylum Mollusca; class Cephalopoda; order Octopoda; family Eledonidae; genus Eledone; species Eledone cirrhosa. Next base: position 373,753,606 of record OZ024742.1, read on the forward strand.
ATTGGATAACCTAAGACTGACATCAGTAGTAGGGAGAGTGGAGCTCATTGATTCCACTGAAGAGCTCTCTCTACCTTATGGCCAGATTGGATAACCTAAGACTGACATCAGTAGTAGTGAGAGTGGAGCTCATTGATTCCACTGAAGAGCTCTGTCTACCTTATAGCCAGATTGGATAACCTAAGACTGACATTAGTAGTAGGGAGAGTGGAGCTCATTGATTCCACTGAAGAGCTCTGTCTACCTTATAGCCAGATTGGATAACCTAAGACTGACATCAGTAGTAGGGAGAGTGGAGCTCATTGGTTCCACTGAAGAGCTCTGTCTACCTTATGGCCAGATTGGATAACCTAAGACTTACATCAGTAGTAGGGAGAGTGGAGCTCATTGATTCCACTGAAGAGCTCTCTCTACCTTATGGCGAGTTTGGATAACCTAAGATTGACATTAGTAGTAGGGAGAGTGGAGCTCATTGATTCCACTGAAGAGCTCTGTCTACCTTATGGCCAGATTGGATAACCTAAGACTGACATCAGTAGTAGTGAGAGTGGAGCTCATTGATTCCACTGAAGAGCTCTGTCTACCTTATAGCCAGATTGGATAACCTAAGACTGACATCAGTAGTAGGGAGAGTGGAGCTCATTGATTCCACTGAAGAGCTCTGTCTACCTTATGGCCAGATTGGATAACCTAAGACTGACATCAGTAGTAGGGAGAGTGGAGCTCATTGATTCCACTGAAGAGCTCTGTCTACCTTATGGCCAGATTGGATAACCTAAGAGTGACATCAGTAGTAGGGAGAGTGGAGCTCATTGATTCCACTGAAGAGCTCTGTCTACCTTATGGCCAGTTTGGATAACCTAAGACTGACATTAGTAGTAGGGAGAGTGGAACTCATTGATTCCACTGAAGAGCTCTGTCTACCTTATGGCCAGATTGGATAACCTAAGATTGACATCAGTAGTAGGGAGAGTGGAGCTTATTGATTCCACTGAAGAGCTCTGTCTACCTTATGGCCAGATTGGATAACCTAAGACTGACATCAGTAGTAGGGAGAGTGGAGCTCGTTGATTCCACTGAAGAGCTATGTGTACCTTATGGCCAGATTGGATAACCTAAGACTGACATTAGTAGTAGGGAGAGTGGAGCTCATTGATTCCACTGAAGAGCTCTGTCTACCTTATGGCCAGATTGGATAACCTAAGACTTACATCAGTAGTAGGGAGAGTGGAGCTCATTGATTCCACTGAAGAGCTCTGTCTACCTTATGTCCAGTTTGGATAACCTAAGACTGACATTAGTAGTAGGGAGAGTGGAGCTCATTGATTCCACTGAAGAGCTCTGTCTACCTTATGCTCAGATTGGATAACCTAAGAGTGACATCAGTAGTAAGGAGAGTGGAGCTCATTGATTCCACTGAAGAGCTCTGTCTACCTTATGTCCAGTTTGGATAACCTAAGACTGACATTAGTAGTAGGGAGAGTGGAGCTCGTTGATTCGACTGAAGAGCTATGTGTACCTTATGGCCAGATTGGATAACCTAAGACTTACATCAGTAGTAGGGAGAGTGGAACTCATTGATTCCACTGAAGAGCTCTGTCTACCTTATGTCCAGTTTGGATAACCTAAGACTGACATTAATAGTAGGGAGAGTGGAGCTCATTGATTCCACTGAAGAGCTCTGTCTACCTTATGGCCAGATTGGATAACCTAAGACTGACATTAGTAGTAGGGAGAGTGGAACTCATTGATTCCACTGAAGAGCTCTGTCTACCTTATGCTCAGATTGGATAACCTAAGAGTGACATCAGTAGTAAGGAGAGTGGAGCTCATTGATTCCACTGAAGAGCTCTGTCTACCTTATTGCCAGATTGGATAACCTAAGAGTGACATCGGTAGTAAGGAGAGTGGAGCTCATTGATTCCACTGAAGAGCTCTGTCTACCTTATTGCCAGATTGGATAACCTAAGAGTGACATCAGTAGTAGGGAGAGTGGAGCTCATTGATTCCACTGAAGAGCTCTGTCTACCTTATGGCCAGATTGGATAACCTAAGACTGACATCAGTAGTAGGGAGAGTGGAGCTCATTGATTCCACTGAAGAGCTCTCTCTACCTTATGGCCAGATTGGATAACCTAAGACTTACATCATTAGTAGGGAGAGTGGAGCTCATTGATTCCACTGAAGAGCTCTGTCTACCTTATGTCCAGTTTGGATAACCTAAGACTGAAATCAGTAGTAGGGAGAGTGGAGCTCATTGATTCCACTGAAGAGCTCTGTCTACCTTATGGTCAGATTGGATAACCTAAGACTGACATCAGTAGTAGTGAGAGTGGAGCTCATTGATTCCACTGAAGAGCTCTGTCTACCTTATGGCCAGATTGGATAACCTAAGACTGACATCAGTAGTAGGGAGAGTGGAGCTCATTGATTCCACTGAAGAGCTCTGTCTACCTTATGGCCAGATTGGATAACCTAAGACTGACATCAGTAGTAGGGAGAGTGGAGCTCATTGATTCCACTGAAGAGCTCTCTCTACCTTATGGCCAGATTGGATAACCTAAGACTGACATCAGTAGTAGTGAGAGTAGAGCTCATTGATTCCACTGAAGAGCTCTGTCTACCTTATAGCCAGATTGGATGACCTAAGACTGACATTAGTAGTAGGGAGAGTGGAGCTCATTGATTCCACTGAAGAGCTCTGTCTACCTTATAGCCAGATTGGATAACCTAAGACTGACATCAGTAGTAGGGAGAGTGGAGCTCATTGGTTCCACTGAAGAGCTCTGTCTACCTTATGGCCAGATTGGATAACCTAAGACTTACATCAGTAGTAGGGAGAGTGGAGCTCATTGATTCCACTGAAGAGCTCTCTCTACCTTATGGCGAGTTTGGATAACCTAAGATTGACATTAGTAGTAGGGAGAGTGGAGCTCATTGATTCCACTGAAGAGCTCTGTCTACCTTATGGCCAGATTGGATAACCTAAGACTGACATCAGTAGTAGTGAGAGTGGAGCTCATTGATTCCACTGAAGAGCTCTGTCTACCTTATAGCCAGATTGGATAACCTAAGACTGACATCAGTAGTAGGGAGAGTGGAGCTCATTGATTCCACTGAAGAGCTCTGTCTACCTTATGGCCAGATTGGATAACCTAAGACTGACATCAGTAGTAGGGAGAGTGGAGCTCATTGATTCCACTGAAGAGCTCTGTCTACCTTATGGCCAGATTGGATAACCTAAGAGTGACATCAGTAGTAGGGAGAGTGGAGCTCATTGATTCCACTGAAGAGCTCTGTCTACCTTATGGCCAGTTTGGATAACCTAAGACTGACATTAGTAGTAGGGAGAGTGGAACTCATTGATTCCACTGAAGAGCTCTGTCTACCTTATGGCCAGATTGGATAACCTAAGATTGACATCAGTAGTAGGGAGAGTGGAGCTTATTGATTCCACTGAAGAGCTCTGTCTACCTTATGGCCAGATTGGATAACCTAAGACTGACATCAGTAGTAGGGAGAGTGGAGCTCGTTGATTCCACTGAAGAGCTATGTGTACCTTATGGCCAGATTGGATAACCTAAGACTGACATTAGTAGTAGGGAGAGTGGAGCTCATTGATTCCACTGAAGAGCTCTGTCTACCTTATGGCCAGATTGGATAACCTAAGACTTACATCAGTAGTAGGGAGAGTGGAGCTCATTGATTCCACTGAAGAGCTCTGTCTACCTTATGTCCAGTTTGGATAACCTAAGACTGACATTAGTAGTAGGGAGAGTGGAGCTCATTGATTCCACTGAAGAGCTCTGTCTACCTTATGCTCAGATTGGATAACCTAAGAGTGACATCAGTAGTAAGGAGAGTGGAGCTCATTGATTCCACTGAAGAGCTCTGTCTACCTTATGTCCAGTTTGGATAACCTAAGACTGACATTAGTAGTAGGGAGAGTGGAGCTCGTTGATTCCACTGAAGAGCTATGTGTACCTTATGGCCAGATTGGATAACCTAAGACTTACATCAGTAGTAGGGAGAGTGGAACTCATTGATTCCACTGAAGAGCTCTGTCTACCTTATGTCCAGTTTGGATAACCTAAGACTGACATTAGTAGTAGGGAGAGTGGAGCTCATTGATTCCACTGAAGAGCTCTGTCTACCTTATGGCCAGATTGGATAACCTAAGACTGACATTAGTAGTAGGGAGAGTGGAACTCATTGATTCCACTGAAGAGCTCTGTCTACCTTATGGCCAGATTGGATAACCTAAGACTGACATTAGTAGTAGGGAGAGTGGAACTCATTGATTCCACTGAAGAGCTCTGTCTACCTTATGTCCAGTTTGGATAACCTAAGACTGACATTAGTAGTAGGGAGAGTGGAGCTCATTGATTCCACTGAAGAGCTCTGTCTACCTTATGGCCAGATTGGATAACCTAAGACTGACATCAGGAGTAGGGAGAGTGGAGCTCATTGATTCCACTAAAGAGCTCTGTCTACCTTGTGGCCAGTTTGGATAACCTACGACTGACATCAGTAGTAGGGAGAGTGGAGCTCATTGATTCCACTAAAGAGCTCTGTCTACCTTGTGGCCAGTTTGGATAACCTACGACTGACATCAGTAGTAGGGAGAGTGGAGCTCATTGATTCCACTAAAGAGCTCTGTCTACCTTGTGGCCAGTTTGGATAACCTACGACTGACATCAGTAGTAGGGAGAGTGGAGCTCATTGATTCCACTGAAGAGCTCTCTCTACCTTATGGCCAGTTTGGATAACCTAAGACTGACATCAGTAGTAGGGAGAGTGGAGCTCATTAATTCCACTGAAGAGCTCTGTCTACCTTATGGCCAGTTTGGATAACCTAAGACTGACATCAGTAGTAGGGAGAGTGGAGCTCATTAATTCCACTGAAGAGCTCTCTCTACCTTATGGCCAGTTTGGATAACCTAAGACTGACCTCAGTAGTAGGGAGAGTGGAGCTCATTAATTCCACTGAAGAGCTCTCTCTACCTTATGGCCAGTTTGGATAACCTAAGACTGACATCAGTAGTAGGGAGAGTGGAGCTCATTAATTCCACTGAAGAGCTCTCTCTACCTATCGCCAGTTTGGATAACCTAAGACTGACATCAGTAGTAGGTAGAGTGGAGCTCATTAATTCCACTGAAGAGCTCTCTCTACCTTATGGCCAGTTTGGATAACCTAAGACTGACATCAGTAGTAGGGAGAGTGGAGCTCATTGATTCCACTGAAGAGCTCTGTCTACCTTATGGCCAGATTGGATAACCTAAGACTGACATTAGTAGTAGGGAGAGTGGAACTCATTGATTCCACTGAAGAGCTCTGTCTACCTTATGGCCAGATTGGATAACCTAAGACTGACATTAGTAGTAGGGAGAGTGGAACTCATTGATTCCACTGAAGAGCTCTGTCTACCTTATGTCCAGTTTGGATAACCTAAGACTGACATTAGTAGTAGGGAGAGTGGAGCTCATTGATTCCACTGAAGAGCTCTGTCTACCTTATGGCCAGATTGGATAACCTAAGACTGACATCAGGAGTAGGGAGAGTGGAGCTCATTGATTCCACTAAAGAGCTCTGTCTACCTTGTGGCCAGTTTGGATAACCTACGACTGACATCAGTAGTAGGGAGAGTGGAGCTCATTGATTCCACTAAAGAGCTCTGTCTACCTTGTGGCCAGTTTGGATAACCTACGACTGACATCAGTAGTAGGGAGAGTGGAGCTCATTGATTCCACTAAAGAGCTCTGTCTACCTTGTGGCCAGTTTGGATAACCTACGACTGACATCAGTAGTAGGGAGAGTGGAGCTCATTGATTCCACTGAAGAGCTCTCTCTACCTTATGGCCAGTTTGGATAACCTAAGACTGACATCAGTAGTAGGGAGAGTGGAGCTCATTAATTCCACTGAAGAGCTCTGTCTACCTTATGGCCAGTTTGGATAACCTAAGACTGACATCAGTAGTAGGGAGAGTGGAGCTCATTAATTCCACTGAAGAGCTCTCTCTACCTTATGGCCAGTTTGGATAACCTAAGACTGACCTCAGTAGTAGGGAGAGTGGAGCTCATTAATTCCACTGAAGAGCTCTCTCTACCTTATGGCCAGTTTGGATAACCTAAGACTGACATCAGTAGTAGGGAGAGTGGAGCTCATTAATTCCACTGAAGAGCTCTCTCTACCTATCGCCAGTTTGGATAACCTAAGACTGACATCAGTAGTAGGTAGAGTGGAGCTCATTAATTCCACTGAAGAGCTCTCTCTACCTTATGGCCAGTTTGGATAACCTAAGACTGACATCAGTAGTAGGGAGAGTGGAGCTCATTGATTCCACTGAAGAGCTCTCTCTACCTTATGGCCAGTTTGGATAACCTACGACTGACATCAGTAGTAGGGAGAGTGGAGCTCATTGATTCCACTGAAGAGCTCTCTCTACCTTATGGCCAGATTGGATAACCTAAGACTGACATCAGTAGTAGGGAGAGTGGAGCTCATTGATTCCACTGAAGAGCTCTGTGTACCTTATGGCCAGATTGGATAACCTAAGACTGACATCAGTAGTAAGGAGAGTGGAGCTCATTGATTCCACTGAAGAGCTCTCTCTACCTTATGGCCAGATTGGATAACCTAAGACTGACATCAGTAGTAGGGAGAGTGGAGTTCATTGATTCCACTGAAGAGCTCTGTCTACCTTATGGCCAGTTTGGATAACCTAAGACTGACATTAGTAGTAGGGAGAGTGGAACTCTTTAATTCCACTGAAGAGCTCTGTCTACCTTATGGCCAGTTTGGATAACCTAAGACTGACAGCAGTAGTAGGGAGAGTGGAGCTCATTGATTCCACTGAAGAGCTCTCTCTACCTTATGGCCAGTTTGGATAACTTAAGACTGACATCAGTAGTAGGGAGAGTGGAGCTCATTGATTCCACTGAAGAGCTCTCTCTACCTTATGGCCAGATTGGATAACCTAAGACTGACATCAGTAGTAGGGAGAGTGGAGCTCATTGATTCCACTGAAGAGCTCTGTCTACCTTATGGCCAGATTGGATAACCTAAGACTGACATTAGTAGTAGGGAGAGTGGAGCTCATTGATTCCACTGAAGAGCTCTGTCTACCTTATGGCCAGATTGGATAACCTAAGACTGACATTAGTAGTAGGGAGAGTGGAGTTCATTGATTCCACTGAAGAGCTCTGTCTACCTTATGGCCAGATTGGATAACCTAAGACTGACATCAGTCAGTAGTAGGGAGAGTGGAGCTCATTGATTCCACTGAAGAGCTCTGTCTACCTTATGGCCAGATTGGATAACCTAAGACTGACATCAGTAGTAGGGAGAGTGGAGCTCATTGATTCCACTGAAGAGCTCTGTCTACCTTATGGCCAGATTGGATAACCTAAGACTGACATCAGTAGTAGGGAGAGTGGAGCTCATTGATTCCACTGAAGAGCTCTGTCTACCTTATGGCCAGATTGGATAACCTAAGACTTACATCAGTAGAAGGGAGAGTGGAGCTCATTGATTCCACTGAAGAGCTCTGTCTACCTTATGGCCAGATTGGATAACCTAACACTGACATTAGTAGTAGGGAGAGTGGAGCTCATTGATTCCACTGAAGAGCTCTGTCTACCTTATGCTCAGATTGGATAACCTAAGACTGACATCAGTAGTAGTGAGAGTGGAGCTCATTGATTCCACTGAAGAGCTCTGTCTACCTTATGGCCAGATTGGATAACCTAAGACTGACATCAGTAGTAGTGAGAGTGGAGCTCATTGATTCCACTGAAGAGCTCTGTCTACCTTATGGCCAGATTGGATAACCTAAGACTGACATCAGTAGTAGGGAGAGTGGAGCTCATTGATTCCACTGAAGAGCTCTCTCTACCTTATGGCCAGATTGGATAACCTAAGACTTACATCAGTAGTAGGGAGAGTGGAACTCATTGATTCCACTGAAGAGCTCTGTCTACCTTATGGCCAGATTGGATAACCTAAGACTGACATCAGTAGTAGGGAGAGTGGAGCTCATTGATTCAACTGAAGAGCTCTCTCTACCTTATGGCCAGATTGGATAACCTAAGACTTACATCAGTAGTAGGGAGAGTGGAACTCATTGATTCCACTGAAGAGCTCTGTCTACCTTATGGCCAGATTGGATAACCTAAGACTGACACCAGTAGTAAGGAGTGTGGAGCTCATTGATTCCACTGAAGAGCTCTGTCTACCTTATGGCCAGATTGGATAACCTAAGACTGACATCAGTAGTAGGCAGAGTGGAGCTCATTGATTCCACTGAAGAGCTCTCTCTACCTTATGGCCAGATTGGATAACCTAAGACTGACATTAGTAGTAGGGAGAGTGGAGTTCATTGGTTCCACTGAAGAGCTCTCTCTGCCTTATGGCCAGATTGGATAACCTAAGACTGACATCATTAGTAGGGAGAGTGGAACTCATTGATTCCACTGAAGAGCTCTGTCTACCTTATGACCAGATTGGATAACCTAAGACTGACATTAGTAGTAGGGAGAGTGGAGCTTATTGATTCCACTGAAGAGCTCTGTCTACCTTATGGCCAGATTGGATAACCTAAGACTGACATTAGTAGTAGGGAGAGTGGAGCTTATTGATTCCACTGAAGAGCTCTGTCTACCTTATGACCAGATTGGATAACCTAAGACTGACATTAGTAGTAGGGAGAGTGGAGCTTATTGATTCCACTGAAGAGCTCTGTCTACCTTATGACCAGATTGGATAACCTAAGAGTGACATCAGTAGTAGGGAGAGTGGAGCTCATTGATTCCACTGAAGAGCTCTGTCTACCTTATGCTCAGATTGGATAACCTAAGAGTGACATCAGTAGTAAGGAGAGTGGAGCTCATTGATTCCACTGAAGAGCTCTGTCTACCTTATTGCCAGATTGGATAACCTAAGAGTGACATCGGTAGTAAGGAGAGTGGAGCTCATTGATTCCACTGAAGAGCTCTGTCTACCTTATTGCCAGATTGGATAACCTAAGAGTGACATCAGTAGTAGGGAGAGTGGAGCTCATTGATTCCACTGAAGAGCTCTGTCTACCTTATGGCCAGATTGGATAACCTAAGACTGACATCAGTAGTAGGGAGAGTGGAGCTCATTGATTCCACTGAAGAGCTCTCTCTACCTTATGGCCAGATTGGATAACCTAAGACTTACATCATTAGTAGGGAGAGTGGAGCTCATTGATTCCACTGAAGAGCTCTGTCTACCTTATGTCCAGTTTGGATAACCTAAGACTGAAATCAGTAGTAGGGAGAGTGGAGCTCATTGATTCCACTGAAGAGCTCTGTCTACCTTATGGTCAGATTGGATAACCTAAGACTGACATCAGTAGTAGGGAGAGTGGAGCTCATTGATTCCACTGAAGAGCTCTGTCTACCTTATGGCCAGATTGGATAACCTAAGACTGACATCAGTAGTAGGGAGAGTGGAGCTCATTGATTCCACTGAAGAGCTCTGTCTACCTTATGGCCAGATTGGATAACCTAAGACTGACATCAGTAGTAGGGAGAGTGGAGCTCATTGATTCCACTGAAGAGCTCTGTCTACCTTATGGCCAGATTGGATAACCTAAGACTGACATCAGTAGTAGGGAGAGTGGAGCTCATTGATTCCACTGAAGAGCTCTCTCTACCTTATGGCCAGATTGGATAACCTAAGACTGACATCAGTAGTAGTGAGAGTGGAGCTCATTGATTCCACTGAAGAGCTCTGTCTACCTTATAGCCAGATTGGATAACCTAAGACTGACATTAGTAGTAGGGAGAGTGGAGCTCATTGATTCCACTGAAGAGCTCTGTCTACCTTATAGCCAGATTGGATAACCTAAGACTGACATCAGTAGTAGGGAGAGTGGAGCTCATTGGTTCCACTGAAGAGCTCTGTCTACCTTATGGCCAGATTGGATAACCTAAGACTTACATCAGTAGTAGGGAGAGTGGAGCTCATTGATTCCACTGAAGAGCTCTCTCTACCTTATGGCGAGTTTGGATAACCTAAGATTGACATTAGTAGTAGGGAGAGTGGAGCTCATTGATTCCACTGAAGAGCTCTGTCTACCTTATGGCCAGATTGGATAACCTAAGACTGACATCAGTAGTAGTGAGAGTGGAGCTCATTGATTCCACTGAAGAGCTCTGTCTACCTTATAGCCAGATTGGATAACCTAAGACTGACATCAGTAGTAGGGAGAGTGGAGCTCATTGATTCCACTGAAGAGCTCTGTCTACCTTATGGCCAGATTGGATAACCTAAGACTGACATCAGTAGTAGGGAGAGTGGAGCTCATTGATTCCACTGAAGAGCTCTGTCTACCTTATGGCCAGATTGGATAACCTAAGAGTGACATCAGTAGTAGGGAGAGTGGAGCTCATTGATTCCACTGAAGAGCTCTGTCTACCTTATGGCCAGTTTGGATAACCTAAGACTGACATTAGTAGTAGGGAGAGTGGAACTCATTGATTCCACTGAAGAGCTCTGTCTACCTTATGGCCAGATTGGATAACCTAAGATTGACATCAGTAGTAGGGAGAGTGGAGCTTATTGATTCCACTGAAGAGCTCTGTCTACCTTATGGCCAGATTGGATAACCTAAGACTGACATCAGTAGTAGGGAGAGTGGAGCTCGTTGATTCCACTGAAGAGCTATGTGTACCTTATGGCCAGATTGGATAACCTAAGACTGACATTAGTAGTAGGGAGAGTGGAGCTCATTGATTCCACTGAAGAGCTCTGTCTACCTTATGGCCAGATTGGATAACCTAAGACTTACATCAGTAGTAGGGAGAGTGGAGCTCATTGATTCCACTGAAGAGCTCTGTCTACCTTATGTCCAGTTTGGATAACCTAAGACTGACATTAGTAGTAGGGAGAGTGGAGCTCATTGATTCCACTGAAGAGCTCTGTCTACCTTATGCTCAGATTGGATAACCTAAGAGTGACATCAGTAGTAAGGAGAGTGGAGCTCATTGATTCCACTGAAGAGCTCTGTCTACCTTATGTCCAGTTTGGATAACCTAAGACTGACATTAGTAGTAGGGAGAGTGGAGCTCGTTGATTCGACTGAAGAGCTATGTGTACCTTATGGCCAGATTGGATAACCTAAGACTTACATCAGTAGTAGGGAGAGTGGAACTCATTGATTCCACTGAAGAGCTCTGTCTACCTTATGTCCAGTTTGGATAACCTAAGACTGACATTAATAGTAGGGAGAGTGGAGCTCATTGATTCCACTGAAGAGCTCTGTCTACCTTATGGCCAGATTGGATAACCTAAGACTGACATTAGTAGTAGGGAGAGTGGAACTCATTGATTCCACTGAAGAGCTCTGTCTACCTTATGCTCAGATTGGATAACCTAAGAGTGACATCAGTAGTAAGGAGAGTGGAGCTCATTGATTCCACTGAAGAGCTCTGTCTACCTTATTGCCAGATTGGATAACCTAAGAGTGACATCGGTAGTAAGGAGAGTGGAGCTCATTGATTCCACTGAAGAGCTCTGTCTACCTTATTGCCAGATTGGATAACCTAAGAGTGACATCAGTAGTAGGGAGAGTGGAGCTCATTGATTCCACTGAAGAGCTCTGTCTACCTTATGGCCAGATTGGATAACCTAAGACTGACATCAGTAGTAGGGAGAGTGGAGCTCATTGATTCCACTGAAGAGCTCTCTCTACCTTATGGCCAGATTGGATAACCTAAGACTTACATCATTAGTAGGGAGAGTGGAGCTCATTGATTCCACTGAAGAGCTCTGTCTACCTTATGTCCAGTTTGGATAACCTAAGACTGAAATCAGTAGTAGGGAGAGTGGAGCTCATTGATTCCACTGAAGAGCTCTGTCTACCTTATGGTCAGATTGGATAACCTAAGACTGACATCAGTAGTAGTGAGAGTGGAGCTCATTGATTCCACTGAAGAGCTCTGTCTACCTTATGGCCAGATTGGATAACCTAAGACTGACATCAGTAGTAGGGAGAGTGGAGCTCATTGATTCCACTGAAGAGCTCTGTCTACCTTATGGCCAGATTGGATAACCTAAGACTGACATCAGTAGTAGGGAGAGTGGAGCTCATTGATTCCACTGAAGAGCTCTCTCTACCTTATGGCCAGATTGGATAACCTAAGACTGACATCAGTAGTAGTGAGAGTAGAGCTCATTGATTCCACTGAAGAGCTCTGTCTACCTTATAGCCAGATTGGATGACCTAAGACTGACATTAGTAGTAGGGAGAGTGGAGCTCATTGATTCCACTGAAGAGCTCTGTCTACCTTATAGCCAGATTGGATAACCTAAGACTGACATCAGTAGTAGGGAGAGTGGAGCTCATTGGTTCCACTGAAGAGCTCTGTCTACCTTATGGCCAGATTGGATAACCTAAGACTTACATCAGTAGTAGGGAGAGTGGAGCTCATTGATTCCACTGAAGAGCTCTCTCTACCTTATGGCGAGTTTGGATAACCTAAGATTGACATTAGTAGTAGGGAGAGTGGAGCTCATTGATTCCACTGAAGAGCTCTGTCTACCTTATGGCCAGATTGGATAACCTAAGACTGACATCAGTAGTAGTGAGAGTGGAGCTCATTGATTCCACTGAAGAGCTCTGTCTACCTTATAGCCAGATTGGATAACCTAAGACTGACATCAGTAGTAGGGAGAGTGGAGCTCATTGATTCCACTGAAGAGCTCTGTCTACCTTATGGCCAGATTGGATAACCTAAGACTGACATCAGTAGTAGGGAGAGTGGAGCTCATTGATTCCACTGAAGAGCTCTGTCTACCTTATGGCCAGATTGGATAACCTAAGAGTGACATCAGTAGTAGGGAGAGTGGAGCTCATTGATTCCACTGAAGAGCTCTGTCTACCTTATGGCCAGTTTGGATAACCTAAGACTGACATTAGTAGTAGGGAGAGTGGAACTCATTGATTCCACTGAAGAGCTCTGTCTACCTTATGGCCAGATTGGATAACCTAAGATTGACATCAGTAGTAGGGAGAGTGGAGCTTATTGATTCCACTGAAGAGCTCTGTCTACCTTATGGCCAGATTGGATAACCTAAGACTGACATCAGTAGTAGGGAGAGTGGAGCTCGTTGATTCCACTGAAGAGCTATGTGTACCTTATGGCCAGATTGGATAACCTAAGACTGACATTAGTAGTAGGGAGAGTGGAGCTCATTGATTCCACTGAAGAGCTCTGTCTACCTTATGGCCAGATTGGATAACCTAAGACTTACATCAGTAGTAGGGAGAGTGGAGCTCATTGATTCCACTGAAGAGCTCTGTCTACCTTATGTCCAGTTTGGATAACCTAAGACTGACATTAGTAGTAGGGAGAGTGGAGCTCATTGATTCCACTGAAGAGCTCTGTCTACCTTATGCTCAGATTGGATAACCTAAGAGTGACATCAGTAGTAAGGAGAGTGGAGCTCATTGATTCCACTGAAGAGCTCTGTCTACCTTATGTCCAGTTTGGATAACCTAAGACTGACATTAGTAGTAGGGAGAGTGGAGCTCGTTGATTCCACTGAAGAGCTATGTGTACCTTATGGCCAGATTGGATAACCTAAGACTTACATCAGTAGTAGGGAGAGTGGAACTCATTGATTCCACTGAAGAGCTCTGTCTACCTTATGTCCAGTTTGGATAACCTAAGACTGACATTAGTAGTAGGGAGAGTGGAGCTCATTGATTCCACTGAAGAGCTCTGTCTACCTTATGGCCAGATTGGATAACCTAAGACTGACATTAGTAGTAGGGAGAGTGGAACTCATTGATTCCACTGAAGAGCTCTGTCTACCTTATGGCCAGATTGGATAACCTAAGACTGACATTAGTAGTAGGGAGAGTGGAACTCATTGATTCCACTGAAGAGCTCTGTCTACCTTATGTCCAGTTTGGATAACCTAAGACTGACATTAGTAGTAGGGAGAGTGGAGCTCATTGATTCCACTGAAGAGCTCTGTCTACCTTATGGCCAGATTGGATAACCTAAGACTGACATCAGGAGTAGGGAGAGTGGAGCTCATTGATTCCACTAAAGAGCTCTGTCTACCTTGTGGCCAGTTTGGATAACCTACGACTGACATCAGTAGTAGGGAGAGTGGAGCTCATTGATTCCACTAAAGAGCTCTGTCTACCTTGTGGCCAGTTTGGATAACCTACGACTGACATCAGTAGTAGGGAGAGTGGAGCTCATTGATTCCACTAAAGAGCTCTGTCTACCTTGTGGCCAGTTTGGATAACCTACGACTGACATCAGTAGTAGGGAGAGTGGAGCTCATTGATTCCACTGAAGAGCTCTCTCTACCTTATGGCCAGTTTGGATAACCTAAGACTGACATCAGTAGTAGGGAGAGTGGAGCTCATTAATTCCACTGAAGAGCTCTGTCTACCTTATGGCCAGTTTGGATAACCTAAGACTGACATCAGTAGTAGGGAGAGTGGAGCTCATTAATTCCACTGAAGAGCTCTCTCTACCTTATGGCCAGTTTGGATAACCTAAGACTGACCTCAGTAGTAGGGAGAGTGGAGCTCATTAATTCCACTGAAGAGCTCTCTCTACCTTATGGCCAGTTTGGATAACCTAAGACTGACATCAGTAGTAGGGAGAGTGGAGCTCATTAATTCCACTGAAGAGCTCTCTCTACCTATCGCCAGTTTGGATAACCTAAGACTGACATCAGTAGTAGGTAGAGTGGAGCTCATTAATTCCACTGAAGAGCTCTCTCTACCTTATGGCCAGTTTGGATAACCTAAGACTGACATCAGTAGTAGGGAGAGTGGAGCTCATTGATTCCACTGAAGAGCTCTCTCTACCTTATGGCCAGTTTGGATAACCTACGACTGACATCAGTAGTAGGGAGAGTGGAGCTCATTGATTCCACTGAAGAGCTCTCTCTACCTTATGGCCAGATTGGATAACCTAAGACTGACATCAGTAGTAGGGAGAGTGGAGTTCATTAATTCCACTGAAGAGCTCTCTCTACCTTATGGCGAGTTTGGATAACCTAAGACTGACATTAGTAGTAGGGATAGTAGAGCTCATTGATTCCACTGAAGAGCTCTGTCTACCTTATGGCCAGATTGGATAACCTAAGACTGACATTAGTAGTATGGAGAGTGGAGCTCATTGATTCCACTGAAGAGCTCTGTCTACCTTATGGCCAGTTTGGATAACCTAAGACTGACATCAGTAGTAGGGAGAGTGGAGCTCATTGATTCCACTGAAGAGCTCTGTCTACCTTATGGCCAGTTTGGATAACCTAAGATTGACATCAGTAGTAGGGAGAGTGGAACTCATTGATTCCACTGAAGAGCTCTGTCTACCTTATAGCCAGATTGGATAACCTAAGACTGACATCATTAGTAGGGAGAGTGGAGCTCATTGATTCCACTGAAGAGCTCTCTCTACCTTATGGCCAGATTGGATAACCTAAGACTGTCATTAGTAGTAGGGAGAGTGGAGCTCATTGATTCCACTGAAGAGCTCTGTCTACCTTATGGTCAGATTGGATAACCTAAGACTGACATCATTAGTAGGGAGAGTGGAGCTCATTGATTCCACTGAAGAGCTCTCTCTACCTTATGGCCAGATTGGATAACCTAAGACTGACATCAGTAGTAGGGAGAGTGGAGCTCATTGATTCCACTGAAGAGCTCTGTCTACCTTATGGCCAGATTGGATAACCTAAGACTGACATCAGTAGTAGTGAGAGTGGAGCTCATTGATTCCACTGAAGAGCTCTGTCTACCTTATGGCCAGTTTGGATAACCTAAGACTGACATCAGTAGTAGGGAGAGTGGAGCTCATTGATTCCACTGAAGAGCTCTCTCAACCTTATGGCCAGATTGGATAACGTAAGACTGACATCAGTAGTAGGGAGAGTGGAGCTCATTGATTCCACTGAAGAGCTCTCTCTACCTTATGGCCAGATTGGATAACGTAAGACTGACATCAGTAGAAGGGAGAGTGGAGCTCATTGATTCCACTGAAGAGCTCTCTCTACCTTATGGCCAGATTGGATAACGTAAGACTGACATCAGTAGTAGGGAGAGTGGAGCTCATTGATTCCACTGAAGAGCTCTCTCTACCTTATGGCCAGATTGGATAACGTAAGACTGACATCAGTAGTAGGGAGAGTGGAGCTCATTGATTCCACTGAAGAGCTCTCTCTACCTTATGGCCAGATTGGATAACGTAAGACTGACATCAGTAGAAGGGAGAGTGGAGCTCATTGATTCCACTAAAGAGCTCTGTCTACCTTATGGCCAGTTTGGATAACCTAAGACTGACATCAGTAGTAGGGAGAGTGGAGCTCATTGATTCCACTGAAGAGCTCTCTCAACCTTATGGCCAGATTGGATAACCTAAGACTGACATCAGTAGTAGGGAGAGTGGAGCTCATTGATTCCACTGAAGAGCTCTCTCTACCTTATGGCCAGATTGGATAACCTAAGACTGACATTAGTAGTAGGGAGAGTGGAGCTCATTGATTCCACTGAAGAGCTCTGTCTATCTTATGTCCAGTTTGGATAACCTAAGACTGACATCAGTAGTAGGGAGAGTGGAACTCATTGATTCCACTGAAGAGCTCTGTCTACCTTATGGCCAGATTGGATAACCTAAGACTGTCATCAGTAGTAGGGAGAGTGGAGCTCATTGATTCCACTGAAGAGCTCTGTCTACCTTATGGCCAGATTGGATAACCTAAGACTGTCATCAGTAGTAGGGAGAGTGGAGCTCATTGATTCCACTGAAGAGCTCTGTCTACCTTATGTCCAGTTTGGATAACCTAAGACTGACATCAGTAGTAGGGAGAGTGGAACTCATTGATTCCACTGAAGAGCTCTGTCTACCTTATGGCCAGATTGGATAACCTAAGACTGTCATCAGTAGTAGGGAGAGTGGAGCTCATTGATTCCACTGAAGAGCTCTGTCTACCTTATGGCCAGATTGGATAACCTAAGACTGACATCAGTAGTAGGGAGAGTGGAGCTCGTTGATTCCACTGAAGAGCTCTGTTTACCTTATGGCCAGATTGGATAACCTAAGACTGACATCAGTAGTAGGGAGAGTGGAGCTCGTTGATTCCACTGAAGAGCTCTGTTTACCTTATGGCCAGATTGGATAACCTAAGACTGACATCAGTATTAGGGAGAGTGGAGCAGATTGATTCCACTGAAGAGCTCTGTCTACCTTATGGCCAGATTGGATAACCTAAGACTGACATCAGTAGTAGGGAGAGTGGAGCTCGTTGATTCCACTGAAGAGCTCTGTTTACCTTATGGCCAGATTGGATAACCTAAGACTGACATCAGTAGTAGGGAGAGTGGAGCTCGTTGATTCTACTGAAGAGCTCTGTTTACCTTATGGCCAGATTGGATAACCTAAGACTGACATCAGTAGTAAGGAGAGTGGAGCTCATTGATGTCACTGAAGAGCTCTGTCTACCTTATGTCCAGTTTGGATAACCTAAGACTGACATTAGTAGTAGGGAGAGTGGAGCTCATTGATTCCACTGAAGAGCTCTGTCTACCTTATGTCCAGTTTGGATAACCTAAGACTGACATCAGTAGTAGTGAGAGTGGAGCTCATTGATTCCACTGAAGAGCTCTGTCTACCTTATGGCCAGATTGGATAACCTAAGACTGACATCAGTAGTAGGGAGAGTGGAGCTCATTGATCCCACTGAAGAGCTCTGTCTACCTTATGGCCAGATTGGATAACCTAAGACTGTCATCAGGAGTAGGGAGAGTGGAGCTCATTGATTCCACTAAAGAGCTCTGTCTACCTTGTGGCCAGTTTGGATAACCTACGACTGACATCAGTAGTAGGGAGAGTGGAGCTCATTGATTCCACTAAAGAGCTCTGTCTACCTTGTGGCCAGTTTGGATAACCTACGACTGACATCAGTAGTAGGGAGAGTGGAGCTCATTGATTCCACTGAAGAGCTCTCTCTACCTTATGGCCAGATTGGATAACCTAAGACTGACATCAGTAGTAGGGAGAGTGGAGCTCATTGATTCCACTGAAGAGCTCTCTCTACCTTATGGCCAGATTGGATAACCTAAGACTGACATCAGTAGTAGGGAGAGTGGAGCTCATTAATTCCACTGAAGAGCTCTGTCTACCTTATGGCCAGATTGGATAACCTAAGACTGACATCAGTAGTAGGGAGAGTGGAGTTCATTAATTCCACTGAAGAGCTCTGTCTACCTTATGCTCAGATTGGATAACCTAAGAGTGACATCAGTAGTAGAGAGAGTGGAGCTCATTGATTCCACTGAAGAGCTCTGTCTACCTTATGGCCAGTTTGGATAACCTAAGACTGTCATCAGTAGTAGGGAGAGTGGAACTCATTGATTCCACTGAAGAGCTCTGTCTACCTTATGCTCAGATTGGATAACCTAAGAGTGACATCAGTAGTAGAGAGAGTGGAGCTCATTGATTCCACTGAAGAGCTCTGTCTACCTTATGGCCAGTTTGGATAACCTAAGACTGACATTAGTAGTAGGGAGAGTGGAGCTCATTGATTCCACTGAAGAGCTCTGTCTACCTTATGGCCAGATTGGATAACCTAAGACTGACATCAGTAGTAGGGAGAGTGGAGCTTATTGATTCCACTGAAGAGCTCTGTCTACCTTATGGCCAGTTTGGATAACCTAAGACTGACATTAGTAGTAGGGAGAGTGGAGCTTATTGATTCCACTGAAGAGCTCTGTCTACCTTATGGTCAGTTTGGATAACCTAAGACTGACATCAGTAGTAGGGAGAGTGGAGCTCATTGATTCCACTGAAGAGCTCTGTCTACCTTATGGCCAGATTGGATAACCTAAGACTGACATCAGTAGTAGGGAGAGTGGAGCTTATTGATTCCACTGAAGAGCTCTGTCTACCTTATGGCCAGTTTGGATAACCTAAGACTGACATCATTAGTAGGGAGAGTGGAGCTCATTGATTCCACTGAAGAGCTCTCTCTACCTTATGGCCAGATTGGATAACCTAAGACTGACATCAGTAGTAGGGAGAGTGGAGCTCATTGATTCCACTGAAGAGCTCTGTCTACCTTATGGCCAGATTGGATAACCTAAGACTGACATCAGTAGTAGTGAGAGTGGAGCTCATTGATTCCACTGAAGAGCTCTGTCTACCTTATGGCCAGTTTGGATAACCTAAGACTGACATCAGTAGTAGGGAGAGTGGAGCTCATTGATTCCACTGAAGAGCTCTCTCAACCTTATGGCCAGATTGGATAACGTAAGACTGACATCAGTAGTAGGGAGAGTGGAGCTCATTGATTCCACTGAAGAGCTCTCTCTACCTTATGGCCAGATTGGATAACGTAAGACTGACATCAGTAGAAGGGAGAGTGGAGCTCATTGATTCCACTGAAGAGCTCTCTCTACCTTATGGCCAGATTGGATAACGTAAGACTGACATCAGTAGTAGGGAGAGTGGAGCTCATTGATTCCACTGAAGAGCTCTCTCTACCTTATGGCCAGATTGGATAACGTAAGACTGACATCAGTAGTAGGGAGAGTGGAGCTCATTGATTCCACTGAAGAGCTCTCTCTACCTTATGGCCAGATTGGATAACGTAAGACTGACATCAGTAGAAGGGAGAGTGGAGCTCATTGATTCCACTAAAGAGCTCTGTCTACCTTATGGCCAGTTTGGATAACCTAAGACTGACATCAGTAGTAGGGAGAGTGGAGCTCATTGATTCCACTGAAGAGCTCTCTCAACCTTATGGCCAGATTGGATAACCTAAGACTGACATCAGTAGTAGGGAGAGTGGAGCTCATTGATTCCACTGAAGAGCTCTCTCTACCTTATGGCCAGATTGGATAACCTAAGACTGACATTAGTAGTAGGGAGAGTGGAGTTCATTGATTCCACTGAAGAGCTCTGTCTACCTTATGTCCAGTTTGGATAACCTAAGACTGACATCAGTAGTAGGGAGAGTGGAACTCATTGATTCCACTGAAGAGCTCTGTCTACCTTATGGCCAGATTGGATAACCTAAGACTGTCATCAGTAGTAGGGAGAGTGGAGCTCATTGATTCCACTGAAGAGCTCTGTCTACCTTATGGCCAGATTGGATAACCTAAGACTGTCATCAGTAGTAGGGAGAGTGGAGCTCATTGATTCCACTGAAGAGCTCTGTCTACCTTATGTCCAGTTTGGATAACCTAAGACTGACATCAGTAGTAGGGAGAGTGGAACTCATTGATTCCACTGAAGAGCTCTGTCTACCTTATGGCCAGATTGGATAACCTAAGACTGTCATCAGTAGTAGGGAGAGTGGAGCTCATTGATTCCACTGAAGAGCTCTGTCTACCTTATGGCCAGATTGGATAACCTAAGACTGACATCAGTAGTAGGGAGAGTGGAGCTCGTTGATTCCACTGAAGAGCTCTGTTTACCTTATGGCCAGATTGGATAACCTAAGACTGACATCAGTAGTAGGGAGAGTGGAGCTCGTTGATTCCACTGAAGAGCTCTGTTTACCTTATGGCCAGATTGGATAACCTAAGACTGACATCAGTAGTAGGGAGAGTGGAGCAGATTGATTCCACTGAAGAGCTCTGTCTACCTTATGGCCAGATTGGATAACCTAAGACTGACATCAGTAGTAGGGAGAGTGGAGCTCGTTGATTCCACTGAAGAGCTCTGTTTACCTTATGGCCAGATTGGATAACCTAAGACTGACATCAGTAGTAGGGAAAGTGGAGCTCGTTGATTCTACTGAAGAGCTCTGTTTACCTTATGGCCAGATTGGATAACCTAAGACTGACATCAGTAGTAAGGAGAGTGGAGCTCATTGATGTCACTGAAGAGCTCTGTCTACCTTATGTCCAGTTTGGATAACCTAAGACTGACATTAGTAGTAGGGAGAGTGGAGCTCATTGATTCCACTGAAGAGCTCTGTCTACCTTATGTCCAGTTTGGATAACCTAAGACTGACATCAGTAGTAGTGAGAGTGGAGCTCATTGATTCCACTGAAGAGCTCTGTCTACCTTATGGCCAGATTGGATAACCTAAGACTGACATCAGTAGTAGGGAGAGTGGAGCTCATTGATCCCACTGAAGAGCTCTGTCTACCTTATGGCCAGATTGGATAACCTAAGACTGTCATCAGGAGTAGAGAGAGTGGAGCTCATTGATTCCACTAAAGAGCTCTGTCTACCTTGTGGCCAGTTTGGATAACCTACGACTGACATCAGTAGTAGGGAGAGTGGAGCTCATTGATTCCACTAAAGAGCTCTGTCTACCTTGTGGCCAGTTTGGATAACCTACGACTGACATCAGTAGTAGGGAGAGTGGAGCTCATTGATTCCACTGAAGAGCTCTCTCTACCTTATGGCCAGATTGGATAACCTAAGACTGACATCAGTAGTAGGGAGAGTGGAGCTCATTGATTCCACTGAAGAGCTCTCTCTACCTTATGGCCAGATTGGATAACCTAAGACTGACATCAGTAGTAGGGAGAGTGGAGCTCATTAATTCCACTGAAGAGCTCTGTCTACCTTATGGCCAGATTGGATAACCTAAGACTGACATCAGTAGTAGGGAGAGTGGAGTTCATTAATTCCACTGAAGAGCTCTGTCTACCTTATGCTCAGATTGGATAACCTAAGAGTGACATCAGTAGTAGAGAGAGTGGAGCTCATTGATTCCACTGAAGAGCTCTGTCTACCTTATGGCCAGTTTGGATAACCTAAGACTGACATTAGTAGTAGGGAGAGTGGAGCTCATTGATTCCACTGAAGAGCTCTGTCTACCTTATGGCCAGATTGGATAACCTAAGACTGACATCAGTAGTAGGGAGAGTGGAGCTTATTGATTCCACTGAAGAGCTCTGTCTACCTTATGGCCAGTTTGGATAACCTAAGACTGACATTAGTAGTAGGGAGAGTGGAGCTTATTGATTCCACTGAAGAGCTCTGTCTACCTTATGGTCAGTTTGGATAACCTAAGACTGACATCAGTAGTAGGGAGAGTGGAGCTCATTGATTCCACTGAAGAGCTCTGTCTACCTTATGGCCAGATTGGATAACCTAAGACTGACATCAGTAGTAAGGAGAGTGGAGCTCATTGATTCCACTGAAGAGCTCTCTCTACCTTATGGCCAGATTGGATAACCTAAGACTGACATCAGTAGAAGGGAGAGTGGAGCTCATTCATTCCACTGAAGAGCTCTGTCTACCTTATGGCCAGATTGGATAACCTAAGACTGACATCAGTAGTAGGGAGAGTGGAGCTCATTGATTCCACTGAATAGCTCTCTCTACCTTATGGCCAGATTGGATAACCTAAGACTGACATCAGTAGAAGGGAGAGTGGAGCTCATTCATTCCACTGAAGAGCTCTGTCTACCTTATGGCCAGATTGGATAACCTAAGACTGACATCAGTAGTAGGGAGAGTGGAGCTCATTGATTCCACTGAAGAGCTCTCTCTACCTTATGGCCAGATTGGATAACCTAAGACTGACATCAGTAGAAGGGAGAGTGGAGCTCATTCATTCCACTGAAGAGCTCTGTCTACCTTATGGCCAGATTGGATAACCTAAGACTGACATCAGTAGTAGGGAGAGTGGAGCTCATTGATTCCACTGAAGAGCTCTCTCTACCTTATGGCCAGATTGGATAACCTAAGACTGACATCAGTAGAAGGGAGAGTGGAGCTCATTCATTCCACTGAAGAGCTCTGTCTACCTTATGGCCAGATTGGATAACCTAAGACTGACATCAGTAGTAGGGAGAGTGGAGCTCATTGATTCCACTGAAGAGCTCTGTCTATCTTATGGCCAGATTGGATAACCTAAGACTGACATTAGTAGTAGGGAGAGTGGAGCTCATTGACTCCACTGAAGAGCTCTCTCTACCTTATGGCCAGATTGGTTAACCTAAGACTGACATCAGTAGTAGGGAGAGTGGAACTCATTGATTCCACTGAAGAGCTCCGTCTACTTGATGGCCAAATTGGATAACCTAAGACTGACATCAGTAGTATGGATAGTGGAGCTCATTGATTCCACTGAAGAGCTCTGTCTAACTGATGGCCATATTGGATAACCTAAGACTGTCATCAGTAGTAGGGAGAGTGGAGCTCATTGATTCCACTGAAGAGCTCTATCTACCTTATGGCCAGATTGGATAACCTAAGACTTACATCAGTAGTAGGGAGAGTGGAGCTCATTGATTCCACTGAAGAGCTCTGTCTACCTTATGGCCAGATTGGATAACCTAAGACTGACATCAGTAG
This sequence comes from Eledone cirrhosa, assembly GCA_964016885.1. Taxonomy (NCBI): domain Eukaryota; kingdom Metazoa; phylum Mollusca; class Cephalopoda; order Octopoda; family Eledonidae; genus Eledone; species Eledone cirrhosa. Next base: position 373,776,926 of record OZ024742.1, read on the forward strand.
TAGGGAGAGTGGAGCTCATTGATTCCACTAAAGAGCTCTGTCTACCTTGTGGCCAGTTTGGATAACCTACGACTGACATCAGTAGTAGGTAGAGTGGAGCTCATTGATTCCACTAAAGAGCTCTGTCTACCTTGTGGCCAGTTTGGATAACCTACGACTGACATCAGTAGTAGGGAGAGTGGAGCTCATTGATTCCACTGAAGAGCTCTCTCTACCTTATGGCCAGTTTGGATAACCTAAGACTGACATCAGTAGTAGGGAGAGTGGAGCTCATTAATTCCACTGAAGAGCTCTGTCTACCTTATGGTCAGATTGGATAACCTAAGACTGACATCAGTAGTAGGGAGAGTGGAGTTCATTAATTCCACTGAAGAGCTCTCTCTACCTTATGGCCAGTTTGGATAACCTAAGACTGACATCAGTAGTAGGGAGAGTGGAGCTCATTGATTCCACTAAAGAGCTCTGTCTACCTTGTGGCCAGATTGGATAACCTAAGACTGACATCAGTAGTAGGGAGAGTGGAGCTCATTGATTCCACTGAAGAGCTCTGTCTACCTTATGGCCAGATTGGATAACCTAAGACTGACATCAGTAGTAGGGAGAGTGGAGCTCGTTGATTCCACTGAAGAGCTCTGTTTACCTTATGGCCAGATTGGATAACCTAAGACTGACATCAGTAGTAGGGAGAGTGGAGCTCGTTGATTCTACTGAAGAGCTCTGTTTACCTTATGGCCAGATTGGATAACCTAAGACTGACATCAGTAGTAAGGAGAGTGGAGCTCATTGATGTCACTGAAGAGCTCTGTCTACCTTATGTCCAGTTTGGATAACCTAAGACTGACATTAGTAGTAGGGAGAGTGGAGCTCATTGATTCCACTGAAGAGCTCTGTCTACCTTATGTCCAGTTTGGATAACCTAAGACTGACATCAGTAGTAGTGAGAGTGGAGCTCATTGATTCCACTGAAGAGCTCTGTCTACCTTATGGCCAGATTGGATAACCTAAGACTGACATCAGTAGTAGGGAGAGTGGAGCTCATTGATCCCACTGAAGAGCTCTGTCTACCTTATGGCCAGATTGGATAACCTAAGACTGTCATCAGGAGTAGGGAGAGTGGAGCTCATTGATTCCACTAAAGAGCTCTGTCTACCTTGTGGCCAGTTTGGATAACCTACGACTGACATCAGTAGTAGGGAGAGTGGAGCTCATTGATTCCACTAAAGAGCTCTGTCTACCTTGTGGCCAGTTTGGATAACCTACGACTGACATCAGTAGTAGGGAGAGTGGAGCTCATTGATTCCACTGAAGAGCTCTCTCTACCTTATGGCCAGATTGGATAACCTAAGACTGACATCAGTAGTAGGGAGAGTGGAGCTCATTGATTCCACTGAAGAGCTCTCTCTACCTTATGGCCAGATTGGATAACCTAAGACTGACATCAGTAGTAGGGAGAGTGGAGCTCATTAATTCCACTGAAGAGCTCTGTCTACCTTATGGCCAGATTGGATAACCTAAGACTGACATCAGTAGTAGGGAGAGTGGAGTTCATTAATTCCACTGAAGAGCTCTGTCTACCTTATGCTCAGATTGGATAACCTAAGAGTGACATCAGTAGTAGAGAGAGTGGAGCTCATTGATTCCACTGAAGAGCTCTGTCTACCTTATGGCCAGTTTGGATAACCTAAGACTGTCATCAGTAGTAGGGAGAGTGGAACTCATTGATTCCACTGAAGAGCTCTGTCTACCTTATGCTCAGATTGGATAACCTAAGAGTGACATCAGTAGTAGAGAGAGTGGAGCTCATTGATTCCACTGAAGAGCTCTGTCTACCTTATGGCCAGTTTGGATAACCTAAGACTGACATTAGTAGTAGGGAGAGTGGAGCTCATTGATTCCACTGAAGAGCTCTGTCTACCTTATGGCCAGATTGGATAACCTAAGACTGACATCAGTAGTAGGGAGAGTGGAGCTTATTGATTCCACTGAAGAGCTCTGTCTACCTTATGGCCAGTTTGGATAACCTAAGACTGACATTAGTAGTAGGGAGAGTGGAGCTTATTGATTCCACTGAAGAGCTCTGTCTACCTTATGGTCAGTTTGGATAACCTAAGACTGACATCAGTAGTAGGGAGAGTGGAGCTCATTGATTCCACTGAAGAGCTCTGTCTACCTTATGGCCAGATTGGATAACCTAAGACTGACATCAGTAGTAAGGAGAGTGGAGCTCATTGATTCCACTGAAGAGCTCTCTCTACCTTATGGCCAGATTGGATAACCTAAGACTGACATCAGTAGAAGGGAGAGTGGAGCTCATTCATTCCACTGAAGAGCTCTGTCTACCTTATGGCCAGATTGGATAACCTAAGACTGACATCAGTAGTAGGGAGAGTGGAGCTCATTGATTCCACTGAATAGCTCTCTCTACCTTATGGCCAGATTGGATAACCTAAGACTGACATCAGTAGAAGGGAGAGTGGAGCTCATTCATTCCACTGAAGAGCTCTGTCTACCTTATGGCCAGATTGGATAACCTAAGACTGACATCAGTAGTAGGGAGAGTGGAGCTCATTGATTCCACTGAAGAGCTCTCTCTACCTTATGGCCAGATTGGATAACCTAAGACTGACATCAGTAGAAGGGAGAGTGGAGCTCATTCATTCCACTGAAGAGCTCTGTCTACCTTATGGCCAGATTGGATAACCTAAGACTGACATCAGTAGTAGGGAGAGTGGAGCTCATTGATTCCACTGAAGAGCTCTCTCTACCTTATGGCCAGATTGGATAACCTAAGACTGACATCAGTAGAAGGGAGAGTGGAGCTCATTCATTCCACTGAAGAGCTCTGTCTACCTTATGGCCAGATTGGATAACCTAAGACTGACATCAGTAGTAGGGAGAGTGGAGCTCATTGATTCCACTGAAGAGCTCTGTCTATCTTATGGCCAGATTGGATAACCTAAGACTGACATTAGTAGTAGGGAGAGTGGAGCTCATTGACTCCACTGAAGAGCTCTCTCTACCTTATGGCCAGATTGGTTAACCTAAGACTGACATCAGTAGTAGGGAGAGTGGAACTCATTGATTCCACTGAAGAGCTCCGTCTACTTGATGGCCAAATTGGATAACCTAAGACTGACATCAGTAGTATGGATAGTGGAGCTCATTGATTCCACTGAAGAGCTCTGTCTAACTGATGGCCATATTGGATAACCTAAGACTGTCATCAGTAGTAGGGAGAGTGGAGCTCATTGATTCCACTGAAGAGCTCTATCTACCTTATGGCCAGATTGGATAACCTAAGACTTACATCAGTAGTAGGGAGAGTGGAGCTCATTGATTCCACTGAAGAGCTCTGTCTACCTTATGGCCAGATTGGATAACCTAAGACTGACATCAGTAGTAGGGAGAGTGGAGCTCATTGATTCCACTAAAGAGCTCTGTCTACCTTGTGGCCAGTTTGGATAACCTACGACTGACATCAGTAGTAGGTAGAGTGGAGCTCATTGATTCCACTAAAGAGCTCTGTCTACCTTGTGGCCAGTTTGGATAACCTACGACTGACATCAGTAGTAGGGAGAGTGGAGCTCATTGATTCCACTGAAGAGCTCTCTCTACCTTATGGCCAGTTTGGATAACCTAAGACTGACATCAGTAGTAGGGAGAGTGGAGCTCATTAATTCCACTGAAGAGCTCTGTCTACCTTATGGTCAGATTGGATAACCTAAGACTGACATCAGTAGTAGGGAGAGTGGAGTTCATTAATTCCACTGAAGAGCTCTCTCTACCTTATGGCCAGTTTGGATAACCTAAGACTGACATCAGTAGTAGGGAGAGTGGAGCTCATTGATTCCACTAAAGAGCTCTGTCTACCTTGTGGCCAGATTGGATAACCTAAGACTGACATCAGTAGTAGGGAGAGTGGAGCTCATTGATTCCACTGAAGAGCTCTCTCTACCTTATGGCCAGATTGGATAACCTAAGACTTACATCAGTAGTAGGGAGAGTGGCACTCATTGATTCCACTGAAGAGCTCTGTCTACCTTATGGCCAGATTGGATAACCTAAGACTGACACCAGTAGTAAGGAGAGTGGAGCTCATTGATTCCACTGAAGAGCTCTCTCTGCCTTATGGCCAGATTGGATAACCTAAGACTGACATCATTAGTAGGGAGAGTGGAGCTCATTGATTCCACTGAAGAGCTCTGTCTACCTTATGGCCAGATTGGATAACCTAAGACTGTCATCAGTAGTAGGGAGAGTGGAGCTCATTGATTCCACTGAAGAGCTCTGTCTACCTTATGGTCAGATTGGATAATCTAAGACTTACATCAGTAGTAGGGAGAGTGGAGCTCATTGATTCCACTGAAGAGCTCTGTCTACCTTATGACCAGATTGGATAACCTAAGACTGACATTAGTAGTAGGGAGAGTGGAACTCATTGATTCCACTGAAGAGCTCTGTCTACCTTATGGCCAGTTTGGATAACCTAAGACTGACATTAGTAGTAGGGAGAGTGGAGTTCATTAATTCCACTGAAGAGCTCTCTCTACCTTATGGCCAGATTGGATAACCTAAGACTGACATCAGTAGTAGGGAGAGTGGAGCTCATTGATTCCACTAAAGAGCTCTGTCTACCTTGTGGCCAGTTTCGATAACCTACGACTGACATCAGTAGTAGGGAGAGTGGAGCTCATTGATTCCACTGAAGAGCTCTCTCTACCTTATGGCCAGTTTGGATAACCTAAGACTGACATCAGTAGTAGGGAGAGTGGAGCTCATTAATTCCACTGAAGAGCTCTGTCTATCTTATGGCCAGATTGGATAACCTAAGACTGTCATCAGTAGTAGGGAGAGTGGAGCTGATTGATTCCACTGAAGAGCTCTATCTACCTTATGGCCAGATTGGATAACCTAAGATTGACATCAGTATTAGGGAGAGTGGAGCTGATTGATTCCACTGAAGAGCTCTGTCTACCTCATGGCCAGATTGGATAACCTAAGACTGACATCAGTAGTAGGGAGAGTGGAGCTCATTGATTCCACTGAAGAGCTCTGTCTACCTTATGGTCAGATTGGATAACCTAAGAGTGACATCAGTAGTAGGGAGAGTGGAGCTCATTGATTCCACTAAAGAGCTCTGTCTACCTTATGGCCAGATTGGATAACCTAAGACTTACATCTGTAGTAGGGACAGTGGAACTCATTGATTCCACTGAAGAGCTCTGTCTACCTTATGTCCAGATTGGATAACCTAAGACTTATATCAGTAGTAGGGAGAGTGGAGCTCATTGATTCCACTGAAGAGCTCTGTCTACCTTATGGCCAGATTGGATAACCTAAGATAGACAGCAAGTATGATGCGATGGGTAGGTGGTAATAGGTTGAGGCTAGACAGTGTAATGTCTTGGGGGATGGGGTGATAAGTATAAAGTGATGGGTGATGGGGACAGGTATAGTGGAGTTCAAGGGGAGTAAAACAATATCTTATATTGACACATTATCATCACCATCTAACCTCCATTTTCTATGGTAGCATGGGTTAGACAAGTTGTCCTGTTGTGAGACAAGCCAGATCAGATGACCATGTCTTGCTCATACAGAACTGTTTGGGGCTCGGTTTCTACAGCTGGATGCCCTTCCTAACACCAACCCCACTTACAGTGTGTGTGTTTTGTCACCTACACGATCACTTTACAGTGTGTACTGGGTCCTTTTTGTCATGACACCTACACGACCACTTTACAGTGTGCACTGGGTGCTTTTTGTCATGACACCTACATGACCACTTTACAGTGAGGACTGGGTGCTTTTTGTCATGACACCTACACGACCTCTTTACAGTGAGGACTGGGTGCTTTTTGTCATGACACCTAGATGACCACTTTACAGTGTGAGCTGGGTGCTTTTTGTCATGACACCTACATGACCACTTTACAGTGTGAGCTGGGTGCTTTTTGTCATGACACCTACATGACCACTTTACAGTGTGAGCTGGGTGCTTTTTGTCATGACACCTACACGACCACTTTACAGTGAGGACTGGCTGCTTTTTGTCATGACACCTACATGACCACTTTACAGTGAGGACTGGGTGCTTTTTGTCTTGACACTTACACGACCACTTTACAGTGTGTACTGGGTGCTTTTTGTCATGACACCTACACAACCACTTTACAGTGAAGACTGGGTGCTTTTTGTCATGACACCTACACGACCACTTCACAGTGAGGACTGGCTGCTTTTTGTCATGACACCTACACGACCACTTTACAGTGAGGACTGGCTGCTTTTTGTCATGACACCTACACGACCACTTTACAGTGAGGACTGGGGGTTTATGGGAAGGGTGTGTGGGGGTTAGGGAGGTGGGTATATGGGCGTGTGTGAGAGGTGGAGTGTTAGGATGTAGGAGGGGTGTGGTAGGGGGGATGAAGGTAGTGTATACTAGATGTATGCTTCAGCCTGTACTCATGGGAAGGCGGGTCATCTGTATTCCTGCATAGTGCCAGAGATCCTGATCTTGTATCTTTAAGAGGTGCAGTTGTGCAAGGTCATCTTTTACTGCATGGCCCTACATATTTCTTTGTGTTGTGTACTGTAGCTGACTTACTTAATAATTGCATAATGATGATAGTAAAACAATTCTTTCTTATTTACAGGCAAAGGAAGACTGTCTGAATATCTTAAACTTTCTAAAACTGAAGCAGAGGAAATTATTTCAAACTTTTTAAGTAATTATTTCTTGTTAATTTACAATATCAATTATTTGTCCTTCATTTTCTCATTTTGATTAACATCAGACAATATTTTAACCTTTTTATTGCCATATTTTTAATAAATGACACTTCCTATCATTTTCAAATAATTGATTTTTGAAAATAATCAAGAATTTGGAGAGATTTAGTAATGTAACTAATTTGAAGAGATTTAGTAATGTAACTAACTTTCTCATTATTAAACTAGTGTTAGGGTGTTGGATTGGCATGGATTGGCAGTAATTGGTAGAGCGTCGGACACCATGGTTTGTGGTATAGGGTTATGTCCCTTTATGAGTTCAAATATCACCTTGGTTAGCTTTGCCTTTCATCCTTACGGGGCCGATAAAATAAAGTACCAGTAACGTACTTGGGTCAATTTAATTGATATCCCTACCCTGAAATTATTGGCTTTGTGGCTAAATGAGAAACCATTATTAACCTGGTGTCGATTGGCAGTATCTGTAGAGGGTCAGACAAAATGTTTTGTCATATTTAGTTAAGACTTTCTGTATCTGGAGTTGATAAATTACCTGTTATGTACTGGGGTTGATATAATCAACTTTTTTCCCCTTCCATCAAATTGCTGGCCTTCTGCCACTGTTAGAAAGAATTACTTGGCTGGTGTTTGGAACATAACTTAACAAAGATGCTTTCATAAAATTGTAATAGAAAGTTTTTAATTAAATAGAATTCTCTTTTTTAATTTTTGAAATAAGTACGTTCTTTTTTTTTTTAAACATATAATAAACACAATTAACTGTTGCTAGGAACCTCACAAATATAACATATAATAAACACAATTAACTGTTGCTAGGAACCTCACAAATATAAACATATAATAAACACAATTAACTGTTGCTAGGAACCTCACAAATATAACATATAATAAACACAATTAACTGTTGCTAGGAACCTCACAAATATAACATATAATAAACACAATTAACTGTTGCTAGGAACCTCACAAATATAACATATAATAAACACAATTAACTGTTGCTAGGAACCTCACAAATATAACATATAATAAACACAATTAACTGTTGCTAGGAACCTCACAAATATAACATATAATAAACACAATTAACTGTTGCTAGGAACCTCACAAATATAACATATAATAAACACAATTAACTGTTGCTAGGAACCTCACAAATATAAACATATAATAAACACAATTAACTGTTGCTAGGAACCTCACAAATATAACATATAATAAACACAATTAACTGTTGCTAGGAACCTCACAAATATAACATATAATAAACACAATTAACTGTTGCTAGGAACCTCACAAATATTACATATAATAAACACAATTAACTGTTGCTAGGAACCTCACAAATATTACATATAATAAACACAATTAACTGTTGCTAGGAACCTCACAAATATTACATATAATAAACACAATTAACTGTTGCTAGGAACCTCACAAATATTACATATAATAAACACAATTAACTGTTGCTAGGAACCTCACAAATATAACATATAATAAACACAATTAACTGTTGCTAGGAACCTCACAAATATTACATATAATAAACACAATTAACTGTTGCTAGGAACCTCACAAATATTACATATAATAAACACAATTAACTGTTGCTAGGAACCTCACAAATATTACACACCAAAATATATGACCAAAGCGAGAGAAAGAAAAAGGGGAAAGCAAAAACTAAAATGCCCATCAATTCACCTAGTGTGACAATTGGTCACACAACACAAGGGTCAATGGAATATTTTGAGGCAAGCCAACTTACTGGCAGCATTACTACAATTGTGTGTGTTAAATGATGGAAACTATATTTTTTAAATCAATAATTTTGAATAGATTAACTCAAAATTGAGTATGAAAAGAAATAATTAAGGTTGATCTATCATATTGAATTGATGAAAATTGGATTCTATGCTTTACAGAGTGTACTGGGTGTATTTTATTGACACCACCACTAATACTTTACAGAGTGCACTGGGTGTATTTTATCATAGCACCAACACTACTATTTTACATAGTGTACTGGGTGTATTTTTTATGACACTACTACCACTTTACAGAGTGTACTAGGTGTATTTTATTATGACATGACTACTACCACTTTACTGGGTGTGTTTTATTATGACACCACCACTACCATTTTACAGAGTGTACTGGGTGTATTGTTTTGTGGTTCAAGAACTAGAGAGGTCATGTGCTCATCAAGTCAGAAGGATCCTCTCAAAACCTATATTATCTTTGTTTAATAATAATAAAATGATTGTGTACAGTGCTCAGGTGCACTACAACTCATCAAAGGTGCATGTATAGTACATAGAATAATATACAAATGTCAGGGAAGTGAATGGTGTATGAGTCATGATATACATGTGTGCGTGTGTATGGAGGGGGAACATTAGATGTTGTGTTGGCGAATCTCGGGAAACATGGAGGTTTTAAAGGATGCAGTGTCTCAACATCTAACAACTGATGCAGGTAGTTTGTTCCATGCTTCAGCAATTCTGAGCGTGAAAAAATGTTTCCGAAAGTCGTGGGAGCTGTTTTCTGACTTTGTAGGCATGCCCTTGTGTGTTAAACACATGGAAATCAAAAAGGTACTCAGGGTTGTTGTTGGCAAGATGGTTAATAATATTGTGGGTGTTTACCAAGTTAGTTGCCAGGCGTCGGAGCTTCAATGTATCCATGCCCAGGGAAGCAAGGTGTTCAGAGTATGGTAGATGCCTGATGGAGGGTATTTGCTTGGTTGCATGTCTCTGAACAGTTTCCAGAAGATCAATATTCTGAGCAAGATATGGGTTCCAGACTGGTGATGCAAATTCTAAGTGTGATCATCAACACTTTATTCTACAGTCTCTTACTACATTAACATTGTGTGTCACAGTGTTTTTACAGGTGAGCAGGTATTAAAATAAGTATGACACTAGTAATTACTTTCATATTTACTAATCTTAAACATAACATATTATATTACAGAAAAATTCTCGGCAGTAAACAAATTTTCTGTGGAAACAATAAAATTTTGTCGGCAACATGGTAAGTTGTAATTACATCTCTAATTGATCAATATATATTGTGGAATGGAGTTGATCCTGACAGGACCCGCTGGAAGGAGTGTTTGAGGACTCTGCCCCTACAACCCTCTCCAACATCCCTTCCAACCTCTGCTCCCTGCCACCACTCTCATGAGAATCCCTTCCAACCTCTCCTCCACTCCACCACACTCACCAAAATCCCTTCCAACTTCTCCTCCCCGCCACCACTCTCATGAGAATCCCTTCCCACCTCCCCTCACCACCACTCATATATACACAATCTACAGTCTTCCCCATTCAACTATATTCACTAGCTACTAGTTGTGTTTTTCATGTCACCAGTTTACTCTCAGCTCAAAAATTACTCACATCAACATTTTTTAATTTTGCAGTTTATTTAATTTAATTCAACAATATATATTCTCTACAGGACAGACACAGACATTGTGTTTATATATATATTATATATAGAGAGGGGGGGGGAGTTTATGACTGAATAATGTACTATTGATAACTATTAAAACTCTAAATAACTGCCAATCAAAATATATTGTTACTATACTGACATAAAATAATAATAATGAAAATGATTGTTTACAGTGCTCAGGTGCACTACAACTCATCAAAGGTGCATGTATAGTACATAGAATAATGTACAAATGTCAGGAAAGTGAACAGTGTATGAGTCACAGACACACACACTAAGGCATCATCATCACTTCCATTTTTCTACGCTAACATAGGTTAGATGAGTTGTCCCACTGTGAGACAAACCAGATCAGATGGTTGTGTCTTACTCATACAGAACTGTTTCTGGCTAGGTTTCTCCAGCTGGATGCCCTCCCTAATGCCAACCACATTTACAGTGTGGGCTGGGTGCTTTTTGTTGTGACAGCTACATGACCACTTTACAGTGTGGACTGGCTGTTTTTTGTTATGATACCTACACAACTATTTTACAGTGTGGACTGGGTGCTTTTTGTCATGTCACCAACACAACCATTTCACATCTCCATGTAAATATGTGTTTCTGTATTTAAAACTAAACACTTTGCTTTATGGATCCTTATATCCTCCTAAAAATACACAAATATTTGTATAAATACATTAAACATTGAAGTATATTTAAATATCACCTAACAATCACCTTTAGAAAATGTTTTGAATTTTCTCATTTCTCTAAATACATTCTAAGAGCTATTATTTTAATGGTACAAGAAATCCCCCCCTTCCCCAAAAATTGATGAGAATAATTGCTATCAACTAGAAGATCCAATATGTTATTCCTATGGTTTGACAACAGGCATTTTGCTATTGCATGAAATATATTTTGTAAAGCAACATTTTCTTACTTGCTACTGTCATATTTTTATGCCAATGTTCGACATCATACATATACAGATTGTTAGATAACAGAAGATATGGATATATTTTTATAAATATTTATATATAGCTATACATATATGTGTATATATAAAGATATTTTATAATTATAAATTATATATAGCTGTAGTAATAGCCTCTTAGTTTAAATCCCTCTTTCTCTTTCTTTCTACTATATTCTCTACAATTTGCCAATTATCAAGTACAAAATCTTGCCATACAAAATATATTTTATGCAACAGAAAAATGGCCATTGTCAAAGGATAGAAATAGCATATTGTATCTTTTAGCTGGTAACAATTCTTCTTATCAATTTGAAACAAAATAAAATTCCCTTATGTAGTCTATCTATCTGGTTCCCTCGTGCAGTCTGAAAAAAATGAATTTCCATTGTATGCAACTATTTTATCAAATTTTTTTTTTTTTTTTTTCATTTAACTTTTGTAATTTCTTTCTCCTCATAAATATTTGTTCTTTATTATATATTAAATCATCATCATCATTGTTTAACGTCTATTTTTCCTTCTAGCTATTTAAATCATTTCTGTTATAAGAAACCACTGCTTTATTCCATCATATGTGTTTTATTTTGTGATATTTCTGTCAATAGCCAACAATATTGTTGCTGTTTGACTCTATACTTGCGCTCAGAGAACAGACTTTGGGTTAAAAGTATTCTACCCAGCACCATTCTACCTTTCTTTCACATGTCGTATATAGAGGGCTACATTGTCCAATGCACCTCTCATTTTTAAAGACAGTAGGGTGTAATTTAACCATTTCATTACAATATTTCTCACAAAAGACACTACCTGATATTAAATAATTTTGAAAGTAATCAAGTATTTGGAAGGATTTTCATGATTAAACTGATGGGCAGTGGATTAGCAGTATTGGTAGGGCACCGGACACCATGCTTTGCAGATTACAGTTGCATCCCCTTTTTGTTCTGAGTTAAAATCCCGCCGAGGTCAACTTTGTCTTTCATCCTTACAGGATCAATATAATAAAGTACCAGTAATGCACTGGGGTTGATTTAATCGACTTTCCTCTCCCCAAAAATTATTGGCCATGTGTCTAAATCAGAAACCAATATTAAACTGAATGCTTGGAACCTAATTTAATGAAGATTCTTACATAAAATTATAAGTTTTTGTAGATAAATATAAACACTTTAATATTAATAACTTTGTAAATTAAATTAGAAGCTTTTGCCAATTTTTTTTACTACTGAAAGAGAGAGAATGATGGACAAGATCTGACTCATTCGCTTACCAAATGGGGTGGAACTCATCAAATCAGACCAAGGAAATAATTGTTTCTACTTTAGGCACAAGGCCAGCAATTATCCAGTACATTACTGGTACTTTATTTTATCGACCCCGTAAAGATGAAAGGCAAAGTTAACCTCGGCGGGATTTGAACTCAGAATGTAAAGGGACGTAACTATGCTAGAAAGCATGGCGTCCAACCCTCTACCAGTACTGCCAATTCACCGCCCTAGGAAATAATGTCCTTGGGCAAGACACTTTATTTCCCATTACTCCAGTTCACTCAGTTGGAAGAAATGAATTACATTATTAGTGCCAAGCTGTATCGACCTTTGGCTTACCCTTGGACAACATCAGTGGGTGTGGAGAGAGACGACTGATAGGATGGGCAACTGCTGGTCTTTCACAAAAACACCTTGAATGGGCTTGGGCCTCAGAAGGAAACTTTGTAGGTGCAAAATCCAAGGTCATTTATGACCAAAGGGAGTATTTTATAAATATATATATCATCACTAACTACTACAAGGGCAAAGGTGATGTGTTTAGACAGAAAGAACTACCGTGGCATCAAACTGGTGAACCAGGTCATGGAAGTTACAGTCATTGTACAACTGATTAGGGATTGAATTAACCTAGATGAGATACAGTTCAGATTTGTGCCAGGAAAAAAAATACCACAGATGCCCTCTTCCTTGTGAGGCAACTGCAGGAGAAGTATCCAGCTAAAGCCCTCTACTTAGCATTTGTCTACCTAGAGAAAGCTTTTGACAGGGTCCCCTGTTCTGTAATCTGGTGTGCATTTAGGAAACTATGAGTAGAATAGTGGCTAGTGAGGGCAGTATAAGCCATTTTAGTAGAATATTAATTATGATAGTTATATTGTATCAACAGAAGTCACCAATATAGCAGACATTTAAGAGTCACCAGTTTAGCAGAAAGTAATATCATGCCATGTAATAATATCAACGATAATAATAATAATAATAATGATGTATTTTGTTGTAGCAGGACAGGGATGGTTTGGTTATATCAATAAATGTAACGGTTTTGTTATATGGCAATATTAGTTGAATTGAGGTTCGGCTATAAGTCCCAGGTTCTGGCGCTGCAGTGATAATAACTCTGGAAAGAATCTTTCCATATCACATTTAAAGGCTATGGCTGTGGTAATAGCATCACAAGACTTTACAATGTTTTTTACATAATTTATTTACAAACCAATTACAAAGGTTGAGCTGGAATACCAAACAAAGGAATAAACAAATTAAGAGTTTAGAAGGTACGGTCGACTGGCTGAGGTGCTGGCCAGGCCGTAGTTATGTTGTTGTCGTTACATATTGGCTAGTGTCGAACGACAAAAGAAAAATGGTGTTTACCTTTCCATGATTAAAGCTGCAAGAGACAGTATATCAAAAGAAAGCAGGAAAATCTCTGTTTAGATGGAAGCTGGTAAAATATATTCGTGCGCGGCTCACAATTGACCTGACTTAGCCAAATCACGCACAAATAGCCTATCAATGTGCCAATGTACAGAGGTGCTGTCAGCAAGCTTAAAGTTAATAATGACTATAGTGAGGAGGTTAGTGTGCAAGTTGGGGTCTACCAAGGCTTCATCCTTAGCCCTCCCCTATTAATTATCGTCCATCAGGCTATAACAGAAGTGTTTAAAACAAGATGCCCTTGGGAACTCCTGTATGCGGATGATCTAACTCTCATAGCTGAATCTATGGCAGAACTAGAGAAAAAATTCCTGACCTGGAATCAAAACCTAGAATCAAAAGTTAACTTGTCAAAGACCAAAGTTCTAATATGTAGTAAGGAAAACAAGGTCCTGATCTTTTCAGGGAAATGGCCCTACTCAGTGTGTAGGAAAGGGGTGGGTAGAAATTCTATCCTCTGTCCCAAATGCAAACTATGGGTACACAAGAGATGTAGTGGGATCTCTGATAGTTTAGCTAAGAATGTAGGTTTTACTTTTGGCAGTTGTACAGGAGCAATAACAAACACTCACAGGAAACAAGTGTTATCAAATTCTTGGAAGGTTCCATAGAACCAGTTGACAGCTTCTGTTACCTTGGTTACCAAATTAGCAGTGGAGGTGGATATTCCAAAAGTACAGTAGCCAGAGTGAGAACGGGATGGAAAAAGTTCAGGAAGCTACCGCTGTTAGCTACAAAAGCTTTTCCCCCCAAAATGAAGGACAGATTGTATGATGCATGTATATGAAGAGCAAAGTTACATGGTAGTGAGAGCTGGGCATTGTGTGAAGAGGATCTGCGAAGATTGGGAAGAAATGAAACTGGAATGCTTCGATGGATGTGTAATAGTAATATACATGGACAGCTAAGCATAAATGAACTAAGAGAGAAATTAGGCATAAGCAGGATCCGATGCAGTATGCAGGAGAGGAGATTGCATTGGTATGGTCATGTGATGTGTATGAAAGATGACAGCTGTGTAAAAAAGTGCAGGGCTATCAAAAATGATGGAAGCTATGGAGTAGGAAGATCCAGGAAGGCCTGGGGTGAGATGATAAAAGCTGACCTTGCACAATTACACCTCTCAACGGCAATGACACAGGATCGAGATCTCTGGTGTTATGCAGTAATACAGAAGACCCACCTTTCCGTGTGCACAGGTTGAAGCATACATCTTCTATGCACGGTTTTCCCTTACCTCCCCCTTCCATACACCTACCACGTACTAATACCCCATCCTTCATCCACACCCCACCCTTCTCCAGATAAGTACCCCATGCACCTCCTTCACCCCAGCCCCCAGTCCACACTTCCAAACAAGGGGTCAAGGGAACTCTTCAGCTAATGAAGGTGATTTTCACAATAAATACACCCAGCCCACTTTGTCCACCTGTTTGTGATAAGATGGTCATCTAAAACTGTCAAAGAGTTGGGAGAACCCTTCAGATGTGTCAAGGACATGACAATTCCCCCTAGTGTTGGCATCACAATAAAATGTACTTGGTAGTATGTGGGATCATATGTGAGATACAGGCTACCAACCTGTGGGTAAGGTGCAGGAACTTAAGTGTGGTCCCGATCAACTGTTGTCAGTACCTCCACTTTTAGTACCAGCCCCTTCTGGTGATGACCCACCCATCCAGTGTTGCACACAAAACCTTGCCTGGGGTGTTAAGGTCGTTAAGTGTGCATGAACCTTCAAGACTGGGGCAGATGATGATGATGATTGATCTATTTCAGGATTCACTTGTACTATTTTCAAACGAAGGAGAATGATACCAAACATTAACCATCCAGCAACACAAGTAAGGTCCCAAGCAGAGCGACAGGCATTTAACTTCTGTGTTCAGGGTAGGTGATATTTTAAGTATAATTTGTATTGTTATCAATGCCTCCCCAGTGCTGGTGCCATGATAAAAAACACCCAGCTCACTCTATAAAGTGGTTGTGCTGGTGCCATGATAAAATGCACCCAGCTCACTCTGTAAAGTGGTTGTGCTGGTATCACAATAAAAAGCACCCAGTCTACCCAGTAAAGTGACAGTGCTAATGCCTGACCAATCTAACCTCAGTATGTGAAGCACAGTAAAATGACGTTAAACAATGATGATAATTATAGATTAAGTGATTGTTATCATTCCATTCTCTCCCCAATGTTTTTCAATAATTAAATTAGACACTGTATATATTATAGAAGGTAAATGTATTTTTGTAGTTAGCTTTAACCCTTAAAGTCCTGTACCACATGAAACCGCATTAGCAAGACATACTTGAAGTGTACAAAACAGCACAATGACAGAACTGGAGTCTTTACTCTAATACTATGTATACATATTCACAGCAATCTATCCCCTAGTAAAGAGACTACAAACATTTAAATTAACAAACCTGTTTTTAGATATTTTCTACTAAATCAATACAGGAAGATAAGAGTTCATTCAACAGAACTTATATCTCAAAGCAGAAGGAATTTCTGTTGACTCTTATTTCTATTAGAATCACAGACATCACTGTAGATGTAGACATATCTCCATGTAGATATATCTCCATGTAGATGTAGACATATCTCCATGTAGATATAGATGTAGACATATCTCCATGTAGATGTAGATGTAGACATATCTCCATGTATATGTAGATGTAGACATATCTCCATGTAGATGTAGACATATCTCCATGTATATGTAGACATATCTCCATGTAGATGTAGACATATCTCCATGTAGATGTAGATGTAGACATATCTCCATGTAGATGTAGATGTAGACATATCTCCATGTAGATGTAGACATATCTCCATGTATATGTAGATGTAGACATATCTCCATGTAGATGTAGATGTAGACATATCTACATGTATATGTAGATGTAGACATATCTCCATGTAGATGTAGATGTAGACATATCTCCATGTATATGTAGACATATCTCCATGTAGATGTAGATGTAGACATATCTCCATGTAGATGTAGATGTAGACATATCTCCATGTATATGTAGACATATCTCCATGTAGATGTAGATGTAGACATATCTACATGTAGATGTAGATGTAGACATATCTACATGTAGATGTAGATGTAGACATATCTCCATGTATATGTAAATGTAGACATATCTCCATGTAGATGTAGATGTAGACATATCTACATGTATATGTAGATGTAGACATATCTACATGTAGATGTAGACATATCTACATGTATATGTAGATGTAGACATATCTACATGTAGATGTAGACATATCTACATGTAGATGTAGACATATCTACATGTAGATGTAGACATATCTACATGTAGATGTAGATGTAGACATCTATATGTATATGTAGATGTAGACATATCTCCATGTATAAGTAGAAATATCTCCATGTAGATGTAGATGTAGACATATCTACATGTATAAGTAGAAATATCTCCATGTAGATGTAGATGTAGACATATCTACATGTAGATGTAGACATATCTACATGTATAAGTAGAAATAGCTCCATGTAGATGTAGATGTAGACATATCTACATGTATAAGTAGAAATAGCTCCATGTAGATGTAGATGTAGACATATCTACATGTAGATGTAGACATATCTACATGTATAAGTAGAAATAGCTACATGTAGATGTAGATGTAGACATATCTACATGTAGATGTAGACATATCTACATGTAGAAATGTGTAGATGTAGACATATCTACATGTAGATGTAGATGTAGACATATCTACAAGGGTTGACTGAAAAGTTCATAGGCTGACCAAGATACTCTCATGGAATGACCAGATGAGGTTTATTTTTCAACATATCCCTGGAAAGAAACAATGCAGTTATTAATAAGAGTTGAAATTAATGCATGCAAGATTTGACAGCTCTAACATCACTCCTTCATAGTGAACCTATGACCCCTTGTATATTCAGTTGTATCATCCCAACAAATTTGAGACTTTGCACAACTGTAAGAATTATTTATATAATCAATATAGTCGACAACCTTCTCTTTGCCATTTTCAAATTGGAAGAAAATCTCTTCACTGGTGAGATTAGTGAAAATCTGTTAGATAAATATTTTAGCAGGGTATTAAATGCAGGACATGATGGGCAGAATAATTAAATTTATAAACAAATGATCACTAGGTAATTAGTTAAAAATAGTTCTGCTGTATGTATTACAATCTGGTGATGATGATGATGATGATGGAAACTTCCTATATATATATGTGTGTATATACACACACACACGCATATATATATAGCAAGTGCATTGCTTAAGTGGTTAGACTGTCAGGCTTACAATCGTGAAGTTAAAAAAAAAAACGAATAATGTAAATTATTGTGTACAGTGCTCAGGTGCACTACAAATCATCAAAGGTGCATGTATAGTACATAGAATAATGTACAAATGTCAGCAAAGTGAACAGTGTATGTGTCATGATATTCACACAGACACACACACCACACACACATTCATGTATGTGTATGGAAGGGGAATATCAGGTCTAGTGTTGGCGAATTTCAGGAAGTATGGAAGTTTTGAAGGATGCAGTGTCCCAACAGCTAACAACTAATGCAAATGGTTTGCTCCATGCTTCAGCAACACTGAGCCTGGACAGGGTTGTGTGTTGTGTTCTTGAACAAGACACTTTATTTCATGTTGCTCCAGTTTACTCAGTTGTAGAAATGAGTTGTGATCTCACAGGTTCCAAGCTGTATCAGCCATTGCCTTTACCTTGGACAACATCGGTGACATATAGATAGGCGACTGCTGGTCTTCCACAAACAACCTTGCCCAGTCATGTGCCTCGAGTGCAAATCCCATGATCACTCATGACCAAAGGAGTCTTTTAATAGGAGATAAATAAAATCCCCTGACGATGCTTTAGTGTGATATGCTAATATTGAAGTTAAAATATGTGTAGACATTAATAAAATGATATGAAATACCTCTTTAGTTGTCAATCGATTTTATATATATATATTAAAATTTAGCTTCATCATAGCTGTGTGTATATATATATATATCAGTCTAACCCATGCTAGCGTGGAAGAACGGACGTAAAACGGTGATGATGATGATGATGATATATATATATGTATGTGTGTGTGTGAATTTCGTATATATTTAAAGATGTACATTATTTTTAATAAATAAACATTTTGAAAGCCAAGTTATGAATATTGAAAAGCTGACAGCTGGAATCTGATAGATGGCCCTGGCCTTCAGCCTTTCAATATTCATAGCTTGGATTTCAAACTGCTTATTTATTAAACATACCCTCTATCTTTAAATATACAAAATTCACATACATATATATATGGAGGCAAGCTGTACTAGCAATAACAATTAATTTGGCTGTCTGTGTATCATTAATTTCTTCTTATTTTGGATTGGCAGTATCGGTAGAGGGTCGGACGCCATGCTTTCCAGCATAGTTACGTCCCTTTACGATCTGAGTTCAAATCCCGCCGAGGTTGACTTTGCCTTTCATCCTTACGGGGTCGATAAAATAAAGTACCAGTAATGCACTGGGTAATTGCTGGCCTTGTGCCTAAAGTAGAAACAATTAATTTCTTATTTTTATTGTGACCCAGTAAGGATTATTTAAGTAAATCTATCATGTTTATACCATGTGAAGGCGCATGGCTTAGTGGTTAGAACATTGGGCTTGCAATTGAGAGGTTGTGAGTTCAATTCTTGGACTGGGTGATGTGTTGTTTCCTTGAGCAAGACACTTTATTTCACGTTGTTCCAGTTTACTCAGCTGTAGAAATGAGATGATTGGACTGGAGTCCCTTTCATTAAATCACCGAAGCCACCTCCAACGAGATATACCTTGGAGGAGGCCAGCTAAACCTGCATAGGTGTGAGCTGTCACACACATACCATCTGATGACATCAGCTAATGTTTTGTGTCACAGTCTGGTGGCATAAGTTAATCAGCGACAGAAATACATATCATCCAACAATAAAGGAAGTTACTGGAATCCGGTCTTCTCGTGTTTTTCATTGAAATATATATATATATATCATCATTATCAACACCACCATCATCATCACCACCATCATCATCATTATCATCACCACCACCATCATCATCATCACCATTTAATGTCCATTTTCCATGCTAACATGGGTTAGATGAGTTGTCCCATTGTGAGACAAGCCAGGTCAGATGACCATGTCTTGCTCATACAGAACTGGTTTTAACTTGATTTCTATGGTTGGATGTCCTTCCTAACACCAACCATATTATATTTCCAGTGTGTAGCTAGGTATACACGACCACTTGTGTGTGATTATATGTTTATCTATTATTAGGCTCTGCAGCTGACCTTTGTAAAGCTGCCATGCTGCAAATTGAAAGAGTGTTTTTCCAAGAAAGCCACCTACAAACCAGGTATTTATTTCAAATTAATTTATATACTTTATACTTTCATTACACGTTTCTTGATACCAGTTGTACAATCCAGCATTGCCAAAATGACAAATATGGCCATTTGTTTTTTGTTTTTTTTTGTTTTTTTTCTGTTTAACTCAACTCAATTGTGCAAGCTGTTGTCTTCTTCCAATAACATGATTCAGGCTAACTAATGTCCTCGGAAATAGCTTTAATTTCCCACTTTCAAGGAATATGTCTTTGTTGTGATTTCATAACTTAAAACATTGGTTACAAAAATGTTGCTATTTATAATAATGTCATATAAAGAGAATGTTATAACTCAGGCTCCTACAGTTTTGCTGATGTGAAGAGCTGCAAAAATATTCTGACCAAAAGGTTCTAGAAGTGTAAAAGTTTTAAAAGTCCTGGTAAACCAGCTGTGTATGTCTTTGATATGTTGTCATTTGTCAATGTTAATACTAGTAGCAGTAATAAATAAAGGATAGACAAAGAATAACACAGTGGTACCAGCGGTCGATGACAACTTTTTTTCCGTCTTTTAAGGGTCTTCACTCTATTTTATAAGCATTCTTTATAGCATTTCTGCGCTTGAACACTCTCTTTATACTTATATATATCATCATCATCATTTTACGTCCACTTTTCCCTGCTTGCAAGGGTGGGACGGGAACTGATTCTGGCTTGATTTCTACAGCTGGATGCCCTTCCTAACACCAACCTCATTTACAGTGAGTGCTGGGTGCTTTTTTTCCGTGGCACCTCCATGACCACTTTGCAGTGGAATGATAGGGACCCCAGTCCCTATCATCTCATTTCTACAGCTGAGTAAACTGGAGCAATGTGAAATAAAATGTCTTGCTCAAGGAAACAACACATCACCCTTTATTTCACATTGCTCCAGTTTACTCAGCTGTAGAAATATATATTCTCAGTGCATCAAAAGCTGAAAATCTGGATTTGTCCACTGTTTACATATGGATGCCTGTCTCTCTTCCTACCTGCTGACACCTGGAAGCTGTTGTCTAATTAAAATGACAGGAAGGGATTCGTCATGGCTCCTTAGCTTAATGGTTAAAGTGTCTACCTGGTAGCTGGAGGATATAGGGTCCAATTCCTTATAACAGCAGATGGCAACTTCTTTTTCCATCTTTTAAGGGACTTCACCCTATTTTTTAAGCTATCTTTATAGCATTTCTTCTGAACTTGAGGACTTTCTTTATATTTATATATATCATTCATAATTTGGCATTAATAATATACTGGTTAGATGCCCTTCCTATCACTAGCACTAGAGAGGTTGCCTTACTGGACTCAGTGGCCCTCCCAACTCCATATTTTGGCATGGTTTTAATGGCTGAATATATATATATATATATATATATATTCTCAGCGCTTCAAAACTCAAAGATTCAGCTTCATATGTTACATGTGGACAGTAGAAACTTTGCCAGAATGGAATGTATGAGTGATACAGTGATCTTAGCTGTCTGTCCCCAGAACAGGACAGTCCTATGAGTGATACAGTGATCTTAGCTGTCTGTCCCCAGAACAGGACAGTCCTATGAGTGATACAGTGATCTTAGCTGTCTGTCCCCAGAACATGACAGTCCTATGAGTGAGACACAGTCATCTTAGCTGTCTGTCCCCAGTACATGACAGTCCTGTGAGTGAGACACAGTCATCTTAGCTGTCTATCTATCCCCAGAACATGACAGTCCTGTGAGTGAGACACAGTCATCTTAGCTGTCTGTCCCCAGAACATGACAGTCCTATGAGTGAGACACAGTCATCTTAGCTGTCTGTCTGTCCCCAGAACATGACAGTCCTATGAGTGAGACACAGTCATCTTAGCTGTCTGTCCCCAGTACATGACAGTCCTGTGAGTGAGACACAGTCATCTTAGCTGTCTGTCTGTCCCCAGTACATGACAGTCCTATGAGTGAGACACAGTCATCTTAGCTGTCTGTCTGTCCCCAGTACATGACAGTCCTATGAGTGAGACACAGTCATCTTAGCTGTCTGTCTGTCCCCAGAACATGACAGTCCTATGAGTGAGACACAGTCATCTTAGCTGTCTATCCCCAGAACATGACAGTCCTATGAGTGAGACACAGTCATCTTAGCTGTCTGTCTGTCCCCAGTACATGACAGTCCTATGAGTGAGACACAGTCATCTTAGCTGTCTGTCCCCAGTACATGACAGTCCTGTGAGTGAGACACAGTCATCTTAGCTGTCTGTCTGTCCCCAGAACATGACAGTCCTATGAGTGAGACACAGTCATCTTAGCTCTCTGTCCCCAGAACAGGACAGTCCTATGAGTGAGACACAGTCATCTTAGCTGTCTGTCTGTCCCCAGAACATGACAGTCCTATGAGTGAGACACAGTCATCTTAGCTGTCTGTCCCCAGAACATGACAGTCCTATGAGTGAGACACAGTCATCTTAGCTGTCTGTCTGTCCCCAGAACATGACAGTCCTATGAGTGAGACACAGTCATCTTAGCTGTCTATCTATCCCCAGTACATGACAGTCCTATGAGTGAGACACAGTCATCTTAGTTGTCTGTCCCCAGAACATGACAGTCCTATCAGTGAGACACAGTCATCTTAGCTGTCTGTCTATCCCCAGTACATGACAGTCCTATGAGTGAGACACAGTCATCTTAGCTGTGTCTCCCCCGAACATGACAGTCCTATGAGTGAGACACAGTCATCTTAGCTGTCTGTCCCCAGAACATGACAGTCCTATGAGTGAGACACAGTCATCTTAGCTGTCTGTCCCCAGAACATGACAGTCCTATGAGTGAGACACAGTCATCTTAGCTGTCTGTCCCCAGAACATGACAGTACTATGAGTGAGACACAGTCATCTTAGCTGTCTATCTATCCCCAGAACATGACAGTCCTATCAGTGAGACACAGTCATCTTAGCTGTCTATCTATCCCCAGAACATGACAGTCCTATGAGTGAGACACAGTGAAATCTCATGTCTACACTATAGCCAAGAAATCACATGTCTCCACTATAGCCAAGAAATCACATATCTCCACTATAGCCAAGAAATCACATGTCCCCACTATAGCCAAGAAATCACATGTCTCCACTATAGCCAAGAAATCACATGTCCCCACTATAGCCAAGAAATCACATGTCTCCACTATAGCCAAGAAATCACATGTCCCCACTATAGCCAAGAAATCACATGTCTCCACTATAGCCAAGAAATCACATGTCCCCACTATAGCCAAGAAATCACATGTCCCCACTATAGCCAAGAAATCACATGTCCCCACTATAGCCAAGAAATCACATATCTCCACTATAGCCAAGAAATCACATGTCCCAACTATAGCCAAGAAATCACATGTCCCAACTATAGCCAAGAAATCACATGTCCCCACTATAGCCAAGAAATCACATGTCCCCACTATAGCCAAGAAATCACATATCTCCACTGTAGCCAAGAAATCACATATCTCCACTATAGCCAAGAAATCACATGTCCCTACTATAGCGAAGAAATCACATGTCTCCACTATAGCCAAGAAATCACATATCTCCACTATAGCCAAGAAATCACACGACCCCACTATAGCCAAGAAATCACATGTCCCCACTATAGCCAAGAAATCACATGTCTCCACTATAGCCAAGAAATCACATGTCCCCACTATAGCCAAGAAATCACATATCTCCACTATAGCCAAGAAATCACATGTCCCCACTATAGCCAAGAAATCACATGTCTCCACTATAGCCAAGAAATCACATGTCCCCGCTATAGCCAAGAAATCACATGTCTCCACTATAGCCAAGAAATCACATGTCCCCACTATAGCCAAGAATTCACATATCTCCACTATAGCCAACAAATCACATGTCCCCACAATAGCCAAGAAATCACATGTCTCCACTATAGCCAAGAAATCACATGTCCCCATTATAGCCAAGAAATCACATATCTCCACTATAGCCAAGAAATCATATGTCCCCACTATAGCCAAGAAATTACATATCTCCACTATAGCCAAGAAATCACATGTCCCCTCTATAGCCAAGAAATCACATGTCTCCACTATAGCCAAGAAATCACATATACCCACTATAGCCAAGAAATCACATGTCCCCACTATAGCCAAGAAATCACATGTCTGCACTATAGCCAGGAAATCACATATCTCCACTATAGCCAAGAAATCACATGTCTCCACTATAGCCAAGAAATCACATGTCTCCACTATAGCCAAGAAATCACATATCTCCACTATAGCCAAGAAATCACATGTCCCCACTATAGCCAAGAAATCACATGTCCCCACTATAGCCAAGAAATCACATATCTCTACTATAGCCAAGAAATCACATGTCCCCACTATAGCCAAGAAATCACATATCTCCACTATAGCCAAGAAATCACATGTCCCCACTATAGCCAAGAAATCACATGTCCCCACTATAGCCAAGAAATCACATATCTCCACTATAGCCAAGAAATCACATGTCCCCACTATAGCCAAGAAATCACATATCTCCACTATAGCCAAGAAATCACATGTTCCCACTATAGCCAATAAATCACATGACTCCACTATAGCCAAGAAATCACATGTCTCCACTATAGCCAAGAAATCACATGTCCCCACTATAGCCAAGAAATCACATGTTCACACTATAGCCAAGAAATCACATGTCTCCACTATAGCCAAGAAATCACATATCTCCACTATAGCCAAGAAATCACATGTCCCCACTATAGCCAAGAAATCACATAGCCCCTGTATAGCCAAGAAATCACATATCTCCACTGTAGCCAAGAAATCACATGTCCCCACTATAGCCAAGAAATCACATATCTCCACTATAGCCAAGAAATCACATGTCCCCACTATAGCCAAGAAATCACATGTCTCCACTATAGTCAAGAAATCACATATCTCCACTATAACCAAGAAATCACATGTCCCCACATATAGCCAAGAAATCACATGTCCCCACTATAGCCAAGAAATCACGGGTCTCCACTATAGCCAAGAAATCACATGTCCCCACTATAGCCAAGAAATCACATATCTCCACTATAGCCAAGAAATCACATGTCCCCACTATAGCCAAGAAATCACATGTCTCAACTATAGCCAAGAAATCACATGTCCCCACTATAGACAAGAAATCACATATCTCCACTATAGCCAAGAAATGGCATGTCCCCACTATAGCCAAGAAATCACATGTCCCCACTATAGCCAAGAAATCACGACTCCACTATAGCCTAGAAATCACATGTCTCCACTATAGCTAAGAAATCGCATGTCCCCACTATAGCCAAGAAATCTCATGTCTCCACTATAGCCAAGAAATCACATGTCCCCACTATAGCCAAGAAATCACATATCTCCACTATAGCCAAGAAATCACATGTCCCCACTATAGCCAAGAAATCACATGTCCCCACTATAGCTAAGAAATCACATGTCTCCACTATAGCCAAGAAATCACATGTCCCCACTATATCCAAGAAATCACATATCTCCACTATAGCCAATAAATCACATGTCCCCACTATATCCAAGAAATCACATATCTCCACTATAGCCAAGAAATCACATGTCCCCACTATAGCCAAGAAATCACATGCCTCCACTATAGCCAAGAAATCACAAATCTCCACTATAGCCAATAAATCACATGTCTCCACTATAGCCAAGAAATCACATGTCCCCACTATAGCCAAGAAATCACATGTCTCCACTATAGCCAAGAAATCACATATCTCCACTATAGCCAAGAAATCACATGTCCCCACTATAGCCAAGAAATCACATGTCTCCACTATAGCCAAGAAATCACATGTCCCCACTATAGCCAGGAAATCACATATCTCCACTATTTCCAAGAAATCACATGTCCCCACTATAGCCAAGAAATCACATGTCTCCACTATAGCCAAGAAATCACATATCTCCACTATAGCCAAGAAATCACATGTCCCCACTATAGCCAAGAAATCACATGTCTCCACTATAGCCAAGAAATCACATGTCCCCACTATAGCCAGGAAATCACATATCTCCACTATTTCCAAGAAATCACATGTCCCCACTATAGCCAAGAAATCACATGTCTCCACTATAGCCAAGAAATCACATATCTCCACTATAGCCAAGAAATCACATGTCCCCACTATAGCCAAGAAATCACATGTCTCCACTATAGCCAAGAAATCACATGTCCCCACTATAGCCAGGAAATCACATATATCCACTATTTCCAAGAAATCACATGTCCCCACTATAGCCAAGAAATCACATGTCTCCACTATAGCCAAGAAATCACATGTCCCCACTATAGCCAAGAAATCACATGTCCCCACTATAGCCAAGAAATCACATGTCTCCACTATAGCCAAGAAATCACATATCTCCACTATAGCCAAGAAATCACATGTCCCCACTATAGCCAAGAAATCACATGTCTCCACTATAGCCAAGAAATCACATGTCCCCACTATAGTCAGGAAATCACATATCTCCACTATTTCCAAGAAATCACATGTCCCCACTATAGCCAAGAAATCACATGTCTCCACTATAGCCAAGAAATCACATATCTCCACTATAGCCAAGAAATCACATGTCCCCACTATAGCCAAGAAATCACATGTCTCCACTATAGCCAAGAAATCACATGTCCCCACTATAGCCAGGAAATCACATATCTCCACTATTTCCAAGAAATCACATGTCCCCACTATAGCCAAGAAATCACATGTCCCCACTATAGCTAAGAAATCTCATGTCTCCACTATAGCCAAGAAATTACATATCCCCGCTATAGCCAAGAAATCACATGTCTCTACTATAGCCAAGAAATCACATATCCCCACTATAGCCAAGAAATCACATGTCTCCACTATAGCCAAGAAATCACAGGTCCCCACTATAGCCAAGAAATCACATGTCTCCACTATAGTCAAGAAATCACATATCTCCACTATAGCCAAGAAATCACATGTCCCCATTATAGCCAAGAAATCACATGTCTCCACTATAGCCAAGAAATCACATATCTCCACTATAGCCAATAAATCACATGTCTCCACTATAGCCAAGAAATCACATGTCCCCACTATAGCCAAGAAATCTCATGTCTCCACTATAGCCAAGAAATCACATGTCCCCACTATAGCCAAGAAATCACATGTCCCCACTATAGCCAAGAAATCACATATCTCCACTATAGCCAAAAAATCACATATCTCCACTATAGCCAAGAAATCACATGTCCCAACTATAGCCAAGAAATCACATGTCCCCACTATAGACAAGAAATCACATGTCTCCACTATAGCCAACGAATCACATATCTCCACTATAGCCAAGAAATCACATGTCCCCACTATAGCCAAGAAATCACATATCTCCACCATATCCAAGAAATCACATGTCCCCACTATAGCCAAGAAATCACATGTCTCCACTATAGCCAAGAAATTACATATCCCCGCTATAGCCAAGAAATCACATGTCTCCACTATAGCCAAGAAATCACATGTCCCCACTATAGCCAAGAAATCACATATCTCCACGATAGCTAAGAAATCACATGTCCCCACTATAGCCAAGAATTCACATATCTCCACTATAGCCAACAAATCACATGTCCCCACAATAGCCAAGAAATCACATGTCTCCACTATAGCCAAAAAATCACATGTCCCCATTATAGCCAAGAAATCACATATCTCCACTATAGACAAGAAATCATATGTCCACACTATAGCCAAGAAATCACATATCTCCACTATAGCCAAGAAATCACATGTCCCCTCTATAGCCAAGAAATCACATACCTCCACTATAGCCAAGAGATCACATATCCCCACTATAGCCAAGAAATCTCATGTCTCCACTATAGCCAAGAAATCACAGGTCCCCACTATAGCCAAGAAATCACATGTATCCACTATAGCCAAGAAATCACATATCTCCACTATAGCCAAGAAATCACATGTCCCCACTATAGCCAAGAAATCACATGTCCCCACTATAGCCAAGAAATCACATATCTCCACTATAGCCAAGAAATCACATGTCTCCACTATAGCCAAGAAATCACATATCTCCACTATAGCCAAGAAATCACATGTCCACACTATAGCCAAGAAATCACATGTATCCACTATAGCCAAGAAATCACATATCTCCACTATAGCCAAGAAATCACATGTCCCCACTATAGCCAAGAAATCACATGTCCCCACTATAGCCAAGAAATCACATATCTCCACTATAGCCAAGAAATCACATGTCCCCACTATAGCCAAGAAATCACATATCTCCACTATAGCCAAGAAATCACATGTCCCCACTATAGCCAAGAAATCACATATCTCCACTATAGCCAAGAAATCACATGTTCCCACTATAGCCAATAAATCACATGACTCCACTATAGCCAAGAAATCACATGTCTCCACTATAGCCAAGAAATCACATGTCCCCACTATAGCCAAGAAATCACATGTTCACACTATAGCCAAGAAATCACATGTCCCCACTATAGCCAAGAAATCACATGTTCACACTATAGCCAAGAAATCACATGTCCCCACTATAGCCAAGAAATCACATAGCCCCTGTATAGCCAAGAAATCACATATCTCCACTGTAGCCAAGAAATCACATGTCCCCACTATAGCCAAGAAATCACATATCTCCAATATAGCCAAGAAATCACATTTCCCACTATAGCCAAGAAATCACGGGTCTCCACTATAGCCAAGAAATCACATGTCCCCACTATAGTCAAGAAATCACATATCTCCACTATAGCCAAGAAATCACATGTCCCCACTATAGCCAAGAAATCACATGTCTCAACTATAGCCAAGAAATCACATGTCCCCACTACAGCCAAGAAATCACATATCTCCACTATAGCCAAGAAATGGCATGTCCCCACTATAGCCAAGAAATCACATGTCCCCACTTTAGCCAAGAAATCACGTCTCCACTATAGCCTAGAAATCACATGTCTCCACTATAGCTAAGTAATCGCATGTCCCCACTATAGCCAAGAAATCTCATGTCTCCACTATAGCCAAGAAATCACATGTCCCCACTATAGCCAAGAAATCACATATCTCCACTATAGCCAAGAAATCACATGTCCCCACTATAGCCAAGAAATCACATGTCCCCACTATAGCTAAGAAATCACATGTCTCCACTATAGCCAAGAAATCACATGTCCCCACTATATCCAAGAAATCACATATCTCCACTATAGCCAAGAAATCACATGTCCCCACTATATCCAAGAAATCACATATCTCCACTATAGCCAAGAAATCACATGTCCCCACTATAGCCAAGAAATCACATGTCTCCACTATAGCCAAGAAATCACAAATCTCCACTATAGCCAATAAATCACATGTCTCCACTATAGCCAAGAAATCACATGTCCCCACTATAGCCAAGAAATCACATGTCTCCACTATAGCCAAGAAATCACATATCTCCACTATAGCCAAGAAATCACATGTCCCCACTATAGCCAAGAAATCACATGTCTCCACTATAGCCAAGAAATCACATGTCCCCACTATAGCCAAGAAATCACATATCTCCACTATTTCCAAGAAATCACATGTCCCCACTATAGCCAAGAAATCACATGTCTCCACTATAGCCAAGAAATTACATATCCCCGCTATAGCCAAGAAATAACATGTCTCCACTATAGCCAAGAAATCACATATCCCCACTATAGCCAAGAAATCACATGTCTCCACTATAGCCAAGAAATCACAGGTTCCCACTATAGCCAAGAAATCACATGTCTCCACTATAGTCAAGAAATCACATATCTCCACTATAGCCAAGAAATCACATGTCCACACTATATCCAAGAAATCACATATCTCCACTAGAGCCAAGAAATCACATGTCCCCACTATAGCCAAGAAATCACATGTCTCCACTATAGCCAAGAAATCACATATCTCCACTATAGCCAATAAATCACATGTCTCCACTATAGCCAAGAAATCACATGTCCCCACTATAGCCAAGAAATCTCATGTCTCCACTATAGCCAAGAAATCACATGTCCCCACTATAGCCAAGAAATCACATGTCCCCACTATAGCCAAGAAATCACATATCTCCACTATAGCCAAGAAATCACATATCTCCACTATAGCCAAGAAATCACATGTCCCAACTATAGCCAAGAAATCACATGTCCCCACTATAGACAAGAAATCACATGTCTCCACTATACCCAAGAAATCACATATCTCCACTATAGCCAAGAAATCACATGTCCCCACTATAGCCAAGAAATCACATATCTCCACCATATCCAAGAAATCACATGTCCCCACTATAGCCAAGAAATCACATGTCTCCACTATAGCCAAGAAATTACATATCCCCGCTATAGCCAAGAAATCACATGTCTCCACTATAGCCAAGAAATCACATGTCCCCACTATAGCCAAGAAATCACATATCTCCACGATAGCTAAGAAATCACATGTCCCCACTATAGCCAAGAATTCACATATCTCCACTATAGCCAACAAATCACATGTCCCCACAATAGCCAAGAAATCACATGTCTCCACTATAGCCAAGAAATCATATGTCCACACTATAGCCAAGAAATCACATATCTCCACTATAGCCAAGAAATCACATGTCCCCTCTATAGCCAAGAAATCACATACCTCCACTATAGCCAAGAGATCACATATCCCCACTATAGCCAAGAAATCTCATGTCTCCACTATAGCCAAGAAATCACAGGTCCCCACTATAGCCAAGAAATCACATGTCCCCACTATAGCCAAGAAATCACATGTCCACACTATAGCCAAGAAATCACATGTATCCACTATAGCCAAGAAATCACATATCTCCACTATAGACAAGAAATCACATGTCCCCACTATAGCCAATAAATCACATGTCCCCACTATAGCTAAGAAATCACATGTCTCCACTATAGCCAAGAAATCACATGTACCCACTATAGCCAAGAAATCACATATCTCCACTATAGCCAAGAAATCACATGTCCCCACTATAGCCAAGAAATCACATGGTCCCACTATAGCTAAGAAATCACATGTCTCCACTATAGCCAAGAAATCACATGTCCCCACTATATCCAAGAAATCACATATCTCCACTATAGCCAAGAAATCACATGTCCCCACTATAGCCAAGAAATCACATATCTCCACTATAGCCAAGAAATCACATGTCCCCACTATATCCAAGAAATCACATATCTCGACTATAGCCAAGAAATCACATGTCCCCACTATAGCCAAGAAATCACATGTCTCCACTATAGCCAATAAATCACATGTCTCCACTATAGCCAAGAAATCACATATCTCCACTATAGCCACGAAATCACATGTCCCCACTATAGGCAAGACATCACATGTCCCCACTATAGCCAATAAATCACATGTCCCCACTATAGCTAAGAAATCACATGTCTCCACTATAGCCAAGAAATCACATGTCCCCAGTATATCCAAGAAATCACATATCTCCACTGTAGACAAGAAATCACATGTCCCCACTATAGCCAAGAAATCACATGTCTATACTATAGCCAAGAAATCCCATGTCCCCACTATAGCCAAGAAATCTCATGTCTCCACTATAGCCAAGAAATCACATGTCCCCACTATAGCCAAGAAATCACATGTCCCCACTATAGCCAAGAAATCACATATCTCCACTATAGCCAAGAAATCACATATCTCCACTATAGCCAAGAAATCACATGTCCCCACTATAGCCAAGAAATGACATGTCCTCACTATAGCCAAGAAATCACATGTCTCCACTATAGCCAAGAAATCACATGTCCCCATTATAGCCAAGAAATCACATGTCCCCACTATAGCCAAGAAATCACATGTTTCCACTATAGCCAAGAAATCACATGTCTCTACTGTAGCCAAGAAATCACATGTCTCCACTATAGCCAAGAAATCACATATCTCCACTATAGCCACGAAATCACATGTCCCCACTATAGGCAAGACATCACATGTCCCCACTATAGCCAATAAATCACATGTCCCCACTATAGCTAAGAAATCACATGTCTCCACTATAGCCAAGAAATCACATGTCCCCACTATATCCAAGAAATCACATATCTCCACTGTAGACAAGAAATCACATGTCCCCACTATAGCCAAGAAATCACATGTCTATACTATAGCCAAGATATCCCATGTCCCCACTATAGCCAAGAAATCTCATGTCTCCACTATAGCCAAGAAATCACATGTCCCCACTATAGCCAAGAAATCACATGTCCCCACTATAGCCAAGAAATCACATATCTCCACTATAGCCAAGAAATCACATATCTCCACTATAACCAAGAAATCACATGTCCCCACTATAGCCAAGAAATCACATGTCCCCACTATAGCCAAGAAATCACATGTCTCCACTATAGCCAAGAAATCACATGTCCCCATTATAGCCAAGAAATCACATGTCCCCACTATAGCCAAGAAATCACATGTTTCCACTATAGCCAAGAAATCACATGTCTCTACTGTAGCCAAGAAATCACATGTCTCCACTATAGCCAAGAAATCACATGTCTCCACTATAGCCAAGAAATCACATGTCCCCACTATAGCCAAGAAATCACATGTCCCCACTATAGCCAAGAAATCACATGTCCCCACTATAGCCAAGAAATCTCATGTCTCCACTATAGCCAAGAAATCACATGTCCACACTATAGCCAAGAAATCACATGTCTCCAGTATAGCCAAGAAATCACATATCCCCACTATAGCCAAGAAATCACATATCTCCACTATAGCCAAGAAATCACATGTCCCCACTATAGCCAAGAAATCACATGTCTCCACTATAGCCAAGAAATCACATATCTCCACTATAGCCAAGAAATCACATGTCCACACTATAGCCAATAAATCACATGTATCCACTATAGCCAAGAAATCACATATCTCCACTATAGCCAAGAAATCACATGTCCCCACTATAGCCAAGAAATCACATGTCCCCACTATAGCCAAGAAATCACATATCTCCACTATAGCCAAGAAATCACATGTCCCCACTATAGCCAAGAAATCACATATCTCCACTATAGCCAAGAAATCACATGTCCCCACTATAGCCAAGAAATCACATGTCCCCACTATAGCCAAGAAATCACATATCTCCACTATAGCCAAGAAATCACATGTCCCCACTATAGCCAAGAAATCACATATCTCCACTATAGCCAAGAAATCACATGTTCCCACTATAGCCAATAAATCACATGACTCCACTATAGCCAAGAAATCACATGTCTCCACTATAGCCAAGAAATCACATGTCCCCACTATAGCCAAGAAATCACATGTTCACACTATAGCCAAGAAATCACATGTCCCCACTATAGCCAAGAAATCACATGTTCACACTATAGCCAAGAAATCACATGTCCCCACTATAGCCAAGAAATCACATAGCCCCTGTATAGCCAAGAAATCACATATCTCCACTGTAGCCAAGAAATCACATGTCCCCACTATAGCCAAGAAATCACATATCTCCAATATAGCCAAGAAATCACATTTCCCACTATAGCCAAGAAATCACGGGTCTCCACTATAGCCAAGAAATCACATGTCCCCACTATAGTCAAGAAATCACATATCTCCACTATAGCCAAGAAATCACATGTCCCCACTATAGCCAAGAAATCACATGTCTCAACTATAGCCAAGAAATCACATGTCCCCACTACAGCCAAGAAATCACATATCTCCACTATAGCCAAGAAATGGCATGTCCCCACTATAGCCAAGAAATCACATGTCCCCACTATAGCCAAGAAATCACGTCTCCACTATAGCCTAGAAATCACATGTCTCCACTATAGCTAAGTAATCGCATGTCCCCACTATAGCCAAGAAATCTCATGTCTCCACTATAGCCAAGAAATCACATGTCCCCACTATAGCCAAGAAATCACATATCTCCACTATAGCCAAGAAATCACATGTCCCCACTATAGCCAAGAAATCACATGTCCCCACTATAGCTAAGAAATCACATGTCTCCACTATAGCCAAGAATTCACATGTCCCCACTATATCCAAGAAATCACATATCTCCACTATAGCCAAGAAATCACATGTCCCCACTATATACAAGAAATCACATATCTCCACTATAGCCAAGAAATCACATGTCCCCACTATAGCCAAGAAATCACATGTCTCCACTATAGCCAAGAAATCACAAATCTCCACTATAGCCAATAAATCACATGTCTCCACTATAGCCAAGAAATCACATGTCCCCACTATAGCCAAGAAATCACATGTCTCCACTATAGCCAAGAAATCACATATCTCCACTATAGCCAAGAAATCACATGTCCCCACTATAGCCAAGAAATCACATGTCTCCACTATAGCCAAGAAATCACATGTCCCCACTATAGCCAAGAAATCACATATCTCCACTATTTCCAAGAAATCACATGTCCCCACTATAGCCAAGAAATCACATGTCTCCACTATAGCCAAGAAATTACATATCCCCGCTATAGCCAAGAAATAACATGTCTCCACTATAGCCAAGAAATCACATATCCCCACTATAGCCAAGAAATCACATGTCTCCACTATAGCCAAGAAATCACAGGTTCCCACTATAGCCAAGAAATCAGATGTCTCCACTATAGTCAAGAAATCACATATCTCCACTATAGCCAAGAAATCACATGTCCACACTATATCCAAGAAATCACATATCTCCACTAGAGCCAAGAAATCACATGTCCCCACTATAGCCAAGAAATCACATGTCTCCACT
This sequence comes from Eledone cirrhosa, assembly GCA_964016885.1. Lineage (NCBI taxonomy): Eukaryota > Metazoa > Mollusca > Cephalopoda > Octopoda > Eledonidae > Eledone > Eledone cirrhosa. Next base: position 373,812,144 of record OZ024742.1, read on the forward strand.
ATAGCCAAGAAATCACATATCTCCACTATAGCCAATAAATCACATGTCTCCACTATAGCCAAGAAATCACATGTCCCCACTATAGCCAAGAAATCTCATGTCTCCACTATAGCCAAGAAATCACATGTCCCCACTATAGCCAAGAAATCACATGTCCCCACTATAGCCAAGAAATCACATATCTCCACTATAGACAAGAAATCACATATCTCCACTATAGCCAAGAAATCACATGTCCCAACTATAGCCAAGAAATCACATGTCCCCACTATAGACAAGAAATCACATGTCTCCACTATACCCAAGAAATCACATATCTCCACTATAGCCAAGAAATCACATATCTCCACCATATCCAAGAAATCACATGTCCCCACTATAGCCAAGAAATCACATGTCTCCACTATAGCCAAGAAATTACATATCCCCGCTATAGCCAAGAAATCACATGTCTCCACTATAGCCAAGAAATCACATGTCCCCACTATAGCCAAGAAATCACATATCTCCACGATAGCTAAGAAATCACATGTCCCCACTATAGCCAAGAATTCACATATCTCCACTATAGCCAACAAATCACATGTCCCCACAATAGCCAAGAAATCACATGTCTCCACTATAGCCAAAAAATCACATGTCCCCATTATAGCCAAGAAATCACATATCTCCACTATAGCCAAGAAATCATATGTCCACACTATAGCCAAGAAATCACATATCTCCACTATAGCCAAGAAATCACATGTCCCCTCTATAGCCAAGAAATCACATACCTCCACTATAGCCAAGAGATCACATATCCCCACTATAGCCAAGAAATCTCATGTCTCCACTATAGCCAAGAAATCACAGGTCCCCACTATAGCCAAGAAATCACATGTCCCCACTATAGCCAAGAAATCACATGTCCACACTATAGCCAAGAAATCACATGTATCCACTATAGCCAAGAAATCACATATCTCCACTATAGACAAGAAATCACATGTCCCCACTATAGCCAATAAATCACATGTCCCCACTATAGCTAAGAAATCACATGTCTCCACTATAGCCAAGAAATCACATGTACCCACTATAGCCAAGAAATCACATATCTCCACTATAGCCAAGAAATCACATGTCCCCACTATAGCCAAGAAATCACATGGTCCCACTATAGCTAAGAAATCACATGTCTCCACTATAGCCAAGAAATCACATGTCCCCACTATATCCAAGAAATCACATATCTCCACTATAGCCAAGAAATCACATGTCCCCACTATAGCCAAGAAATCACATATCTCCACTATAGCCAAGAAATCACATGTCCCCACTATATCCAAGAAATCACATATCTCGACTATAGCCAAGAAATCACATGTCCCCACTATAGCCAAGAAATCACATGTCTCCACTATAGCCAATGAATCACATGTCTCCACTATAGCCAAGAAATCACATATCTCCACTATAGCCACGAAATCACATGTCCCCACTATAGGCAAGACATCACATGTCCCCACTATAGCCAATAAATCACATGTCCCCACTATAGCTAAGAAATCACATGTCTCCACTATAGCCAAGAAATCACATGTCCCCAGTATATCCAAGAAATCACATATCTCCACTGTAGACAAGAAATCACATGTCCCCACTATAGCCAAGAAATCACATGTCTATACTATAGCCAAGAAATCCCATGTCCCCACTATAGCCAAGAAATCTCATGTCTCCACTATAGCCAAGAAATCACATGTCCCCACTATAGCCAAGAAATCACATGTCCCCACTATAGCCAAGAAATCACATATCTCCACTATAGCCAAGAAATCACATATCTCCACTATAGCCAAGAAATCACATGTCCCCACTATAGCCAAGAAATCACATGTCCCCACTATAGCCAAGAAATCACATGTCTCCACTATAGCCAAGAAATCACATGTCCCCATTATAGCCAAGAAATCACATGTCCCCACTATAGCCAAGAAATCACATGTTTCCACTATAGCCAAGAAATCACATGTCTCTACTGTAGCCAAGAAATCACATGTCTCCACTATAGCCAAGAAATCACATATCTCCACTATAGCCACGAAATCACATGTCCCCACTATAGGCAAGACATCACATGTCCCCACTATAGCCAATAAATCACATGTCCCCACTATAGCTAAGAAATCACATGTCTCCACTATAGCCAAGAAATCACATGTCCCCACTATATCCAAGAAATCACATATCTCCACTGTAGACAAGAAATCACATGTCCCCACTATAGCCAAGAAATCACATGTCTATACTATAGCCAAGATATCCCATGTCCCCACTATAGCCAAGAAATCTCATGTCTCCACTATAGCCAAGAAATCACATGTCCCCACTATAGCCAAGAAATCACATGTCCCCACTATAGCCAAGAAATCACATATCTCCACTATAGCCAAGAAATCACATATCTCCACTATAACCAAGAAATCACATGTCCCCACTATAGCCAAGAAATCACATGTCCCCACTATAGCCAAGAAATCACATGTCTCCACTATAGCCAAGAAATCACATGTCCCCATTATAGCCAAGAAATCACATGTCCCCACTATAGCCAAGAAATCACATGTTTCCACTATAGCCAAGAAATCACATGTCTCTACTGTAGCCAAGAAATCACATGTCTCCACTATAGCCAAGAAATCACATGTCTCCACTATAGCCAAGAAATCACATGTCCCCACTATAGCCAAGAAATCACATGTCCCCACTATAGCCAAGAAATCACATGTCCCCACTATAGCCAAGAAATCTCATGTCTCCACTATAGCCAAGAAATCACATGTCCACACTATAGCCAAGAAATCACATGTCTCCAGTATAGCCAAGAAATCACATATCCCCACTATAGCCAAGAAATCACATATCTCCACTATAGCCAAGAAATCACATGTCCCCACTATAGCCAAGAAATCACATGTTCCCACTATAGCCGAGAAATCACATATCTCCACTATAGCCAAGAAATCACATGTGCCCACTATAGCCAAGAAATCACATATCTCCACTATAGCCAAGAAATCACATGTTCCCACTATAGCCAATAAATCACATGAGTCCACTATAGCCAAGAAATCACATGTCTCCACTATAGCCAAGAAATCACATGTCCCCACTATAGCCAAGAAATCACATGTCCACACTATAGCCAAGAAATCACATGTCTCCACTATAGCCAAGAAATCACATATCTCCACTATAGCCAAGAAATCACATGTCCCTACTATAGCCAAGAAATCACAGGTCTCCACTATAGCCAAGAAATCACATGTCCCCACTATAGCCAAGAAATCACATGTCTCCACTATAGCCAAGAACTCACATATCCCCTGTATAGCCAAGAAATCACATATCTCCACTGTAGCCAAGAAATCACATGTCCCCACTATAGCCAAGAAATCACATATCTCCACTATAGCCAAGAAATCACATGTCCCCACTATAGCCAAGAAATCACATGTCTCCACTATAGCCAAGAAATCACAGGTCTCCACTATAGCCAAGAAATCACATGTCTCCACTATAGCCAAGAAATCACATGTCTCCACTATAGCCAAGAAATCACAGGTCTCCACTATAGCCAAGAAATCACATGTCTCCACTATAGCCAAGAAATCACATGTGCCCACTATAGCCAAGAAATCACATATCTCCACTGTAGCCAAGAAATCACATGTCCCCACTATAGCCAAGAAATCACATGTCTCCACTATAGCCAAGAAATCACATGTCTCCACTATAGCCAAGAAATCACATATCTCCACTATAGCCAAGAAATCACATGTCCCCACTATAGCCAAGACATCACATGTCCCCACTATAGCCAATAAATCACATGTCCCCACTATAGCTAAGAAATCACATGTCTCCACTATAGACAAGAAATCACATGTACCCACTATAGCCAAGAAATCACATATCTCCACTATAGCCAAGAAATCACATGTCCCCACTATAGCCAAGAAATCACATGGTCCCACTATAGCCAAGAAATCACATGTCCCCACTATATCCAAGAAATCACATATCTCCACTATAGCCAATAAATCACATGTCTCCACTATAGCCAAGAAATTACATATCTCCACTATAGACAAGAAATCACATGTCCCCACTATAGGCAAGACATCACATGTCCCCACTATAGCCAATAAATCACATGTCCCCACTATAGCTAAGAAATCACATGTCTCCACTATAGCCAAGAAATCACATGTCCCCACTATATCCAAGAAATCACATGTCCCCACTATAGCCAAGAAATCACATGTCTATACTATAGCCAAGAAATCCAATGTCCCCACTATAGCCAAGAAATCTCATGTCTCCACTATAGCCAAGAAATCACATGTCCCCACTATAGCCAAGAAATCACATGTCCCTACTATAGCCAAGAAATCACATGTCCCCACTATAGCCAAGAAATCTCATGTCTCCACTATAGCCAAGAAATCACATGTCCCCACTATAGCCAAGAAATCACATGTCTCCACTATAGCCAAGAAATCACATATCCCCACTATAGCCAAGAAATCACATATCTCCACTATAGCCAAGAAATCACATGTCCCCACTATAGCCAAGAAATCACATGTCCCCACTATAGCCGAGAAATCACATATCTCCACTATAGCCAAGAAATCACATGTGCCCACTATAGCCAAGAAATCACATATCTCCACTATAGCCAAGAAATCACATGTTCCCACTATAGCCAATAAATCACATGAGTCCACTATAGCCAAGAAATCACATGTCTCCACTATAGCCAAGAAATCACATGTCCCCACTATAGCCAAGAAATCACATGTCCACACTATAGCCAAGAAATCACATGTCTCCACTATAGCCAAGAAATCACATATCTCCACTATAGCCAAGAAATCACAGGTCTCCACTATAGCCAAGACCTCACATGTCCCCACTATAGCCAAGAAATCACATGTCTCCACTATAGCCAAGAAATCATATATCCCCTGTATAGCCAAGAAATCACATATCTCCACTGTAGCCAAGAAATCACATGTCCCCACTATAGCCAAGAAATCACATATCTCCACTATAGCCAAGAAATCACATGTCCCCACTATAGCCAAGAAATCACATGTCTCCACTATAGCCAAGAAATCACAGGTCTCCAGTATAGCCAAGAAATCACATGTCCCCACTATAGCCAAGAGATCACATATCTCCACTATAGCCAAGAAATCACATATCTCCACTATAGCCAAGAAATCACATGTCCCCACTATAGCCAAGAAATCTCATGTCTCCACTATAGCCAAGAAATCACATGTCCCCACTATAGCCAAGAAATCACATGTCTCCACTATAGCCAAGAAATCACATATCCCCACTATAGCCAAGAAATCACATATCTCCACTATAGCCAAGAAATCACATGTCCCCACTATAGCCAAGAAATCACATGTCCCCACTATAGCCGAGAAATCACATATCTCGACTATAGCCAAGAAATCACATGTCCCCACTATAGCCAAGAAATCACATGTCTCCACTATAGCCAAGAAATCACATATCTCCACTATAGCCAATAAATCACATGTCTCCACTATAGCCAAGAAATCACATATCTCCACTATAGCCACGAAATCACATGTCCCCACTATAGGCAAGACATCACATGTCCCCACTATAGCCAATAAATCACATGTCCCCACTATAGCTAAGAAATCACATGTCTCCACTATAGCCAAGAAATCACATGTCCCCACTATAGCCAAGAAATCACATGTCCCCACTATAGGCAAGACATCACATGTCCCCACTATAGCCAATAAATCACATGTCCCCACTATAGCTAAGAAATCACATGTCTCCACTATAGCCAAGAAATCACATGTCCCCACTATATCCAAGAAATCACATATCTCCACTATAGCCAAGAAATCACATGTCCCCACTATAGCCAAGAAATCACATGTCTATACTATAGCCAAGAAATCCAATGTCCCCACTATAGCCAAGAAATCTCATGTCTCCACTATAGCCAAGAAATCACATGTCCCCACTATAGCCAAGAAATCACATGTCCCTACTATAGCCAAGAAATCACATGTCCCCACTATAGCCAAGAAATCTCATGTCTCCACTATAGCCAAGAAGTCACATGTCCCCACTATAGCCAAGAAATCACATGTCTCCACTATAGCCAAGAAATCACATATCCCCACTATAGCCAAGAAATCACATATCTCCACTATAGCCAAGAAATCACATGTCCCCACTATAGCCAAGAAATCACATGTCCCCACTATAGCCGAGAAATCACATATCTCCACGATAGCTAAGAAATCACATGTCCCCACTATAGCCAAGAAATCACATATCTCCACGATAGCTAAGAAATCACATGTCCCCATTATAGCCAAGAAATCACATATCTCCACTATAGCCAAGAAATCATATGTCCACACTATAGCCAAGAAATCACATATCTCCACTATAGCCAAGAAATCACATGTCCCCTCTATAGCCAAGAAATCACATACCTCCACTATAGCCAAGAGATCACATATCCCCACTATAGCCAAGAAATCTCATGTCTCCACTATAGCCAAGAAATCACAGGTCCCCACTATAGCCAAGAAATCACATGTCCCCACTATAGCCAAGAAATCACATGTCCACACTATAGCCAAGAAATCACATGTATCCACTATAGCCAAGAAATCACATATCTCCACTATAGACAAGAAATCACATGTCCCCACTATAGCCAATAAATCACATGTCCCCACTATAGCTAAGAAATCACATGTCTCCACTATAGCCAAGAAATCACATGTACCCACTATAGCCAAGAAATCACATATCTCCACTATAGCCAAGAAATCACATGTCCCCACTATAGCCAAGAAATCACATGGTCCCACTATAGCTAAGAAATCACATGTCTCCACTATAGCCAAGAAATCACATGTCCCCACTATATCCAAGAAATCACATATCTCCACTATAGCCAAGAAATCACATGTCCCCACTATAGCCAAGAAATCACATATCTCCACTATAGCCAAGAAATCACATGTCCCCACTATATCCAAGAAATCACATATCTCGACTATAGCCAAGAAATCACATGTCCCCACTATAGCCAAGAAATCACATGTCTCCACTATAGCCAATAAATCACATGTCTCCACTATAGCCAAGAAATCACATATCTCCACTATAGCCACGAAATCACATGTCCCCACTATAGGCAAGACATCACATGTCCCCACTATAGCCAATAAATCACATGTCCCCACTATAGCTAAGAAATCACATGTCTCCACTATAGCCAAGAAATCACATGTCCCCAGTATATCCAAGAAATCACATATCTCCACTGTAGACAAGAAATCACATGTCCCCACTATAGCCAAGAAATCACATGTCTATACTATAGCCAAGAAATCCCATGTCCCCTCTATAGCCAAGAAATCTCATGTCTCCACTATAGCCAAGAAATCACATGTCCCCACTATAGCCAAGAAATCACATGTCCCCACTATAGCCAAGAAATCACATATCTCCACTATAGCCAAGAAATCACATATCTCCACTATAGCCAAGAAATCACATGTCCCCACTATAGCCAAGAAATCACATGTCCCCACTATAGCCAAGAAATCACATGTCTCCACTATAGCCAAGAAATCACATGTCCCCATTATAGCCAAGAAATCACATGTCCCCACTATAGCCAAGAAATCACATGTTTCCACTATAGCCAAGAAATCACATGTCTCTACTGTAGCCAAGAAATCACATGTCTCCACTATAGCCAAGAAATCACATACCTCCACTATAGCCACGAAATCACATGTCCCCACTATAGGCAAGACATCACATGTCCCCACTATAGCCAATAAATCACATGTCCCCACTATAGCTAAGAAATCACATGTCTCCACTATAGCCAAGAAATCACATGTCCCCACTATATCCAAGAAATCACATATCTCCACTGTAGACAAGAAATCACATGTCCCCACTATAGCCAAGAAATCACATGTCTATACTATAGCCAAGATATCCCATGTCCCCACTATAGCCAAGAAATCTCATGTCTCCACTATAGCCAAGAAATCACATGTCCCCACTATAGCCAAGAAATCACATGTCCCCACTATAGCCAAGAAATCACATATCTCCACTATAGCCAAGAAATCACATATCTCCACTATAACCAAGAAATCACATGTCCCCACTATAGCCAAGAAATCACATGTCCCCACTATAGCCAAGAAATCACATGTCTCCACTATAGCCAAGAAATCACATGTCCCCATTATAGCCAAGAAATCACATGTCCCCACTATAGCCAAGAAATCACATGTTTCCACTATAGCCAAGAAATCACATGTCTCTACTGTAGCCAAGAAATCACATGTCTCCACTATAGCCAAGAAATCACATGTCTCCACTATAGCCAAGAAATCACATGTCCCCACTATAGCCAAGAAATCACATGTCCCCACTATAGCCAAGAAATCACATGTCCCCACTATAGCCAAGAAATCTCATGTCTCCACTATAGCCAAGAAATCACATGTCCACACTATAGACAAGAAATCACATGTCCCCATTATAGCCAAGAAATCACATATCTCCACTATAGCCAAGAAATCATATGTCCACACTATAGCCAAGAAATCACATATCTCCACTATAGCCAAGAAATCACATGTCCCCTCTATAGCCAAGAAATCACATACCTCCACTATAGCCAAGAGATCACATATCCCCACTATAGCCAAGAAATCTCATGTCTCCACTATAGCCAAGAAATCACAGGTCCCCACTATAGCCAAGAAATCACATGTCCCCACTATAGCCAAGAAATCACATGTCCACACTATAGCCAAGAAATCACATGTATCCACTATAGCCAAGAAATCACATATCTCCACTATAGACAAGAAATCACATGTCCCCACTATAGCCAATAAATCACATGTCCCCACTATAGCTAAGAAATCACATGTCTCCACTATAGCCAAGAAATCACATGTACCCACTATAGCCAAGAAATCACATATCTCCACTATAGCCAAGAAATCACATGTCCCCACTATAGCCAAGAAATCACATGGTCCCACTATAGCTAAGAAATCACATGTCTCCACTATAGCCAAGAAATCACATGTCCCCACTATATCCAAGAAATCACATATCTCCACTATAGCCAAGAAATCACATGTCCCCACTATAGCCAAGAAATCACATATCTCCACTATAGCCAAGAAATCACATGTCCCCACTATATCCAAGAAATCACATATCTCGACTATAGCCAAGAAATCACATGTCCCCACTATAGCCAAGAAATCACATGTCTCCACTATAGCCAATAAATCACATGTCTCCACTATAGCCAAGAAATCACATATCTCCACTATAGCCACGAAATCACATGTCCCCACTATAGGCAAGACATCACATGTCCCCACTATAGCCAATAAATCACATGTCCCCACTATAGCTAAGAAATCACATGTCTCCACTATAGCCAAGAAATCACATGTCCCCAGTATATCCAAGAAATCACATATCTCCACTGTAGACAAGAAATCACATGTCCCCACTATAGCCAAGAAATCACATGTCTATACTATAGCCAAGAAATCCCATGTCCCCACTATAGCCAAGAAATCTCATGTCTCCACTATAGCCAAGAAATCACATGTCCCCACTATAGCCAAGAAATCACATGTCCCCACTATAGCCAAGAAATCACATATCTCCACTATAGCCAAGAAATCACATATCTCCACTATAGCCAAGAAATCACATGTCCCCACTATAGCCAAGAAATCACATGTCCCCACTATAGCCAAGAAATCACATGTCTCCACTATAGCCAAGAAATCACATGTCCCCATTATAGCCAAGAAATCACATGTCCCCACTATAGCCAAGAAATCACATGTTTCCACTATAGCCAAGAAATCACATGTCTCTACTGTAGCCAAGAAATCACATGTCTCCACTATAGCCAAGAAATCACATATCTCCACTATAGCCACGAAATCACATGTCCCCACTATAGGCAAGACATCACATGTCCCCACTATAGCCAATAAATCACATGTCCCCACTATAGCTAAGAAATCACATGTCTCCACTATAGCCAAGAAATCACATGTCCCCACTATATCCAAGAAATCACATATCTCCACTGTAGACAAGAAATCACATGTCCCCACTATAGCCAAGAAATCACATGTCTATACTATAGCCAAGATATCCCATGTCCCCACTATAGCCAAGAAATCTCATGTCTCCACTATAGCCAAGAAATCACATGTCCCCACTATAGCCAAGAAATCACATGTCCCCACTATAGCCAAGAAATCACATATCTCCACTATAGCCAAGAAATCACATATCTCCACTATAACCAAGAAATCACATGTCCCCACTATAGCCAAGAAATCACATGTCCCCACTATAGCCAAGAAATCACATGTCTCCACTATAGCCAAGAAATCACATGTCCCCATTATAGCCAAGAAATCACATGTCCCCACTATAGCCAAGAAATCACATGTTTCCACTATAGCCAAGAAATCACATGTCTCTACTGTAGCCAAGAAATCACATGTCTCCACTATAGCCAAGAAATCACATGTCTCCACTATAGCCAAGAAATCACATGTCCCCACTATAGCCAAGAAATCACATGTCCCCACTATAGCCAAGAAATCACATGTCCCCACTATAGCCAAGAAATCTCATGTCTCCACTATAGCCAAGAAATCACATGTCCACACTATAGCCAAGAAATCACATGTCTCCAGTATAGCCAAGAAATCACATATCCCCACTATAGCCAAGAAATCACATATCTCCACTATAGCCAAGAAATCACATGTCCCCACTATAGCAAAGAAATCACATGTTCCCACTATAGCCGAGAAATCACATATCTCCACTATAGCCAAGAAATCACATGTGCCCACTATAGCCAAGAAATCACATATCTCCACTATAGCCAAGAAATCACATGTTCCCACTATAGCCAATAAATCACATGAGTCCACTATAGCCAAGAAATCACATGTCTCCACTATAGCCAAGAAATCACATGTCCCCACTATAGCCAAGAAATCACATGTCCACACTATAGCCAAGAAATCACATGTCTCCACTATAGCCAAGAAATCACATATCTCCACTATAGCCAAGAAATCACATGTCCCCACTATAGCCAAGAAATCACAGGTCTCCACTATAGCCAAGAAATCACATGTCCCCACTATAGCCAAGAAATCACATGTCTCCACTATAGCCAAGAAATCACATATCCCCTGTATAGCCAAGAAATCACATATCTCCACTGTAGCCAAGAAATCACATGTCCCCACTATAGCCAAGAAATCACATATCTCCACTATAGCCAAGAAATCACATGTCCCCACTATAGCCAAGAAATCACATGTCTCCACTATAGCTAAGAAATCACAGGTCTCCACTATAGCCAAGAAATCACATGTCTCCACTATAGCCAAGAAATCACATGTCTCCACTATAGCCAAGAAATCACAGGTCTCCACTATAGCCAAGAAATCACATGTCTCCACTATAGCCAAGAAATCACATGTGCCCACTATATCCAAGAAATCACATATCTCCACTGTAGCCAAGAAATCACATGTCCCCACTATAGCCAAGAAATCACATGTCTCCACTATAGCCAAGAAATCACATGTCTCCACTATAGCCAAGAAATCACATATCTCCACTATAGCCAATAAATCACATGTCTCCACTATAGCCAAGAAATTACATATCTCCACTATAGCCAAGAAATCACATGTCCCCACTATAGGCAAGACATCACATGTCCCCGCTATAGCCAATAAATCACATGTCCCCACTATAGCTAAGAAATCACATGTCTCCACTATAGCCAAGAAATCACATGTCCCCACTATATCCAAGAAATCACATGTCCCCACTATAGCCAAGAAATCACATGTCCCCACTATAGCCAAGAAATCACATGTCCCCACTATAGCCAAGACATCACATGTCCCCACTATAGCCAATAAATCACATGTCCCCACTATAGCTAAGAAATCACATGTCTCCACTATAGACAAGAAATCACATGTACCCACTATAGCCAAGAAATCACATATCTCCACTATAGCCAAGAAATCACATGTCCCCACTATAGCCAAGAAATCACATGGTCCCACTATAGCCAAGAAATCACATGTCCCCACTATATCCAAGAAATCACATATCTCCACTATAGCCAATAAATCACATGTCTCCACTATAGCCAAGAAATTACATATCTCCACTATAGCCAAGAAATCACATGTCCCCACTATAGGCAAGACATCACATGTCCCCGCTATAGCCAATAAATCACATGTCCCCACTATAGCTAAGAAATCACATGTCTCCACTATAGCCAAGAAATCACATGTCCCCACTATATCCAAGAAATCACATGTCCCCACTATAGCCAAGAAATCACATGTCTATACTATAGCCAAGAAATCCAATGTCCCCACTATAGCCAAGAAATCTCATGTCTCCACTATAGCCAAGAAATCACATGTCCCCACTATAGCCAAGAAATCACATGTCCCTACTATAGCCAAGAAATCACATGTCCCCACTATAGCCAAGAAATCTCATGTCTCCACTATAGCCAAGAAATCACATGTCCCCACTATAGCCAAGAAATCACATGTCTCCACTATAGCCAAGAAATCACATATCCCCACTATAGCCAAGAAATCACATATCTCCACTATAGCCAAGAAATCACATGTCCCCACTATAGCCAAGAAATCACATGTCCCCACTATAGCCGAGAAATCACATATCTCCACTATAGCCAAGAAATCACATGTGCCCACTATAGCCAAGAAATCACATATCTCCACTATAGCCAAGAAATCACATGTTCCCACTATAGCCAATAAATCACATGAGTCCACTATAGCCAAGAAATCACATGTCTCCACTATAGCCAAGAAATCACATGTCCCCACTATAGCCAAGAAATCACATGTCCACACTATAGCCAAGAAATCACATGTCTCCACTATAGCCAAGAAATCACATATCTCCACTATAGCCAAGAAATCACAGGTCTCCACTATAGCCAAGACCTCACATGTCCCCACTATAGCCAAGAAATCACATGTCTCCACTATAGCCAAGAAATCACATATCCCCTGTATAGCCAAGAAATCACATATCTCCACTGTAGCCAAGAAATCACATGTCCCCACTATAGCCAAGAAATCACATATCTCCACTATAGCCAAGAAATCACATGTCCCCACTATAGCCAAGAAATCACATGTCTCCACTATAGCCAAGAAATCACAGGTCTCTAGTATAGCCAAGAAATCACATGTCCCCACTATAGCCAAGAGATCACATATCTCCACTATAGCCAAGAAATCACATATCTCCACTATAGCCAAGAAATCACATGTCCCCACTATAGCCAAGAAATCTCATGTCTCCACTATAGCCAAGAAATCACATGTCCCCACTATAGCCAAGTAATCACATGTCTCCACTATAGCCAAGAAATCACATATCCCCACTATAGCCAAGAAATCACATATCTCCACTATAGCCAAGAAATCACATGTCCCCACTATAGCCAAGAAATCACATGTCCCCACTATAGCCGAAAAATCACATATCTCGACTATAGCCAAGAAATCACATGTCCCCACTATAGCCAAGAAATCACATGTCCCCACTATAGCCAAGAAATCACATGTCCCCACTATAGCCAAGAAATCACATGTCCCCACTATAGCCAAGAAATCTCATGTCTCCACTATAGCCAAGAAATCACATGTCCACACTATAGCCAAGAAATCACATGTCTCCAGTATAGCCAAGAAATCACATATCCCCACTATAGCCAAGAAATCACATATCTCCACTATAGCCAAGAAATCACATGTCCCCACTATAGCAAAGAAATCACATGTTCCCACTATAGCCGAGAAATCACATATCTCCACTATAGCCAAGAAATCACATGTGCCCACTATAGCCAAGAAATCACATATCTCCACTATAGCCAAGAAATCACATGTTCCCACTATAGCCAATAAATCACATGAGTCCACTATAGCCAAGAAATCACATGTCTCCACTATAGCCAAGAAATCACATGTCCCCACTATAGCCAAGAAATCACATGTCCACACTATAGCCAAGAAATCACATGTCTCCACTATAGCCAAGAAATCACATATCTCCACTATAGCCAAGAAATCACATGTCCCCACTATAGCCAAGAAATCACAGGTCTCCACTATAGCCAAGAAATCACATGTCCCCACTATAGCCAAGAAATCACATGTCTCCACTATAGCCAAGAAATCACATATCCCCTGTATAGCCAAGAAATCACATATCTCCACTGTAGCCAAGAAATCACATGTCCCCACTATAGCCAAGAAATCACATATCTCCACTATAGCCAAGAAATCACATGTCCCCACTATAGCCAAGAAATCACATGTCTCCACTATAGCCAAGAAATCACAGGTCTCCACTATAGCCAAGAAATCACATGTCTCCACTATAGCCAAGAAATCACATGTCTCCACTATAGCCAAGAAATCACAGGTCTCCACTATAGCCAAGAAATCACATGTCTCCACTATAGCCAAGAAATCACATGTGCCCACTATATCCAAGAAATCACATATCTCCACTGTAGCCAAGAAATCACATGTCCCCACTATAGCCAAGAAATCACATGTCTCCACTATAGCCAAGAAATCACATGTCTCCACTATAGCCAAGAAATCACATATCTCCACTATAGCCAATAAATCACATGTCTCCACTATAGCCAAGAAATTACATATCTCCACTATAGCCAAGAAATCACATGTCCCCACTATAGGCAAGACATCACATGTCCCCGCTATAGCCAATAAATCACATGTCCCCACTATAGCTAAGAAATCACATGTCTCCACTATAGCCAAGAAATCACATGTCCCCACTATATCCAAGAAATCACATGTCCCCACTATAGCCAAGAAATCACATGTCCCCACTATAGCCAAGAAATCACATGTCCCCACTATAGCCAAGACATCACATGTCCCCACTATAGCCAATAAATCACATGTCCCCACTATAGCTAAGAAATCACATGTCTCCACTATAGACAAGAAATCACATGTACCCACTATAGCCAAGAAATCACATATCTCCACTATAGCCAAGAAATCACATGTCCCCACTATAGCCAAGAAATCACATGGTCCCACTATAGCCAAGAAATCACATGTCCCCACTATATCCAAGAAATCACATATCTCCACTATAGCCAATAAATTACATGTCTCCACTATAGCCAAGAAATTACATATCTCCACTATAGCCAAGAAATCACATGTCCCCACTATAGGCAAGACATCACATGTCCCCGCTATAGCCAATAAATCACATGTCCCCACTATAGCTAAGAAATCACATGTCTCCACTATAGCCAAGAAATCACATGTCCCCACTATATCCAAGAAATCACATGTCCCCACTATAGCCAAGAAATCACATG
Organism: Eledone cirrhosa; assembly: GCA_964016885.1. NCBI lineage: Eukaryota > Metazoa > Mollusca > Cephalopoda > Octopoda > Eledonidae > Eledone > Eledone cirrhosa. Next base: position 373,827,769 of record OZ024742.1, read on the forward strand.
TCTATACTATAGCCAAGAAATCCAATGTCCCCACTATAGCCAAGAAATCTCATGTCTCCACTATAGCCAAGAAATCACATGTCCCCACTATAGCCAAGAAATCACATGTCCCTACTATAGCCAAGAAATCACATGTCCCCACTATAGCCAAGAAATCTCATGTCTCCACTATAGCCAAGAAATCACATGTCCCCACTATAGCCAAGAAATCACATGTCTCCACTATAGCCAAGAAATCACATATCCCCACTATAGCCAAGAAATCACATATCTCCACTATAGCCAAGAAATCACATGTCCCCACTATAGCCAAGAAATCACATGTCCCCACTATAGCCGAGAAATCACATATCTCCACTATAGCCAAGAAATCACATGTGCCCACTATAGCCAAGAAATCACATATCTCCACTATAGCCAAGAAATCACATGTTCCCACTATAGCCAATAAATCACATGAGTCCACTATAGCCAAGAAATCACATGTCTCCACTATAGCCAAGAAATCACATGTCCCCACTATAGCCAAGAAATCACATGTCCACACTATAGCCAAGAAATCACATGTCTCCACTATAGCCAAGAAATCACATATCTCCACTATAGCCAAGAAATCACAGGTCTCCACTATAGCCAAGACCTCACATGTCCCCACTATAGCCAAGAAATCACATGTCTCCACTATAGCCAAGAAATCACATATCCCCTGTATAGCCAAGAAATCACATATCTCCACTGTAGCCAAGAAATCACATGTCCCCACTATAGCCAAGAAATCACATATCTCCACTATAGCCAAGAAATCACATGTCCCCACTATAGCCAAGAAATCACATGTCTCCACTATAGCCAAGAAATCACAGGTCTCTAGTATAGCCAAGAAATCACATGTCCCCACTATAGCCAAGAGATCACATATCTCCACTATAGCCAAGAAATCACATATCTCCACTATAGCCAAGAAATCACATGTCCCCACTATAGCCAAGAAATCTCATGTCTCCACTATAGCCAAGAAATCACATGTCCCCACTATAGCCAAGTAATCACATGTCTCCACTATAGCCAAGAAATCACATATCCCCACTATAGCCAAGAAATCACATATCTCCACTATAGCCAAGAAATCACATGTCCCCACTATAGCCGAAAAATCACATATCTCGACTATAGCCAAGAAATCACATGTCCCCACTATAGCCAAGAAATCACATGTCTCCACTATAGCCAAGAAATCACATATCTCCACTATAGCCAATAAATCACATGTCTCCACTATAGCCAAGAAATCACATATCTCCACTATAGCCACGAAATCACATGTCCCCACTATAGGCAAGACATCACATGTCCCCACTATAGCCAATAAATCACATGTCCCCACTATAGCTAAGAAATCACATGTCTCCACTATAGGCAAGAAATCACATGTCCCCACTATAGCCAAGAAATCACATGTCCCCACTATAGGCAAGACATCACATGTCCCCACTATAGCCAATAAATCACATGTCCCCACTATAGCTAAGAAATCACATGTCTCCACTATAGCCAAGAAATCACATGTACCCACTATAGCCAAGAAATCACATATCTCCACTATAGCCAAGAAATCACATGTCCCCACTATAGCCAAGAAATCACATGGTCCCACTATAGCTAAGAAATCACATGTCCCCACTATAGGCAAGACATCACATGTCCCCACTATAGCCAAGAAATCACATGTCCCCACTATAGCCAAGAAATCACATATCTCCACTATAGCCAAGAAATCACATGTCCCCACTATATCCAAGAAATCACATATCTCGACTATAGCCAAGAAATCACATGTCCCCACTATAGCCAAGAAATCACATGTCTCCACTATAGCCAATAAATCACATGTCTCCACTATAGCCAAGAAATCACATATCTCCACTATAGCCACGAAATCACATGTCCCCACTATAGGCAAGACATCACATGTCCCCACTATAGACAATAAATCACATGTCCCCACTATAGCTAAGAAATCACATGTCTCCACTATAGCCAAGAAATCACATGTCCCCAGTATATCCAAGAAATCACATATCTCCACTGTAGACAAGAAATCACATGTCCCCACTATAGCCAAGAAATCACATGTCTATACTATAGCCAAGAAATCCCATGTCCCCACTATAGCCAAGAAATCTCATGTCTCCACTATAGCCAAGAAATCACATGTCCCCACTATAGCCAAGAAATCACATGTCCCCACTATAGCCAAGAAATCACATATCTCCACTATAGCCAAGAAATCACATATCTCCACTATAGCCAAGAAATCACATGTCCCCACTATAGCCAAGAAATCACATGTCCCCACTATAGCCAAGAAATCACATGTCTCCACTATAGCCAAGAAATCACATGTCCCCATTATAGCCAAGAAATCACATGTCCCCACTATAGCCAAGAAATCACATGTTTCCACTATAGCCAAGAAATCACATGTCTCTACTGTAGCCAAGAAATCACATGTCTCCACTATAGCCAAGAAATCACATATCTCCACTATAGCCACGAAATCACATGTCCCCACTATAGGCAAGACATCACATGTCCCCACTATAGCCAATAAATCACATGTCCCCACTATAGCTAAGAAATCACATGTCTCCACTATAGCCAAGATATCACATGTCCCCACTATATCCAAGAAATCACATATCTCCACTGTAGACAAGAAATCACATGTCCCCACTATAGCCAAGAAATCACATGTCTATACTATAGCCAAGATATCCCATGTCCCCACTATAGCCAAGAAATCTCATGTCTCCACTATAGCCAAGAAATCACATGTCCCCACTATAGCCAAGAAATCACATGTCCCCACTATAGCCAAGAAATCACATATCTCCACTATAGCCAAGAAATCACATATCTCCACTATAACCAAGAAATCACATGTCCCCACTATAGCCAAGAAATCACATGTCCCCACTATAGCCAAGAAATCACATGTCTCCACTATAGCCAAGAAATCACATGTCCCCATTATAGCCAAGAAATCACATGTCCCCACTATAGCCAAGAAATCACATGTTTCCACTATAGCCAAGAAATCACATGTCTCTACTGTAGCCAAGAAATCACATGTCTCCACTATAGCCAAGAAATCACATGTCTCCACTATAGCCAAGAAATCACATGTCCCCACTATAGCCAAGAAATCACATGTCCCCACTATAGCCAAGAAATCACATGTCCCCACTATAGCCAAGAAATCTCATGTCTCCACTATAGCCAAGAAATCACATGTCCACACTATAGCCAAGAAATCACATGTCTCCAGTATAGCCAAGAAATCACATATCCCCACTATAGCCAAGAAATCACATATCTCCACTATAGCCAAGAAATCACATGTCCCCACTATAGCCAAGAAATCACATGTTCCCACTATAGCCGAGAAATCACATATCTCCACTATAGCCAAGAAATCACATGTGCCCACTATAGCCAAGAAATCACATATCTCCACTATAGCCAAGAAATCACATGTTCCCACTATAGCCAATAAATCACATGAGTCCACTATAGCCAAGAAATCACATGTCTCCACTATAGCCAAGAAATCACATGTCCCCACTATAGCCAAGAAATCACATGTCCACACTATAGCCAAGAAATCACATGTCTCCACTATAGCCAAGAAATCACATATCTCCACTATAGCCAAGAAATCACATGTCCCCACTATAGCCAAGAAATCACAGGTCTCCACTATAGCCAAGAAATCACATGTCCCCACTATAGCCAAGAAATCACATGTCTCCACTATAGCCAAGAAATCACATATCCCCTGTATAGCCAAGAAATCACATATCTCCACTGTAGCCAAGAAATCACATGTCCCCACTATAGCCAAGAAATCACATATCTCCACTATAGCCAAGAAATCACATGTCACCACTATAGCCAAGAAATCACATGTCTCCACTATAGCCAAGAAATCACAGGTCTCCACTATAGCCAAGAAATCACATGTCTCCACTATAGCCAAGAAATCACATGTCTCCACTATAGCCAAGAAATCACAGGTCTCCACTATAGCCAAGAAATCACATGTCTCCACTATAGCCAAGAAATCACATGTGCCCACTATAGCCAAGAAATCACATATCTCCACTGTAGCCAAGAAATCACATGTCCCCACTATAGCCAAGAAATCACATGTCTCCACTATAGCCAAGAAATCACATGTCTCCACTATAGCCAAGAAATCACATATCTCCACTATAGCCAAGAAATCACATGTCCCCACTATAGCCAAGACATCACATGTCCCCACTATAGCCAATAAATCACATGTCCCCACTATAGCTAAGAAATCACATGTCTCCACTATAGACAAGAAATCACATGTACCCACTATAGCCAAGAAATCACATATCTCCACTATAGCCAAGAAATCACATGTCCCCACTATAGCCAAGAAATCACATGGTCCCACTATAGCCAAGAAATCACATGTCCCCACTATATCCAAGAAATCACATATCTCCACTATAGCCAATAAATCACATGTCTCCACTATAGCCAAGAAATTACATATCTCCACTATAGCCAAGAAATCACATGTCCCCACTATAGGCAAGACATCACATGTCCCCACTATAGCCAATAAATCACATGTCCCCACTATAGCTAAGAAATCACATGTCTCCACTATAGCCAAGAAATCACATGTCCCCACTATATCCAAGAAATCACATGTCCCCACTATAGCCAAGAAATCACATGTCTATACTATAGCCAAGAAATCCAATGTCCCCACTATAGCCAAGAAATCTCATGTCTCCACTATAGCCAAGAAATCACATGTCCCCACTATAGCCAAGAAATCACATGTCCCTACTATAGCCAAGAAATCACATGTCCCCACTATAGCCAAGAAATCTCATGTCTCCACTATAGCCAAGAAATCACATGTCCCCACTATAGCCAAGAAATCACATGTCTCCACTATAGCCAAGAAATCACATATCCCCACTATAGCCAAGAAATCACATATCTCCACTATAGCCAAGAAATCACATGTCCCCACTATAGCCAAGAAATCACATGTCCCCACTATAGCCGAGAAATCACATATCTCCACTATAGCCAAGAAATCACATGTGCCCACTATAGCCAAGAAATCACATATCTCCACTATAGCCAAGAAATCACATGTTCCCACTATAGCCAATAAATCACATGAGTCCACTATAGCCAAGAAATCACATGTCTCCACTATAGCCAAGAAATCACATGTCCCCACTATAGCCAAGAAATCACATGTCCACACTATAGCCAAGAAATCACATGTCTCCACTATAGCCAAGAAATCACATATCTCCACTATAGCCAAGAAATCACAGGTCTCCACTATAGCCAAGACCTCACATGTCCCCACTATAGCCAAGAAATCACATGTCTCCACTATAGCCAAGAAATCACATATCCCCTGTATAGCCAAGAAATCACATATCTCCACTGTAGCCAAGAAATCACATGTCCCCACTATAGCCAAGAAATCACATATCTCCACTATAGCCAAGAAATCACATGTCCCCACTATAGCCAAGAAATCACATGTCTCCACTATAGCCAAGAAATCACAGGTCTCCAGTATAGCCAAGAAATCACATGTCCCCACTATAGCCAAGAGATCACATATCTCCACTATAGCCAAGAAATCACATATCTCCACTATAGCCAAGAAATCACATGTCCCCACTATAGCCAAGAAATCTCATGTCTCCACTATAGCCAAGAAATCACATGTCCCCACTATAGCCAAGAAATCACATGTCTCCACTATAGCCAAGAAATCACATGTCCCCACTATAGCCAAGAAATCACATATCTCCACTATAGCCAAGAAATCACATGTCCCCACTATAGCCAAGAAATCACATGTCCCCACTATAGCCGAGAAATCACATATCTCGACTATAGCCAAGAAATCACATGTCCCCACTATAGCCAAGAAATCACATGTCTCCACTATAGCCAAGAAATCACATATCTCCACTATAGCCAATAAATCACATGTCTCCACTATAGCCAAGAAATCACATATCTCCACTATAGCCACGAAATCACATGTCCCCACTATAGGCAAGACATCACATGTCCCCACTATAGCCAATAAATCACATGTCCCCACTATAGCTAAGAAATCACATGTCTCCACTATAGCCAAGAAATCACATGTCCCCACTATAGCCAAGAAATCACATGTCCCCACTATAGGCAAGACATCACATGTCCCCACTATAGCCAATAAATCACATGTCCCCACTATAGCTAAGAAATCACATGTCTCCACTATAGCCAAGAAATCACATGTCCCCACTATATCCAAGAAATCACATATCTCCACTATAGCCAAGAAATCACATGTCCCCACTATAGCCAAGAAATCACATGTCTATACTATAGCCAAGAAATCCAATGTCCCCACTATAGCCAAGAAATCTCATGTCTCCACTATAGCCAAGAAATCACATGTCCCCACTATAGCCAAGAAATCACATGTCCCTACTATAGCCAAGAAATCACATGTCCCCACTATAGCCAAGAAATCTCATGTCTCCACTATAGCCAAGAAGTCACATGTCCCCACTATAGCCAAGAAATCACATGTCTCCACTATAGCCAAGAAATCACATATCCCCACTATAGCCAAGAAATCACATATCTCCACTATAGCCAAGAAATCACATGTCCCCACTATAGCCAAGAAATCACATGTCCCCACTATAGCCGAGAAATCACATATCTCCACTATAGCCAAGAAATCACATGTGCCCACTATAGCCAAGAAATCACATATCTCCACTATAGCCAAGAAATCACATGTTCCCACTATAGCCAATAAATCACATGAGTCCACTATAGCCAAGAAATCACATGTCTCCACTATAGCCAAGAAATCACATGTCCCCACTATAGCCAAGAAATCACATGTCCACACTATAGCCAAGAAATCACATGTCTCCACTATAGACAAGAAATCACATATCTCCACTATAGCCAAGAAATCACATGTCCCCACTATAGCCAAGAAATCACAGGTCTCCACTATAGCCAAGACCTCACATGTCCCCACTATAGCCAAGAAATCACATGTCTCCACTATAGCCAAGAAATCACATATCCCCTGTATAGCCAAGAAATCACATATCTCCACTGTAGCCAAGAAATCACATGTCCCCACTATAGCCAAGAAATCACATATCTCCACTATAGCCAAGAAATCACATGTCCCCACTATAGCCAAGAAATCACATGTCTCCACTATAGCCAAGAAATCACAGGTCTCCAGTATAGCCAAGAAATCACATGTCCCCACTATAGCCAAGAGATCACATATCTCCACTATAGCCAAGAAATCACATGTCTCCACTATAGCCAAGAAATAACATATCTCCACTATAGCCAAGAAATCACATGTCCCCACTATAGCCAAGAAATCTCATGTCTCCACTATAGCCAAGAAATCACATGTCCCCACTATAGCCAAGAAATCACATGTCTCCACTATAGCCAAGAAATCACATATCCCCACTATAGCCAAGAAATCACATATCTCCACTATAGCCAAGAAATCACATGTCCCCACTATAGCCAAGAAATCACATGTCCCCACTATAGCCGAGAAATCACATATCTCGACTATAGCCAAGAAATCACATGTCCCCACTATAGCCAAGAAATCACATGTCTCCACTATAGCCAAGAAATCACATATCTCCACTATAGCCAATAAATCACATGTCTCCACTATAGCCAAGAAATCACATATCTCCACTATAGCCACGAAATCACATGTCCCCACTATAGGCAAGACATCACATGTCCCCACTATAGCCAATAAATCACATGTCCCCACTATAGCTAAGAAATCACATGTCTCCACTATAGCCAAGAAATCACATGTCCCCACTATATCCAAGAAATCACATATCTCCACTGTAGACAAGAAATCACATGTCCCCACTATAGCCAAGAAATCACATGTCTATACTATAGCCAAGAAATCCCATGTCCCCACTATAGCCAAGAAATCTCATGTCTCCACTATAGCCAAGAAATCACATGTCCCCACTATAGCCAAGAAATCACATGTCCCCACTATAGCCAAGAAATCACATATCTCCACTATAGCCAAGAAATCACATATCTCCACTATAGCCAAGAAATCACATGTCCCCACTATAGCCAAGAAATCACATGTCCCCACTATAGCCAAGAAATCACATGTCTCCACTATAGCCAAGAAATCACATGTCCCCATTATAGCCAAGAAATCACATGTCCCCACTATAGCCAAGAAATCACATGTTTCCACTATAGCCAAGAAATCACATGTCTCTACTGTAGCCAAGAAATCACATGTCTCCACTATAGCCAAGAAATCACATGTCTCCACTATAGCCAAGAAATCACATGTCCCCACTATAGCCAAGAAATCACATGTCCCCACTATAGCCAAGAAATCACATGTCCCCACTATAGCCAAGAAATCTCATGTCTCCACTATAGCCAAGAAATCACATGTCCACACTATAGCCAAGAAATCACATGTCTCCAGTATAGCCAAGAAATCTCATATCCCCACTATAGCCAAGAAATCACATATCTCCACTATAGCCAAGAAATCACATGTCCCCACTATAGCCAAGAAATCACATGTTCCCACTATAGCCGAGAAATCACATATCTCCACTATAGCCAAGAAATCACATGTGCCCACTATAGCCAAGAAATCACATATCTCCACTATAGCCAAGAAATCACATGTTCCCACTATAGCCAATAAATCACATGAGTCCACTATAGCCAAGAAATCACATGTCTCCACTATAGCCAAGAAATCACATGTCCCCACTATAGCCAAGAAATCACATGTCCACACTATAGCCAAGAAATCACATGTCTCCACTATAGCCAAGAAATCACATATCTCCACTATAGCCAAGAAATCACATGTCCCCACTATAGCCAAGAAATCACAGGTCTCCACTATAGCCAAGAAATCACATGTCCCCACTATAGCCAAGAAATCACATGTCTCCACTATAGCCAAGAAATCACATATCCCCTGTATAGCCAAGAAATCACATATCTCCACTGTAGCCAAGAAATCACATGTCCCCACTATAGCCAAGAAATCACATATCTCCACTATAGCCAAGAAATCACATGTCCCCACTATAGCCAAGAAATCACATGTCTCCACTATAGCCAAGAAATCACAGGTCTCCACTATAGCCAATAAATCACATGTCCCCACTATAGCTAAGAAATCACATGTCTCCACTATAGCCAAGAAATCACATGTACCCACTATAGCCAAGAAATCACATATCTCCACTATAGCCAAGATATCACATGTCCCCACTATAGCCAAGAAATCACATGGTCCCACTATAGCTAAGAAATCACATGTCTCCACTATAGCCAAGAAATCACATGTCCCCACTATATCCAAGAAATCACATATCTCCACTATAGCCAATAAATCACATGTCTCCACTATAGCCAAGAAATTACATATCTCCACTATAGCCAAGAAATCACATGTCCCCACTATAGGCAAGACATCACATGTCCCCACTATAGCCAATAAATCACATGTCCCCACTATAGCTAAGAAATCACATGTCTCCACTATAGCCAAGAAATCACATGTCCCCACTATATCCAAGAAATCACATATCTCCACTATAGCCAAGAAATCACATGTCCCCACTATAGCCAAGAAATCACATGTCTATACTATAGCCAAGAAATCCAATGTCCCCACTATAGCCAAGAAATCTCATGTCTCCACTATAGCCAAGAAATCACATGTCCCCACTATAGCCGAGAAATCACATATCTCCACTATAGCCAAGAAATCACATGTGCCCACTATAGCCAAGAAATCACATATCTCCACTATAGCCAAGAAATCACATGTTCCCACTATAGCCAATAAATCACATGAGTCCACTATAGCCAAGAAATCACATGTCTCCACTATAGCCAAGAAATCACATGTCCCCACTATAGCCAAGAAATCACATGTCCACACTATAGCCAAGAAATCACATGTCTCCACTATAGCCAAGAAATCACATATCTCCACTATAGCCAAGAAATCACATGTCCCCACTATAGCCAAGAAATCACAGGTCTCCACTATAGCCAAGACATCACATGTCCCCACTATAGCCAAGAAATCACATGTCCCCACTATAGCCAAGAAATCTCATGTCTCCACTATAGCCAAGAAATCACATGTCCCCACTATAGCCAAGAAATCACATGTCCCCACTATAGCCAAGAAATCACATATCTCCACTATATCCAAGAAATCACATATCTCCACTATAGCCAAGAAATCACATGTCCCAACTATAGCCAAGAAATCACATGTCCCCACTATAGACAAGAAATCACATGTCTCCACTATAGCCAAGAAATCACATATCTCCACTATAGCCAAGAAATCACATGTCCCCACTATAGCCAAGAAATCACATATCTCCACCATATCCAAGAAATCACATGTCCCCACTATAGCCAAGAAATCACATGTCTCCACTATAGCCAAGAAATTACATATCCCCGCTATAGCCAAGAAATCACATGTCTCCACTATAGCCAAGAAATCACATGTCCCCACTATAGCCAAGAAATCACATATCTCCACGATAGCTAAGAAATCACATGTCCCCACTATAGCCAAGAATTCACATATCTCCACTATAGCCAACAAATCACATGTCCCCACAATAGCCAAGAAATCACATGTCTCCACTATAGCCAAAAAATCACATGTCCCCATTATAGCCAAGAAATCACATATCTCCACTATAGCCAAGAAATCATATGTCCACACTATAGCCAAGAAATCACATATCTCCACTATAGCCAAGAAATCACATGTCCCCTCTATAGCCAAGAAATCACATACCTCCACTATAGCCAAGAGATCACATATCCCCACTATAGCCAAGAAATCTCATGTCTCCACTATAGCCAAGAAATCACAGGTCCCCACTATAGCCAAGAAATCACATGTCTCCACTATAGCCAAAAAATCACATGTCCCCATTATAGCCAAGAAATCACATATCTCCACTATAGCCAAGAAATCATATGTCCACACTATAGCCAAGAAATCACATATCTCCACTATAGCCAAGAAATCACATGTCCCCTCTATAGCCAAGAAATCACATACCTCCACTATAGCCAAGAGATCACATATCCCCACTATAGCCAAGAAATCTCATGTCTCCACTATAGCCAAGAAATCACAGGTCCCCACTATAGCCAAGAAATCACATGTCCCCACTATAGCCAAGAAATCACATGTCCACACTATAGCCAAGAAATCACATGTATCCACTATAGCCAAGAAATCACATATCTCCACTATAGACAAGAAATCACATGTCCCCACTATAGCCAATAAATCACATGTCCCCACTATAGCTAAGAAATCACATGTCTCCACTATAGCCAAGAAATCACATGTACCCACTATAGCCAAGAAATCACATATCTCCACTATAGCCAAGAAATCACATGTCCCCACTATAGCCAAGAAATCACATGGTCCCACTATAGCTAAGAAATCACATGTCTCCACTATAGCCAAGAAATCACATGTCCCCACTATATCCAAGAAATCACATATCTCCACTATAGCCAAGAAATCACATGTCCCCACTATAGCCAAGAAATCACATATCTCCACTATAGCCAAGAAATCACATGTCCCCACTATATCCAAGAAATCACATATCTCGACTATAGCCACGAAATCACATGTCCCCACTATAGCCAAGAAATCACATGTCTCCACTATAGCCAATAAATCACATGTCTCCACTATAGCCAAGAAATCACATATCTCCACTATAGCCACGAAATCACATGTCCCCACTATAGGCAAGACATCACATGTCCCCACTATAGCCAATAAATCACATGTCCCCACTATAGCTAAGAAATCACATGTCTCCACTATAGCCAAGAAATCACATGTCCCCACTATATCCAAGAAATCACATATCTCCACTGTAGACAAGAAATCACATGTCCCCACTATAGCCAAGAAATCACATGTCTATACTATAGCCAAGAAATCCCATGTCCCCACTATAGCCAAGAAATCTCATGTCTCCACTATAGCCAAGAAATCACATGTCCCCACTATAGCCAAGAAATCACATGTCCCCACTATAGCCAAGAAATCACATATCTCCACTATAGCCAAGAAATCACATATCTCCACTATAGCCAAGAAATCACATGTCCCCACTATAGCCAAGAAATCACATGTCCCCACTATAGCCAAGAAATCACATGTCTCCACTATAGCCAAGAAATCACATGTCCCCATTATAGCCAAGAAATCACATGTCCCCACTATAGCCAAGAAATCACATGTTTCCACTATAGCCAAGAAATCACATGTCTCTACTGTAGCCAAGAAATCACATGTCTCCACTATAGCCAAGAAATCACATATCTCCACTATAGCCACGAAATCACATGTCCCCACTATAGGCAAGACATCACATGTCCCCACTATAGCCAATAAATCACATGTCCCCACTATAGCTAAGAAATCACATGTCTCCACTATAGCCAAGAAATCACATATCCCCACTATATCCAAGAAATCACATATCTCCACTGTAGACAAGAAATCACATGTCCCCACTATAGCCAAGAAATCACATGTCTATACTATAGCCAAGATATCCCATGTCCCCACTATAGCCAAGAAATCTCATGTCTCCACTATAGCCAAGAAATCACATGTCCCCACTATAGCCAAGAAATCACATGTCCCCACTATAGCCAAGAAATCACATATCTCCACTATAGCCAAGAAATCACATATCTCCACTATAGCCAAGAAATCACATGTCCCCACTATAGCCAAGAAATCACATGTCCCCACTATAGCCAAGAAATCACATGTCTCCACTATAGCCAAGAAATCACATGTCCCCATTATAGCCAAGAAATCACATGTCCCCACTATAGCCAAGAAATCACATGTTTCCACTATAGCCAAGAAATCACATGTCTCTACTGTAGCCAAGAAATCACATGTCTCCACTATAGCCAAGAAATCACATGTCTCCACTATAGCCAAGAAATCACATGTCCCCACTATAGCCAAGAAATCACATGTCCCCACTATAGCCAAGAAATCACATGTCCCCACTATAGCCAAGAAATCTCATGTCTCCACTATAGCCAAGAAATCACATGTCCACACTATAGCCAAGAAATCACATGTCTCCAGTATAGCCAAGAAATCACATATCCCCACTATAGCCAAGAAATCACATATCTCCACTATAGCCAAGAAATCACATGTCCCCACTATAGCCAAGAAATCACATGTTCCCACTATAGCCGAGAAATCACATATCTCCACTATAGCCAAGAAATCACATGTGCCCACTATAGCCAAGAAATCACATATCTCCACTATAGCCAAGAAATCACATGTTCCCACTATAGCCAATAAATCACATGAGTCCACTATAGCCAAGAAATCACATGTCTCCACTATAGCCAAGAAATCACATGTCCCCACTATAGCCAAGAAATCACATGTCCACACTATAGCCAAGAAATCACATGTCTCCACTATAGCCAAGAAATCACATATCTCCACTATAGCCAAGAAATCACATGTCCCCACTATAGCCAAGAAATCACAGGTCTCCACTATAGCCAAGAAATCACATGTCCTCACTATAGCCAAGAAATCACATGTCTCCACTATAGCTAAGAAATCACATATCCCCTGTATAGCCAAGAAATCACATATCTCCACTGTAGCCAAGAAATCACATGTCCCCACTATAGCCAAGAAATCACATATCTCCACTATAGCCAAGAAATCACATGTCCCCACTATAGCCAAGAAATCACATGTCTCCACTATAGCCAAGAAATCACAGGTCTCCACTATAGCCAAGAAATCACATGTCTCCACTATAGCCAAGAAATCACATGTCTCCACTATAGCCAAGAAATCACAGGTCTCCACTATAGCCAAGAAATCACATGTCTCCACTATAGCCAAGAAATCACATGTGCCCACTATAGCCAAGAAATCACATATCTCCACTGTAGCCAAGAAATCACATGTCCCCACTATAGCCAAGAAATCACATGTCTCCACTATAGCCAAGAAATCACATGTACCCACTATAGCCAAGAAATCACATATCTCCACTATAGCCAATAAATCACATGTCCCCACTATAGCCAAGAAATCACATGGTCCCACTATAGCCAAGAAATCACATGTCCCCACTATATCCAAGAAATCACATATCTCCACTATAGCCAATAAATCACATGTCTCCACTATAGCCAAGAAATTACATATCTCCACTATAGCCAAGAAATCACATGTCCCCACTATAGGCAAGACATCACATGTCCCCACTATAGCCAATAAATCACCTGTCCCCACTATAGCTAAGAAATCACATGTCTCCACTATAGCCAAGAAATCACATGTCCCCACTATATCCAAGAAATCACATATCTCCACTATAGCCAAGAAATCACATGTCCCCACTATAGCCAAGAAATCACATGTCTATACTATAGCCAAGAAATCCAATGTCCCCACTATAGCCAAGAAATCTCATGTCTCCACTATAGCCAAGAAATCACATGTCCCCACTATAGCCAAGAAATCACATGTCCCTACTATAGCCAAGAAATCACATGTCCCCACTATAGCCAAGAAATCTCATGTCTCCACTATAGCCAAGAAATCACATGTCCCCACTATAGCCAAGAAATCACATATCTCCACTATAGTCAAGAAATCACATGTTCCCACTATAGCCAATAAATCACATGAGTCCACTATAGCCAAGAAATCACATGTCTCCACTATAGCCAAGAAATCACATGTCCCCACTATAGCCAAGAAATCACATGTCCACACTATAGCCAAGAAATCACATGTCTCCACTATAGCCAAGAAATCACATATCTCCACTATAGCCAAGAAATCACATGTCCCCACTATAGCCAAGAAATCACAGGTCTCCACTATAGCCAAGACCTCACATGTCCCCACTATAGCCAAGAAATCACATGTCTCCACTATAGCCAAGAAATCACATATCCCCTGTATAGCCAAGAAATCACATATCTCCACTGTAGCCAAGAAATCACATGTCCCCACTATAGCCAAGAAATCACATATCTCCACTATAGCCAAGAAATCACATGTCCCCACTATAGCCAAGAAATCACATGTCTCCACTATAGCCAAGAAATCACAGGTCTCCAGTATAGCCAAGAAATCACATGTCCCCACTATAGCCAAGAGATCACATATCTCCACTATAGCCAAGAAATCACATGTCTCCACTATAGCCAAGAAATCACATATCTCCACTATAGCCAAGAAATCACATGTCCCCACTATAGCCAAGAAATCTCATGTCTCCACTATAGCCAAGAAATCACATGTCCCCACTATAGCCAAGAAATCACATGTCTCCACTATAGCCAAGAAATCACATATCCCCACTATAACCAAGAAATCACATATCTCCACTATAGCCAAGAAATCACATGTCCCCACTATAGCCAAGAAATCACATGTCCCCACTATAGCCGAGAAATCACATATCTCGACTATAGCCAAGAAATCACATGTCCCCACTATAGCCAAGAAATCACATGTCTCCACTATAGCCAAGAAATCACATATCTCCACTATAGCCAATAAATCACATGTCTCCACTATAGCCAAGAAATCACATATCTCCACTATAGCCACGAAATCACATGTCCCCACTATAGGCAAGACATCACATGTCCCCACTATAGCCAATAAATCACATGTCCCCACTATAGCTAAGAAATCACATGTCTCCACTATAGCCAAGAAATCACATGTCCCCACTATAGCCAAGAAATCACATGTCCCCACTATAGGCAAGACATCACATGTCCCCACTATAGCCAATAAATCACATGTCCCCACTATAGCTAAGAAATCACATGTCTCCACTATAGCCAAGAAATCACATGTCCCCACTATATCCAAGAAATCACATATCTCCACTATAGCCAAGAAATCACATGTCCCCACTATAGCCAAGAAATCACATATCTCCACTATAGCCAAGAAATCACATGTTCCCACTATAGCCAATAAATCACATGAGTCCACTATAGCCAAGAAATCACATGTCTCCACTATAGCCAAGAAATCACATGTCCCCACTATAGCCAAGAAATCACATGTCCACACTATAGCCAAGAAATCACATGTCTCCACTATAGCCAAGAAATCACATATCTCCACTATAGCCAAGAAATCACATGTCACCACTATAGCCAAGAAATCACATGTCTCCACTATAGCCAAGAAATCACAGGTCTCCACTATAGCCAAGAAATCACAGGTCTCCACTATAGCCAAGAAATCACATGTCTCCACTATAGCCAAGAAATCACATGTGCCCACTATAGCCAAGAAATCACATGTCACCACTATAGCCAAGAAATCACATGTCTCCACTATAGCCAAGAAATCACAGGTCTCCACTATAGCCAAGAAATCACATGTCTCCACTATAGCCAAGAAATCACATGTCTCCACTATAGCCAAGAAATCACAGGTCTCCACTATAGCCAAGAAATCACATGTCTCCACTATAGCCAAGAAATCACATGTGCCCACTATAGCCAAGAAATCACATATCTCCACTGTAGCCAAGAAATCACATGTCCCCACTATAGCCAAGAAATCACATGTCTCCACTATAGCCAAGAAATCACATGTCTCCACTATAGCCAAGAAATCACATATCTCCACTATAGCCAAGAAATCACATGTCCCCACTATAGCCAAGACATCACATGTCCCCACTATAGCCAATAAATCACATGTCCCCACTATAGCTAAGAAATCACATGTCTCCACTATAGACAAGAAATCACATGTACCCACTATAGCCAAGAAATCACATATCTCCACTATAGCCAAGAAATCACATGTCCCCACTATAGCCAAGAAATCACATGGTCCCACTATAGCCAAGAAATCACATGTCCCCACTATATCCAAGAAATCACATATCTCCACTATAGCCAATAAATCACATGTCTCCACTATAGCCAAGAAATTACATATCTCCACTATAGCCAAGAAATCACATGTCCCCACTATAGGCAAGACATCACATGTCCCCACTATAGCCAATAAATCACATGTCCCCACTATAGCTAAGAAATCACATGTCTCCACTATAGCCAAGAAATCACATGTCCCCACTATATCCAAGAAATCACATGTCCCCACTATAGCCAAGAAATCACATGTCTATACTATAGCCAAGAAATCCAATGTCCCCACTATAGCCAAGAAATCTCATGTCTCCACTATAGCCAAGAAATCACATGTCCCCACTATAGCCAAGAAATCACATGTCCCTACTATAGCCAAGAAATCACATGTCCCCACTATAGCCAAGAAATCTCATGTCTCCACTATAGCCAAGAAATCACATGTCCCCACTATAGCCAAGAAATCACATGTCTCCACTATAGCCAAGAAATCACATATCCCCACTATAGCCAAGAAATCACATATCTCCACTATAGCCAAGAAATCACATGTCCCCACTATAGCCAAGAAATCACATGTCCCCACTATAGCCGAGAAATCACATATCTCCACTATAGCCAAGAAATCACATGTGCCCACTATAGCCAAGAAATCACATATCTCCACTATAGCCAAGAAATCACATGTTCCCACTATAGCCAATAAATCACATGAGTCCACTATAGCCAAGAAATCACATGTCTCCACTATAGCCAAGAAATCACATGTCCCCACTATAGCCAAGAAATCACATGTCCACACTATAGCCAAGAAATCACATGTCTCCACTATAGCCAAGAAATCACATATCTCCACTATAGCCAAGAAATCACAGGTCTCCACTATAGCCAAGACCTCACATGTCCCCACTATAGCCAAGAAATCACATGTCTCCACTATAGCCAAGAAATCACATATCCCCTGTATAGCCAAGAAATCACATATCTCCACTGTAGCCAAGAAATCACATGTCCCCACTATAGCCAAGAAATCACATATCTCCACTATAGCCAAGAAATCACATGTCCCCACTATAGCCAAGAAATCACATGTCTCCACTATAGCCAAGAAATCACAGGTCTCCAGTATAGCCAAGAAATCACATGTCCCCACTATAGCCAAGAGATCACATATCTCCACTATAGCCAAGAAATCACATATCTCCACTATAGCCAAGAAATCACATGTCCCCACTATAGCCAAGAAATCTCATGTCTCCACTATAGCCAAGAAATCACATGTCCCCACTATAGCCAAGAAATCACATGTCTCCACTATAGCCAAGAAATCACATGTCCCCACTATAGCCAAGAAATCACATATCTCCACTATAGCCAAGAAATCACATGTCCCCACTATAGCCAAGAAATCACATGTCCCCACTATAGCCGAGAAATCACATATCTCGACTATAGCCAAGAAATCACATGTCCCCACTATAGCCAAGAAATCACATGTCTCCACTATAGCCAAGAAATCACATATCTCCACTATAGCCAATAAATCACATGTCTCCACTATAGCCAAGAAATCACATATCTCCACTATAGCCACGAAATCACATGTCCCCACTATAGGCAAGACATCACATGTCCCCACTATAGCCAATAAATCACATGTCCCCACTATAGCTAAGAAATCACATGTCTCCACTATAGCCAAGAAATCACATGTCCCCACTATAGCCAAGAAATCACATGTCCCCACTATAGGCAAGACATCACATGTCCCCACTATAGCCAATAAATCACATGTCCCCACTATAGCTAAGAAATCACATGTCTCCACTATAGCCAAGAAATCACATGTCCCCACTATATCCAAGAAATCACATATCTCCACTATAGCCAAGAAATCACATGTCCCCACTATAGCCAAGAAATCACATGTCTATACTATAGCCAAGAAATCCAATGTCCCCACTATAGCCAAGAAATCTCATGTCTCCACTATAGCCAAGAAATCACATGTCCCCACTATAGCCAAGAAATCACATGTCCCTACTATAGCCAAGAAATCACATGTCCCCACTATAGCCAAGAAATCTCATGTCTCCACTATAGCCAAGAAGTCACATGTCCCCACTATAGCCAAGAAATCACATGTCCCCACTATAGCCAAGAAATCACATGTCCCTACTATAGCCAAGAAATCACATGTCCCCACTATAGCCAAGAAATCTCATGTCTCCACTGTAGACAAGAAATCACATGTCCCCACTATAGCCAAGAAATCACATGTCTATACTATAGCCAAGAAATCCCATGTCCCCACTATAGCCAAGAAATCTCATGTCTCCACTATAGCCAAGAAATCACATGTCCCCACTATAGCCAAGAAATCACATGTCCCCACTATAGCCAAGAAATCACATATCTCCACTATAGCCAAGAAATCACATATCTCCACTATAGCCAAGAAATCACATGTCCCCACTATAGCCAAGAAATCACATGTCCCCACTATAGCCAAGAAATCACATGTCTCCACTATAGCCAAGAAATCACATGTCCCCATTATAGCCAAGAAATCACATGTCCCCACTATAGCCAAGAAATCACATGTTTCCACTATAGCCAAGAAATCACATGTCTCTACTGTAGCCAAGAAATCACATGTCTCCACTATAGCCAAGAAATCACATATCTCCACTATAGCCACGAAATCACATGTCCCCACTATAGGCAAGACATCACATGTCCCCACTATAGCCAATAAATCACATGTCCCCACTATAGCTAAGAAATCACATGTCTCCACTATAGCCAAGAAATCACATATCCCCACTATATCCAAGAAATCACATATCTCCACTGTAGACAAGAAATCACATGTCCCCACTATAGCCAAGAAATCACATGTCTATACTATAGCCAAGATATCCCATGTCCCCACTATAGCCAAGAAATCTCATGTCTCCACTATAGCCAAGAAATCACATGTCCCCACTATAGCCAAGAAATCACATGTCCCCACTATAGCCAAGAAATCACATATCTCCACTATAGCCAAGAAATCACATATCTCCACTATAGCCAAGAAATCACATGTCCCCACTATAGCCAAGAAATCACATGTCCCCACTATAGCCAAGAAATCACATGTCTCCACTATAGCCAAGAAATCACATGTCCCCATTATAGCCAAGAAATCACATGTCCCCACTATAGCCAAGAAATCACATGTTTCCACTATAGCCAAGAAATCACATGTCTCTACTGTAGCCAAGAAATCACATGTCTCCACTATAGCCAAGAAATCACATGTCTCCACTATAGCCAAGAAATCACATGTCCCCACTATAGCCAAGAAATCACATGTCCCCACTATAGCCAAGAAATCACATGTCCCCACTATAGCCAAGAAATCTCATGTCTCCACTATAGCCAAGAAATCACATGTCCACACTATAGCCAAGAAATCACATGTCTCCAGTATAGCCAAGAAATCACATATCCCCACTATAGCCAAGAAATCACATATCTCCACTATAGCCAAGAAATCACATGTCCCCACTATAGCCAAGAAATCACATGTTCCCACTATAGCCGAGAAATCACATATCTCCACTATAGCCAAGAAATCACATGTGCCCACTATAGCCAAGAAATCACATATCTCCACTATAGCCAAGAAATCACATGTTCCCACTATAGCCAATAAATCACATGAGTCCACTATAGCCAAGAAATCACATGTCTCCACTATAGCCAAGAAATCACATGTCCCCACTATAGCCAAGAAATCACATGTCCACACTATAGCCAAGAAATCACATGTCTCCACTATAGCCAAGAAATCACATATCTCCACTATAGCCAAGAAATCACATGTCCCCACTATAGCCAAGAAATCACAGGTCTCCACTATAGCCAAGAAATCACATGTCCTCACTATAGCCAAGAAATCACATGTCTCCACTATAGCTAAGAAATCACATATCCCCTGTATAGCCAAGAAATCACATATCTCCACTGTAGCCAAGAAATCACATGTCCCCACTATAGCCAAGAAATCACATATCTCCACTATAGCCAAGAAATCACATGTCCCCACTATAGCCAAGAAATCACATGTCTCCACTATAGCCAAGAAATCACAGGTCTCCACTATAGCCAAGAAATCACATGTCTCCACTATAGCCAAGAAATCACATGTCTCCACTATAGCCAAGAAATCACAGGTCTCCACTATAGCCAAGAAATCACATGTCTCCACTATAGCCAAGAAATCACATGTGCCCACTATAGCCAAGAAATCACATATCTCCACTGTAGCCAAGAAATCACATGTCCCCACTATAGCCAAGAAATCACATGTCTCCACTATAGCCAAGAAATCACATGTACCCACTATAGCCAAGAAATCACATATCTCCACTATAGCCAATAAATCACATGTCCCCACTATAGCCAAGAAATCACATGGTCCCACTATAGCCAAGAAATCACATGTCCCCACTATATCCAAGAAATCACATATCTCCACTATAGCCAATAAATCACATGTCTCCACTATAGCCAAGAAATTACATATCTCCACTATAGCCAAGAAATCACATGTCCCCACTATAGGCAAGACATCACATGTCCCCACTATAGCCAATAAATCACCTGTCCCCACTATAGCTAAGAAATCACATGTCTCCACTATAGCCAAGAAATCACATGTCCCCACTATATCCAAGAAATCACATATCTCCACTATAGCCAAGAAATCACATGTCCCCACTATAGCCAAGAAATCACATGTCTATACTATAGCCAAGAAATCCAATGTCCCCACTATAGCCAAGAAATCTCATGTCTCCACTATAGCCAAGAAATCACATGTCCCCACTATAGCCAAGAAATCACATGTCCCTACTATAGCCAAGAAATCACATGTCCCCACTATAGCCAAGAAATCTCATGTCTCCACTATAGCCAAGAAATCACATGTCCCCACTATAGCCAAGAAATCACATATCTCCACTATAGTCAAGAAATCACATGTTCCCACTATAGCCAATAAATCACATGAGTCCACTATAGCCAAGAAATCACATGTCTCCACTATAGCCAAGAAATCACATGTCCCCACTATAGCCAAGAAATCACATGTCCACACTATAGCCAAGAAATCACATGTCTCCACTATAGCCAAGAAATCACATATCTCCACTATAGCCAAGAAATCACATGTCCCCACTATAGCCAAGAAATCACAGGTCTCCACTATAGCCAAGACCTCACATGTCCCCACTATAGCCAAGAAATCACATGTCTCCACTATAGCCAAGAAATCACATATCCCCTGTATAGCCAAGAAATCACATATCTCCACTGTAGCCAAGAAATCACATGTCCCCACTATAGCCAAGAAATCACATATCTCCACTATAGCCAAGAAATCACATGTCCCCACTATAGCCAAGAAATCACATGTCTCCACTATAGCCAAGAAATCACAGGTCTCCAGTATAGCCAAGAAATCACATGTCCCCACTATAGCCAAGAGATCACATATCTCCACTATAGCCAAGAAATCACATGTCTCCACTATAGCCAAGAAATCACATATCTCCACTATAGCCAAGAAATCACATGTCCCCACTATAGCCAAGAAATCTCATGTCTCCACTATAGCCAAGAAATCACATGTCCCCACTATAGCCAAGAAATCACATGTCTCCACTATAGCCAAGAAATCACATATCCCCACTATAACCAAGAAATCACATATCTCCACTATAGCCAAGAAATCACATGTCCCCACTATAGCCAAGAAATCACATGTCCCCACTATAGCCGAGAAATCACATATCTCGACTATAGCCAAGAAATCACATGTCCCCACTATAGCCAAGAAATCACATGTCTCCACTATAGCCAAGAAATCACATATCTCCACTATAGCCAATAAATCACATGTCTCCACTATAGCCAAGAAATCACATATCTCCACTATAGCCACGAAATCACATGTCCCCACTATAGGCAAGACATCACATGTCCCCACTATAGCCAATAAATCACATGTCCCCACTATAGCTAAGAAATCACATGTCTCCACTATAGCCAAGAAATCACATGTCCCCACTATAGCCAAGAAATCACATGTCCCCACTATAGGCAAGACATCACATGTCCCCACTATAGCCAATAAATCACATGTCCCCACTATAGCTAAGAAATCACATGTCTCCACTATAGCCAAGAAATCACATGTCCCCACTATATCCAAGAAATCACATATCTCCACTATAGCCAAGAAATCACATGTCCCCACTATAGCCAAGAAATCACATATCTCCACTATAGCCAAGAAATCACATGTTCCCACTATAGCCAATAAATCACATGAGTCCACTATAGCCAAGAAATCACATGTCTCCACTATAGCCAAGAAATCACATGTCCCCACTATAGCCAAGAAATCACATGTCCACACTATAGCCAAGAAATCACATGTCTCCACTATAGCCAAGAAATCACATATCTCCACTATAGCCAAGAAATCACATGTCACCACTATAGCCAAGAAATCACATGTCTCCACTATAGCCAAGAAATCACAGGTCTCCACTATAGCCAAGAAATCACAGGTCTCCACTATAGCCAAGAAATCACATGTCTCCACTATAGCCAAGAAATCACATGTGCCCACTATAGCCAAGAAATCACATGTCACCACTATAGCCAAGAAATCACATGTCTCCACTATAGCCAAGAAATCACAGGTCTCCACTATAGCCAAGAAATCACATGTCTCCACTATAGCCAAGAAATCACATGTCTCCACTATAGCCAAGAAATCACAGGTCTCCACTATAGCCAAGAAATCACATGTCTCCACTATAGCCAAGAAATCACATGTGCCCACTATAGCCAAGAAATCACATATCTCCACTGTAGCCAAGAAATCACATGTCCCCACTATAGCCAAGAAATCACATGTCTCCACTATAGCCAAGAAATCACATGTCTCCACTATAGCCAAGAAATCACATATCTCCACTATAGCCAAGAAATCACATGTCCCCACTATAGCCAAGACATCACATGTCCCCACTATAGCCAATAAATCACATGTCCCCACTATAGCTAAGAAATCACATGTCTCCACTATAGACAAGAAATCACATGTACCCACTATAGCCAAGAAATCACATATCTCCACTATAGCCAAGAAATCACATGTCCCCACTATAGCCAAGAAATCACATGGTCCCACTATAGCCAAGAAATCACATGTCCCCACTATATCCAAGAAATCACATATCTCCACTATAGCCAATAAATCACATGTCTCCACTATAGCCAAGAAATTACATATCTCCACTATAGCCAAGAAATCACATGTCCCCACTATAGGCAAGACATCACATGTCCCCACTATAGCCAATAAATCACATGTCCCCACTATAGCTAAGAAATCACATGTCTCCACTATAGCCAAGAAATCACATGTCCCCACTATATCCAAGAAATCACATGTCCCCACTATAGCCAAGAAATCACATGTCTATACTATAGCCAAGAAATCCAATGTCCCCACTATAGCCAAGAAATCTCATGTCTCCACTATAGCCAAGAAATCACATGTCCCCACTATAGCCAAGAAATCACATGTCCCTACTATAGCCAAGAAATCACATGTCCCCACTATAGCCAAGAAATCTCATGTCTCCACTATAGCCAAGAAATCACATGTCCCCACTATAGCCAAGAAATCACATGTCTCCACTATAGCCAAGAAATCACATATCCCCACTATAGCCAAGAAATCACATATCTCCACTATAGCCAAGAAATCACATGTCCCCACTATAGCCAAGAAATCACATGTCCCCACTATAGCCGAGAAATCACATATCTCCACTATAGCCAAGAAATCACATGTGCCCACTATAGCCAAGAAATCACATATCTCCACTATAGCCAAGAAATCACATGTTCCCACTATAGCCAATAAATCACATGAGTCCACTATAGCCAAGAAATCACATGTCTCCACTATAGCCAAGAAATCACATGTCCCCACTATAGCCAAGAAATCACATGTCCACACTATAGCCAAGAAATCACATGTCTCCACTATAGCCAAGAAATCACATATCTCCACTATAGCCAAGAAATCACAGGTCTCCACTATAGCCAAGACCTCACATGTCCCCACTATAGCCAAGAAATCACATGTCTCCACTATAGCCAAGAAATCACATATCCCCTGTATAGCCAAGAAATCACATATCTCCACTGTAGCCAAGAAATCACATGTCCCCACTATAGCCAAGAAATCACATATCTCCACTATAGCCAAGAAATCACATGTCCCCACTATAGCCAAGAAATCACATGTCTCCACTATAGCCAAGAAATCACAGGTCTCCAGTATAGCCAAGAAATCACATGTCCCCACTATAGCCAAGAGATCACATATCTCCACTATAGCCAAGAAATCACATATCTCCACTATAGCCAAGAAATCACATGTCCCCACTATAGCCAAGAAATCTCATGTCTCCACTATAGCCAAGAAATCACATGTCCCCACTATAGCCAAGAAATCACATGTCTCCACTATAGCCAAGAAATCACATGTCCCCACTATAGCCAAGAAATCACATATCTCCACTATAGCCAAGAAATCACATGTCCCCACTATAGCCAAGAAATCACATGTCCCCACTATAGCCGAGAAATCACATATCTCGACTATAGCCAAGAAATCACATGTCCCCACTATAGCCAAGAAATCACATGTCTCCACTATAGCCAAGAAATCACATATCTCCACTATAGCCAATAAATCACATGTCTCCACTATAGCCAAGAAATCACATATCTCCACTATAGCCACGAAATCACATGTCCCCACTATAGGCAAGACATCACATGTCCCCACTATAGCCAATAAATCACATGTCCCCACTATAGCTAAGAAATCACATGTCTCCACTATAGCCAAGAAATCACATGTCCCCACTATAGCCAAGAAATCACATGTCCCCACTATAGGCAAGACATCACATGTCCCCACTATAGCCAATAAATCACATGTCCCCACTATAGCTAAGAAATCACATGTCTCCACTATAGCCAAGAAATCACATGTCCCCACTATATCCAAGAAATCACATATCTCCACTATAGCCAAGAAATCACATGTCCCCACTATAGCCAAGAAATCACATGTCTATACTATAGCCAAGAAATCCAATGTCCCCACTATAGCCAAGAAATCTCATGTCTCCACTATAGCCAAGAAATCACATGTCCCCACTATAGCCAAGAAATCACATGTCCCTACTATAGCCAAGAAATCACATGTCCCCACTATAGCCAAGAAATCTCATGTCTCCACTATAGCCAAGAAGTCACATGTCCCCACTATAGCCAAGAAATCACATGTCTCCACTATAGCCAAGAAATCACATATCCCCACTATAGCCAAGAAATCACATATCTCCACTATAGCCAAGAAATCACATGTCCCCACTATAGCCAAGAAATCACATGTCCCCACTATAGCCGAGAAATCACATATCTCCACTATAGCCAAGAAATCACATGTGCCCACTATAGCCAAGAAATCACATATCTCCACTATAGCCAAGAAATCACATGTTCCCACTATAGCCAATAAATCACATGAGTCCACTATAGCCAAGAAATCACATGTCTCCACTATAGCCAAGAAATCACATGTCCCCACTATAGCCAAGAAATCACATGTCCACACTATAGCCAAGAAATCACATGTCTCCACTATAGACAAGAAATCACATATCTCCACTATAGCCAAGAAATCACATGTCCCCACTATAGCCAAGAAATCACAGGTCTCCACTATAGCCAAGACCTCACATGTCCCCACTATAGCCAAGAAATCACATGTCTCCACTATAGCCAAGAAATCACATATCCCCTGTATAGCCAAGAAATCACATATCTCCACTGTAGCCAAGAAATCACATGTCCCCACTATAGCCAAGAAATCACATATCTCCACTATAGCCAAGAAATCACATGTCCCCACTATAGCCAAGAAATCACATGTCTCCACTATAGCCAAGAAATCACAGGTCTCCAGTATAGCCAAGAAATCACATGTCCCCACTATAGCCAAGAGATCACATATCTCCACTATAGCCAAGAAATCACATGTCTCCACTATAGCCAAGAAATAACATATCTCCACTATAGCCAAGAAATCACATGTCCCCACTATAGCCAAGAAATCTCATGTCTCCACTATAGCCAAGAAATCACATGTCCCCACTATAGCCAAGAAATCACATGTCTCCACTATAGCCAAGAAATCACATATCCCCACTATAGCCAAGAAATCACATATCTCCACTATAGCCAAGAAATCACATGTCCCCACTATAGCCAAGAAATCACATGTCCCCACTATAGCCGAGAAATCACATATCTCGACTATAGCCAAGAAATCACATGTCCCCACTATAGCCAAGAAATCACATGTCTCCACTATAGCCAAGAAATCACATATCTCCACTATAGCCAATAAATCACATGTCTCCACTATAGCCAAGAAATCACATATCTCCACTATAGCCACGAAATCACATGTCCCCACTATAGGCAAGACATCACATGTCCCCACTATAGCCAATAAATCACATGTCCCCACTATAGCTAAGAAATCACATGTCTCCACTATAGCCAAGAAATCACATGTCCCCACTATATCCAAGAAATCACATATCTCCACTGTAGACAAGAAATCACATGTCCCCACTATAGCCAAGAAATCACATGTCTATACTATAGCCAAGAAATCCCATGTCCCCACTATAGCCAAGAAATCTCATGTCTCCACTATAGCCAAGAAATCACATGTCCCCACTATAGCCAAGAAATCACATGTCCCCACTATAGCCAAGAAATCACATATCTCCACTATAGCCAAGAAATCACATATCTCCACTATAGCCAAGAAATCACATGTCCCCACTATAGCCAAGAAATCACATGTCCCCACTATAGCCAAGAAATCACATGTCTCCACTATAGCCAAGAAATCACATGTCCCCATTATAGCCAAGAAATCACATGTCCCCACTATAGCCAAGAAATCACATGTTTCCACTATAGCCAAGAAATCACATGTCTCTACTGTAGCCAAGAAATCACATGTCTCCACTATAGCCAAGAAATCACATGTCTCCACTATAGCCAAGAAATCACATGTCCCCACTATAGCCAAGAAATCACATGTCCCCACTATAGCCAAGAAATCACATGTCCCCACTATAGCCAAGAAATCTCATGTCTCCACTATAGCCAAGAAATCACATGTCCACACTATAGCCAAGAAATCACATGTCTCCAGTATAGCCAAGAAATCTCATATCCCCACTATAGCCAAGAAATCACATATCTCCACTATAGCCAAGAAATCACATGTCCCCACTATAGCCAAGAAATCACATGTTCCCACTATAGCCGAGAAATCACATATCTCCACTATAGCCAAGAAATCACATGTGCCCACTATAGCCAAGAAATCACATATCTCCACTATAGCCAAGAAATCACATGTTCCCACTATAGCCAATAAATCACATGAGTCCACTATAGCCAAGAAATCACATGTCTCCACTATAGCCAAGAAATCACATGTCCCCACTATAGCCAAGAAATCACATGTCCACACTATAGCCAAGAAATCACATGTCTCCACTATAGCCAAGAAATCACATATCTCCACTATAGCCAAGAAATCACATGTCCCCACTATAGCCAAGAAATCACAGGTCTCCACTATAGCCAAGAAATCACATGTCCCCACTATAGCCAAGAAATCACATGTCTCCACTATAGCCAAGAAATCACATATCCCCTGTATAGCCAAGAAATCACATATCTCCACTGTAGCCAAGAAATCACATGTCCCCACTATAGCCAAGAAATCACATATCTCCACTATAGCCAAGAAATCACATGTCCCCACTATAGCCAAGAAATCACATGTCTCCACTATAGCCAAGAAATCACAGGTCTCCACTATAGCCAATAAATCACATGTCCCCACTATAGCTAAGAAATCACATGTCTCCACTATAGCCAAGAAATCACATGTACCCACTATAGCCAAGAAATCACATATCTCCACTATAGCCAAGATATCACATGTCCCCACTATAGCCAAGAAATCACATGGTCCCACTATAGCTAAGAAATCACATGTCTCCACTATAGCCAAGAAATCACATGTCCCCACTATATCCAAGAAATCACATATCTCCACTATAGCCAATAAATCACATGTCTCCACTATAGCCAAGAAATTACATATCTCCACTATAGCCAAGAAATCACATGTCCCCACTATAGGCAAGACATCACATGTCCCCACTATAGCCAATAAATCACATGTCCCCACTATAGCTAAGAAATCACATGTCTCCACTATAGCCAAGAAATCACATGTCCCCACTATATCCAAGAAATCACATATCTCCACTATAGCCAAGAAATCACATGTCCCCACTATAGCCAAGAAATCACATGTCTATACTATAGCCAAGAAATCCAATGTCCCCACTATAGCCAAGAAATCTCATGTCTCCACTATAGCCAAGAAATCACATGTCCCCACTATAGCCGAGAAATCACATATCTCCACTATAGCCAAGAAATCACATGTGCCCACTATAGCCAAGAAATCACATATCTCCACTATAGCCAAGAAATCACATGTTCCCACTATAGCCAATAAATCACATGAGTCCACTATAGCCAAGAAATCACATGTCTCCACTATAGCCAAGAAATCACATGTCCCCACTATAGCCAAGAAATCACATGTCCACACTATAGCCAAGAAATCACATGTCTCCACTATAGCCAAGAAATCACATATCTCCACTATAGCCAAGAAATCACATGTCCCCACTATAGCCAAGAAATCACAGGTCTCCACTATAGCCAAGACATCACATGTCCCCACTATAGCCAAGAAATCACATGTCCCCACTATAGCCAAGAAATCTCATGTCTCCACTATAGCCAAGAAATCACATGTCCCCACTATAGCCAAGAAATCACATGTCCCCACTATAGCCAAGAAATCACATATCTCCACTATATCCAAGAAATCACATATCTCCACTATAGCCAAGAAATCACATGTCCCAACTATAGCCAAGAAATCACATGTCCCCACTATAGACAAGAAATCACATGTCTCCACTATAGCCAAGAAATCACATATCTCCACTATAGCCAAGAAATCACATGTCCCCACTATAGCCAAGAAATCACATATCTCCACCATATCCAAGAAATCACATGTCCCCACTATAGCCAAGAAATCACATGTCTCCACTATAGCCAAGAAATTACATATCCCCGCTATAGCCAAGAAATCACATGTCTCCACTATAGCCAAGAAATCACATGTCCCCACTATAGCCAAGAAATCACATATCTCCACGATAGCTAAGAAATCACATGTCCCCACTATAGCCAAGAATTCACATATCTCCACTATAGCCAACAAATCACATGTCCCCACAATAGCCAAGAAATCACATGTCTCCACTATAGCCAAAAAATCACATGTCCCCATTATAGCCAAGAAATCACATATCTCCACTATAGCCAAGAAATCATATGTCCACACTATAGCCAAGAAATCACATATCTCCACTATAGCCAAGAAATCACATGTCCCCTCTATAGCCAAGAAATCACATACCTCCACTATAGCCAAGAGATCACATATCCCCACTATAGCCAAGAAATCTCATGTCTCCACTATAGCCAAGAAATCACAGGTCCCCACTATAGCCAAGAAATCACATGTCTCCACTATAGCCAAAAAATCACATGTCCCCATTATAGCCAAGAAATCACATATCTCCACTATAGCCAAGAAATCATATGTCCACACTATAGCCAAGAAATCACATATCTCCACTATAGCCAAGAAATCACATGTCCCCTCTATAGCCAAGAAATCACATACCTCCACTATAGCCAAGAGATCACATATCCCCACTATAGCCAAGAAATCTCATGTCTCCACTATAGCCAAGAAATCACAGGTCCCCACTATAGCCAAGAAATCACATGTCCCCACTATAGCCAAGAAATCACATGTCCACACTATAGCCAAGAAATCACATGTATCCACTATAGCCAAGAAATCACATATCTCCACTATAGACAAGAAATCACATGTCCCCACTATAGCCAATAAATCACATGTCCCCACTATAGCTAAGAAATCACATGTCTCCACTATAGCCAAGAAATCACATGTACCCACTATAGCCAAGAAATCACATATCTCCACTATAGCCAAGAAATCACATGTCCCCACTATAGCCAAGAAATCACATGGTCCCACTATAGCTAAGAAATCACATGTCTCCACTATAGCCAAGAAATCACATGTCCCCACTATATCCAAGAAATCACATATCTCCACTATAGCCAAGAAATCACATGTCCCCACTATAGCCAAGAAATCACATATCTCCACTATAGCCAAGAAATCACATGTCCCCACTATATCCAAGAAATCACATATCTCGACTATAGCCACGAAATCACATGTCCCCACTATAGCCAAGAAATCACATGTCTCCACTATAGCCAATAAATCACATGTCTCCACTATAGCCAAGAAATCACATATCTCCACTATAGCCACGAAATCACATGTCCCCACTATAGGCAAGACATCACATGTCCCCACTATAGCCAATAAATCACATGTCCCCACTATAGCTAAGAAATCACATGTCTCCACTATAGCCAAGAAATCACATGTCCCCACTATATCCAAGAAATCACATATCTCCACTGTAGACAAGAAATCACATGTCCCCACTATAGCCAAGAAATCACATGTCTATACTATAGCCAAGAAATCCCATGTCCCCACTATAGCCAAGAAATCTCATGTCTCCACTATAGCCAAGAAATCACATGTCCCCACTATAGCCAAGAAATCACATGTCCCCACTATAGCCAAGAAATCACATATCTCCACTATAGCCAAGAAATCACATATCTCCACTATAGCCAAGAAATCACATGTCCCCACTATAGCCAAGAAATCACATGTCCCCACTATAGCCAAGAAATCACATGTCTCCACTATAGCCAAGAAATCACATGTCCCCATTATAGCCAAGAAATCACATGTCCCCACTATAGCCAAGAAATCACATGTTTCCACTATAGCCAAGAAATCACATGTCTCTACTGTAGCCAAGAAATCACATGTCTCCACTATAGCCAAGAAATCACATATCTCCACTATAGCCACGAAATCACATGTCCCCACTATAGGCAAGACATCACATGTCCCCACTATAGCCAATAAATCACATGTCCCCACTATAGCTAAGAAATCACATGTCTCCACTATAGCCAAGAAATCACATATCCCCACTATATCCAAGAAATCACATATCTCCACTGTAGACAAGAAATCACATGTCCCCACTATAGCCAAGAAATCACATGTCTATACTATAGCCAAGATATCCCATGTCCCCACTATAGCCAAGAAATCTCATGTCTCCACTATAGCCAAGAAATCACATGTCCCCACTATAGCCAAGAAATCACATGTCCCCACTATAGCCAAGAAATCACATATCTCCACTATAGCCAAGAAATCACATATCTCCACTATAGCCAAGAAATCACATGTCCCCACTATAGCCAAGAAATCACATGTCCCCACTATAGCCAAGAAATCACATGTCTCCACTATAGCCAAGAAATCACATGTCCCCATTATAGCCAAGAAATCACATGTCCCCACTATAGCCAAGAAATCACATGTTTCCACTATAGCCAAGAAATCACATGTCTCTACTGTAGCCAAGAAATCACATGTCTCCACTATAGCCAAGAAATCACATGTCTCCACTATAGCCAAGAAATCACATGTCCCCACTATAGCCAAGAAATCACATGTCCCCACTATAGCCAAGAAATCACATGTCCCCACTATAGCCAAGAAATCTCATGTCTCCACTATAGCCAAGAAATCACATGTCCACACTATAGCCAAGAAATCACATGTCTCCAGTATAGCCAAGAAATCACATATCCCCACTATAGCCAAGAAATCACATATCTCCACTATAGCCAAGAAATCACATGTCCCCACTATAGCCAAGAAATCACATGTTCCCACTATAGCCGAGAAATCACATATCTCCACTATAGCCAAGAAATCACATGTGCCCACTATAGCCAAGAAATCACATATCTCCACTATAGCCAAGAAATCACATGTTCCCACTATAGCCAATAAATCACATGAGTCCACTATAGCCAAGAAATCACATGTCTCCACTATAGCCAAGAAATCACATGTCCCCACTATAGCCAAGAAATCACATGTCCACACTATAGCCAAGAAATCACATGTCTCCACTATAGCCAAGAAATCACATATCTCCACTATAGCCAAGAAATCACATGTCCCCACTATAGCCAAGAAATCACAGGTCTCCACTATAGCCAAGAAATCACATGTCCTCACTATAGCCAAGAAATCACATGTCTCCACTATAGCTAAGAAATCACATATCCCCTGTATAGCCAAGAAATCACATATCTCCACTGTAGCCAAGAAATCACATGTCCCCACTATAGCCAAGAAATCACATATCTCCACTATAGCCAAGAAATCACATGTCCCCACTATAGCCAAGAAATCACATGTCTCCACTATAGCCAAGAAATCACAGGTCTCCACTATAGCCAAGAAATCACATGTCTCCACTATAGCCAAGAAATCACATGTCTCCACTATAGCCAAGAAATCACAGGTCTCCACTATAGCCAAGAAATCACATGTCTCCACTATAGCCAAGAAATCACATGTGCCCACTATAGCCAAGAAATCACATATCTCCACTGTAGCCAAGAAATCACATGTCCCCACTATAGCCAAGAAATCACATGTCTCCACTATAGCCAAGAAATCACATGTACCCACTATAGCCAAGAAATCACATATCTCCACTATAGCCAATAAATCACATGTCCCCACTATAGCCAAGAAATCACATGGTCCCACTATAGCCAAGAAATCACATGTCCCCACTATATCCAAGAAATCACATATCTCCACTATAGCCAATAAATCACATGTCTCCACTATAGCCAAGAAATTACATATCTCCACTATAGCCAAGAAATCACATGTCCCCACTATAGGCAAGACATCACATGTCCCCACTATAGCCAATAAATCACCTGTCCCCACTATAGCTAAGAAATCACATGTCTCCACTATAGCCAAGAAATCACATGTCCCCACTATATCCAAGAAATCACATATCTCCACTATAGCCAAGAAATCACATGTCCCCACTATAGCCAAGAAATCACATGTCTATACTATAGCCAAGAAATCCAATGTCCCCACTATAGCCAAGAAATCTCATGTCTCCACTATAGCCAAGAAATCACATGTCCCCACTATAGCCAAGAAATCACATGTCCCTACTATAGCCAAGAAATCACATGTCCCCACTATAGCCAAGAAATCTCATGTCTCCACTATAGCCAAGAAATCACATGTCCCCACTATAGCCAAGAAATCACATATCTCCACTATAGCCAAGAAATCACATGTTCCCACTATAGCCAATAAATCACATGAGTCCACTATAGCCAAGAAATCACATGTCTCCACTATAGCCAAGAAATCACATGTCCCCACTATAGCCAAGAAATCACATGTCCACACTATAGCCAAGAAATCACATGTCTCCACTATAGCCAAGAAATCACATATCTCCACTATAGCCAAGAAATCACATGTCCCCACTATAGCCAAGAAATCACAGGTCTCCACTATAGCCAAGACCTCACATGTCCCCACTATAGCCAAGAAATCACATGTCTCCACTATAGCCAAGAAATCACATATCCCCTGTATAGCCAAGAAATCACATATCTCCACTGTAGCCAAGAAATCACATGTCCCCACTATAGCCAAGAAATCACATATCTCCACTATAGCCAAGAAATCACATGTCCCCACTATAGCCAAGAAATCACATGTCTCCACTATAGCCAAGAAATCACAGGTCTCCAGTATAGCCAAGAAATCACATGTCCCCACTATAGCCAAGAGATCACATATCTCCACTATAGCCAAGAAATCACATGTCTCCACTATAGCCAAGAAATCACATATCTCCACTATAGCCAAGAAATCACATGTCCCCACTATAGCCAAGAAATCTCATGTCTCCACTATAGCCAAGAAATCACATGTCCCCACTATAGCCAAGAAATCACATGTCTCCACTATAGCCAAGAAATCACATATCCCCACTATAACCAAGAAATCACATATCTCCACTATAGCCAAGAAATCACATGTCCCCACTATAGCCAAGAAATCACATGTCCCCACTATAGCCGAGAAATCACATATCTCGACTATAGCCAAGAAATCACATGTCCCCACTATAGCCAAGAAATCACATGTCTCCACTATAGCCAAGAAATCATATATCTCCACTATAGCCAATAAATCACATGTCTCCACTATAGCCAAGAAATCACATATCTCCACTATAGCCACGAAATCACATGTCCCCACTATAGGCAAGACATCACATGTCCCCACTATAGCCAATAAATCACATGTCCCCACTATAGCTAAGAAATCACATGTCTCCACTATAGCCAAGAAATCACATGTCCCCACTATAGCCAAGAAATCACATGTCCCCACTATAGGCAAGACATCACATGTCCCCACTATAGCCAATAAATCACATGTCCCCACTATAGCTAAGAAATCACATGTCTCCACTATAGCCAAGAAATCACATGTCCCCACTATATCCAAGAAATCACATATCTCCACTATAGCCAAGAAATCACATGTCCCCACTATAGCCAAGAAATCACATATCTCCACTATAGCCAAGAAATCACATGTTCCCACTATAGCCAATAAATCACATGAGTCCACTATAGCCAAGAAATCACATGTCTCCACTATAGCCAAGAAATCACATGTCCCCACTATAGCCAAGAAATCACATGTCCACACTATAGCCAAGAAATCACATGTCTCCACTATAGCCAAGAAATCACATATCTCCACTATAGCCAAGAAATCACATGTCCCCACTATAGCCAAGAAATCACAGGTCTCCACTATAGCCAAGACCTCACATGTCCCCACTATAGCCAAGAAATCACATGTCTCCACTATAGCCAAGAAATCACATATCCCCTGTATAGCCAAGAAATCACATATCTCCACTGTAGCCAAGAAATCACATGTCCCCACTATAGCCAAGAAATCACATATCTCCACTATAGCCAAGAAATCACATGTCCCCACTATAGCCAAGAAATCACATGTCTCCACTATAGCCAAGAAATCACAGGTCTCCAGTATAGCCAAGAAATCACATGTCCCCACTATAGCCAAGAGATCACATATCTCCACTATAGCCAAGAAATCACATGTCTCCACT
Organism: Eledone cirrhosa; assembly: GCA_964016885.1. Classification (NCBI taxonomy): domain Eukaryota; kingdom Metazoa; phylum Mollusca; class Cephalopoda; order Octopoda; family Eledonidae; genus Eledone; species Eledone cirrhosa. The sequence goes on from OZ024742.1 coordinate 373,864,470, forward strand.
ATAGCCAAGAAATCACATATCTCCACTATAGCCAAGAAATCACATGTCCCCACTATAGCCAAGAAATCTCATGTCTCCACTATAGCCAAGAAATCACATGTCCCCACTATAGCCAAGAAATCACATGTCTCCACTATAGCCAAGAAATCACATATCCCCACTATAACCAAGAAATCACATATCTCCACTATAGCCAAGAAATCACATGTCCCCACTATAGCCAAGAAATCACATGTCCCCACTATAGCCGAGAAATCACATATCTCGACTATAGCCAAGAAATCACATGTCCCCACTATAGCCAAGAAATCACATGTCTCCACTATAGCCAAGAAATCACATATCTCCACTATAGCCAATAAATCACATGTCTCCACCATAGCCAAGAAATCACATATCTCCACTATAGCCACGAAATCACATGTCCCCACTATAGGCAAGACATCACATGTCCCCACTATAGCCAATAAATCACATGTCCCCACTATAGCTAAGAAATCACATGTCTCCACTATAGCCAAGAAATCACATGTCCCCACTATAGCCAAGAAATCACATGTCCCCACTATAGGCAAGACATCACATGTCCCCACTATAGCCAATAAATCACATGTCCCCACTATAGCTAAGAAATCACATGTCTCCACTATAGCCAAGAAATCACATGTCCCCACTATATCCAAGAAATCACATATCTCCACTATAGCCAAGAAATCACATGTCCCCACTATAGCCAAGAAATCACATGTCTATACTATAGCCAAGAAATCCAATGTCCCCACTATAGCCAAGAAATCTCATGTCTCCACTATAGCCAAGAAATCACATGTCCCCACTATAGCCAAGAAATCACATGTCCCTACTATAGCCAAGAAATCACATGTCCCCACTATAGCCAAGAAATCTCATGTCTCCACTATAGCCAAGAAATCACATGTCCCCACTATAGCCAAGAAATCACATGTCTCCACTATAGCCAAGAAATCACATATCCCCACTATAGCCAAGAAATCACATATCTCCACTATAGCCAAGAAATCACATGTCCCCACTATAGCCAAGAAATCACATGTCCCCACTATAGCCGAGAAATCACATATCTCCACTATAGCCAAGAAATCACATGTGCCCACTATAGCCAAGAAATCACATATCTCCACTATAGCCAAGAAATCACATGTTCCCACTATAGCCAATAAATCACATGAGTCCACTATAGCCAAGAAATCACATGTCTCCACTATAGCCAAGAAATCACATGTCCCCACTATAGCCAAGAAATCACATGTCCACACTATAGCCAAGAAATCACATGTCTCCACTATAGCCAAGAAATCACATATCTCCACTATAGCCAAGAAATCACATGTCCCCACTATAGCCAAGAAATCACAGGTCTCCACTATAGCCAAGACCTCACATGTCCCCACTATAGCCAAGAAATCACATGTCTCCACTATAGCCAAGAAATCACATATCCCCTGTATAGCCAAGAAATCACATATCTCCACTGTAGCCAAGAAATCACATGTCCCCACTATAGCCAAGAAATCACATATCTCCACTATAGCCAAGAAATCACATGTCCCCACTATAGCCAAGAAATCACATGTCTCCACTATAGCCAAGAAATCACAGGTCTCCAGTATAGCCAAGAAATCACATGTCCCCACTATAGCCAAGAGATCACATATCTCCACTATAGCCAAGAAATCACATGTCTCAACTATAGCCAAGAAATCACATATCTCCACTATAGCCAAGAAATCACATGTCCCCACTATAGCCAAGAAATCTCATGTCTCCACTATAGCCAAGAAATCACATGTCCCCACTATAGCCAAGAAATCACATGTCTCCACTATAGCCAAGAAATCACATATCCCCACTATAGCCAAGAAATCACATATCTCCACTATAGCCAAGAAATCACATGTCCCCACTATAGCCAAGAAATCACATGTCCCCACTATAGCCGAGAAATCACATATCTCGACTATAGCCAAGAAATCACATGTCCCCACTATAGCCAAGAAATCACATGTCTCCACTATAGCCAAGAAATCACATATCTCCACTATAGCCAATAAATCATATGTCTCCACTATAGCCAAGAAATCACATATCTCGACTATAGCCACGAAATCACATGTCCCCACTATAGGCAAGACATCACATGTCCCCACTATAGCCAATAAATCACATGTCCCCACTATAGCTAAGAAATCACATGTCTCCACTATAGCCAAGAAATCACATGTCCCCACTATATCCAAGAAATCACATATCTCCACTGTAGACAAGAAATCACATGTCCCCACTATAGACAAGAAATCACATGTCTATACTATAGCCAAGAAATCCCATGTCCCCACTATAGCCAAGAAATCTCATGTCTCCACTATAGCCAAGAAATCACATGTCCCCACTATAGCCAAGAAATCACATGTCCCCACTATAGCCAAGAAATCACATATCTCCACTATAGCCAAGAAATCACATATCTCCACTATAGCCAAGAAATCACATGTCCCCACTATAGCCAAGAAATCACATGTCCCCACTATAGCCAAGAAATCACATGTCTCCACTATAGCCAAGAAATCACATGTCCCCATTATAGCCAAGAAATCACATGTCCCCACTATAGCCAAGAAATCACATGTTTCCACTATAGCCAAGAAATCACATGTCTCTACTGTAGCCAAGAAATCACATGTCTCCACTATAGCCAAGAAATCACATGTCTCCACTATAGCCAAGAAATCACATGTCCCCACTATAGCCAAGAAATCACATGTCCCCACTATAGCCAAGAAATCACATGTCCCCACTATAGCCAAGAAATCTCATGTCTCCACTATAGCCAAGAAATCACATGTCCACACTATAGCCAAGAAATCACATGTCTCCAGTATAGCCAAGAAATCACATATCCCCACTATAGCCAAGAAATCACATATCTCCACTATAGCCAAGAAATCACATGTCCCCACTATAGCCAAGAAATCACATGTCCCCACTATAGCCGAGAAATCACATATCTCCACTATAGCCAAGAAATCACATGTGCCCACTATAGCCAAGAAATCACATATCTCCACTATAGCCAAGAAATCACATGTTCCCACTATAGCCAATAAATCACATGAGTCCACTATAGCCAAGAAATCACATGTCTCCACTATAGCCAAGAAATCACATGTCCCCACTATAGCCAAGAAATCACATGTCCACACTATAGCCAAGAAATCACATGTCTCCACTATAGCCAAGAAATCACATATCTCCACTATAGCCAAGAAATCACATGTCCCCACTATAGCCAAGAAATCACAGGTCTCCACTATAGCCAAGACCTCACATGTCCCCACTATAGCCAAGAAATCACATGTCTCCACTATAGCCAAGAAATCACATATCCCCTGTATAGCCAAGAAATCACATATCTCCACTGTAGCCAAGAAATCACATGTCCCCACTATAGCCAAGAAATCACATATCTCCACTATAGCCAAGAAATCACATGTCCCCACTATAGCCAAGAAATCACATGTCTCCACTATAGCCAAGAAATCACAGGTCTCCAGTATAGCCAAGAAATCACATGTCCCCACTATAGCCAAGAGATCACATATCTCCACTATAGCCAAGAAATCACATGTCTCCACTATAGCCAAGAAATCACATATCTCCACTATAGCCAAGAAATCACATGTCCCCACTATAGCCAAGAAATCTCATGTCTCCACTATAGCCAAGAAATCACATGTCTCCACTATAGCCAAGAAATCACATGTCTCCACTATAGCCAAGAAATCACATATCCCCACTATAACCAAGAAATCACATATCTCCACTATAGCCAAGAAATCACATGTCCCCACTATAGCCAAGAAATCACATGTCCCCACTATAGCCGAGAAATCACATATCTCGACTATAGCCAAGAAATCACATGTCCCCACTATAGCCAAGAAATCACATGTCTCCACTATAGCCAAGAAATCACATATCTCCACTATAGCCAATAAATCACATGTCTCCACTATAGCCAAGAAATCACATATCTCCACTATAGCCACGAAATCACATGTCCCCACTATAGGCAAGACATCACATGTCCCCACTATAGCCAATAAATCACATGTCCCCACTATAGCTAAGAAATCACATGTCTCCACTATAGCCAAGAAATCACATGTCCCCACTATAGCCAAGAAATCACATGTCCCCACTATAGGCAAGACATCACATGTCCCCACTATAGCCAATAAATCACATGTCCCCACTATAGCTAAGAAATCACATGTCTCCACTATAGCCAAGAAATCACATGTCCCCACTATATCCAAGAAATCACATATCTCCACTATAGCCAAGAAATCACATGTCCCCACTATAGCCAAGAAATCACATGTCTATACTATAGCCAAGAAATCCAATGTCCCCACTATAGCCAAGAAATCTCATGTCTCCACTATAGCCAAGAAATCACATGTCCCCACTATAGCCAAGAAATCACATGTCCCTACTATAGCCAAGAAATCACATCTCCCCACTATAGCCAAGAAATCTCATGTCTCCACTATAGCCAAGAAATCACATGTCCCCACTATAGCCAAGAAATCACATGTCTCCACTATAGCCAAGAAATCACATATCCCCACTATAACCAAGAAATCACATATCTCCACTATAGCCAAGAAATCACATGTCCCCACTATAGCCAAGAAATCACATGTCCCCACTATAGCCGAGAAATCACATATCTCGACTATAGCCAAGAAATCACATGTCCCCACTATAGCCAAGAAATCACATGTCTCCACTATAGCCAAGAAATCACATATCTCCACTATAGCCAATAAATCACATGTCTCCACCATAGCCAAGAAATCACATATCTCCACTATAGCCACGAAATCACATGTCCCCACTATAGGCAAGACATCACATGTCCCCACTATAGCCAATAAATCACATGTCCCCACTATAGCTAAGAAATCACATGTCTCCACTATAGCCAAGAAATCACATGTCCCCACTATAGCCAAGAAATCACATGTCCCCACTATAGGCAAGACATCACATGTCCCCACTATAGCCAATAAATCACATGTCCCCACTATAGCTAAGAAATCACATGTCTCCACTATAGCCAAGAAATCACATGTCCCCACTATATCCAAGAAATCACATATCTCCACTATAGCCAAGAAATCACATGTCCCCACTATAGCCAAGAAATCACATGTCTATACTATAGCCAAGAAATCCAATGTCCCCACTATAGCCAAGAAATCTCATGTCTCCACTATAGCCAAGAAATCACATGTCCCCACTATAGCCAAGAAATCACATGTCCCTACTATAGCCAAGAAATCACATGTCCCCACTATAGCCAAGAAATCTCATGTCTCCACTATAGCCAAGAAATCACATGTCCCCACTATAGCCAAGAAATCACATGTCTCCACTATAGCCAAGAAATCACATATCCCCACTATAGCCAAGAAATCACATATCTCCACTATAGCCAAGAAATCACATGTCCCCACTATAGCCAAGAAATCACATGTCCCCACTATAGCCGAGAAATCACATATCTCCACTATAGCCAAGAAATCACATGTGCCCACTATAGCCAAGAAATCACATATCTCCACTATAGCCAAGAAATCACATGTTCCCACTATAGCCAATAAATCACATGAGTCCACTATAGCCAAGAAATCACATGTCTCCACTATAGCCAAGAAATCACATGTCCCCACTATAGCCAAGAAATCACATGTCCACACTATAGCCAAGAAATCACATGTCTCCACTATAGCCAAGAAATCACATATCTCCACTATAGCCAAGAAATCACATGTCCCCACTATAGCCAAGAAATCACAGGTCTCCACTATAGCCAAGACCTCACATGTCCCCACTATAGCCAAGAAATCACATGTCTCCACTATAGCCAAGAAATCACATATCCCCTGTATAGCCAAGAAATCACATATCTCCACTGTAGCCAAGAAATCACATGTCCCCACTATAGCCAAGAAATCACATATCTCCACTATAGCCAAGAAATCACATGTCCCCACTATAGCCAAGAAATCACATGTCTCCACTATAGCCAAGAAATCACAGGTCTCCAGTATAGCCAAGAAATCACATGTCCCCACTATAGCCAAGAGATCACATATCTCCACTATAGCCAAGAAATCACATGTCTCAACTATAGCCAAGAAATCACATATCTCCACTATAGCCAAGAAATCACATGTCCCCACTATAGCCAAGAAATCTCATGTCTCCACTATAGCCAAGAAATCACATGTCCCCACTATAGCCAAGAAATCACATGTCTCCACTATAGCCAAGAAATCACATATCCCCACTATAGCCAAGAAATCACATATCTCCACTATAGCCAAGAAATCACATGTCCCCACTATAGCCAAGAAATCACATGTCCCCACTATAGCCGAGAAATCACATATCTCGACTATAGCCAAGAAATCACATGTCCCCACTATAGCCAAGAAATCACATGTCTCCACTATAGCCAAGAAATCACATATCTCCACTATAGCCAATAAATCATATGTCTCCACTATAGCCAAGAAATCACATATCTCGACTATAGCCACGAAATCACATGTCCCCACTATAGGCAAGACATCACATGTCCCCACTATAGCCAATAAATCACATGTCCCCACTATAGCTAAGAAATCACATGTCTCCACTATAGCCAAGAAATCACATGTCCCCACTATATCCAAGAAATCACATATCTCCACTGTAGACAAGAAATCACATGTCCCCACTATAGACAAGAAATCACATGTCTATACTATAGCCAAGAAATCCCATGTCCCCACTATAGCCAAGAAATCTCATGTCTCCACTATAGCCAAGAAATCACATGTCCCCACTATAGCCAAGAAATCACATGTCCCCACTATAGCCAAGAAATCACATATCTCCACTATAGCCAAGAAATCACATATCTCCACTATAGCCAAGAAATCACATGTCCCCACTATAGCCAAGAAATCACATGTCCCCACTATAGCCAAGAAATCACATGTCTCCACTATAGCCAAGAAATCACATGTCCCCATTATAGCCAAGAAATCACATGTCCCCACTATAGCCAAGAAATCACATGTTTCCACTATAGCCAAGAAATCACATGTCTCTACTGTAGCCAAGAAATCACATGTCTCCACTATAGCCAAGAAATCACATGTCTCCACTATAGCCAAGAAATCACATGTCCCCACTATAGCCAAGAAATCACATGTCCCCACTATAGCCAAGAAATCACATGTCCCCACTATAGCCAAGAAATCTCATGTCTCCACTATAGCCAAGAAATCACATGTCCACACTATAGCCAAGAAATCACATGTCTCCAGTATAGCCAAGAAATCACATATCCCCACTATAGCCAAGAAATCACATATCTCCACTATAGCCAAGAAATCACATGTCCCCACTATAGCCAAGAAATCACATGTCCCCACTATAGCCGAGAAATCACATATCTCCACTATAGCCAAGAAATCACATGTGCCCACTATAGCCAAGAAATCACATATCTCCACTATAGCCAAGAAATCACATGTTCCCACTATAGCCAATAAATCACATGAGTCCACTATAGCCAAGAAATCACATGTCTCCACTATAGCCAAGAAATCACATGTCCCCACTATAGCCAAGAAATCACATGTCCACACTATAGCCAAGAAATCACATGTCTCCACTATAGCCAAGAAATCACATATCTCCACTATAGCCAAGAAATCACATGTCCCCACTATAGCCAAGAAATCACAGGTCTCCACTATAGCCAAGACCTCACATGTCCCCACTATAGCCAAGAAATCACATGTCTCCACTATAGCCAAGAAATCACATATCCCCTGTATAGCCAAGAAATCACATATCTCCACTGTAGCCAAGAAATCACATGTCCCCACTATAGCCAAGAAATCACATATCTCCACTATAGCCAAGAAATCACATGTCCCCACTATAGCCAAGAAATCACATGTCTCCACTATAGCCAAGAAATCACAGGTCTCCAGTATAGCCAAGAAATCACATGTCCCCACTATAGCCAAGAGATCACATATCTCCACTATAGCCAAGAAATCACATGTCTCCACTATAGCCAAGAAATCACATATCTCCACTATAGCCAAGAAATCACATGTCCCCACTATAGCCAAGAAATCTCATGTCTCCACTATAGCCAAGAAATCACATGTCTCCACTATAGCCAAGAAATCACATGTCTCCACTATAGCCAAGAAATCACATATCCCCACTATAACCAAGAAATCACATATCTCCACTATAGCCAAGAAATCACATGTCCCCACTATAGCCAAGAAATCACATGTCCCCACTATAGCCGAGAAATCACATATCTCGACTATAGCCAAGAAATCACATGTCCCCACTATAGCCAAGAAATCACATGTCTCCACTATAGCCAAGAAATCACATATCTCCACTATAGCCAATAAATCACATGTCTCCACTATAGCCAAGAAATCACATATCTCCACTATAGCCACGAAATCACATGTCCCCACTATAGGCAAGACATCACATGTCCCCACTATAGCCAATAAATCACATGTCCCCACTATAGCTAAGAAATCACATGTCTCCACTATAGCCAAGAAATCACATGTCCCCACTATAGCCAAGAAATCACATGTCCCCACTATAGGCAAGACATCACATGTCCCCACTATAGCCAATAAATCACATGTCCCCACTATAGCTAAGAAATCACATGTCTCCACTATAGCCAAGAAATCACATGTCCCCACTATATCCAAGAAATCACATATCTCCACTATAGCCAAGAAATCACATGTCCCCACTATAGCCAAGAAATCACATGTCTATACTATAGCCAAGAAATCCAATGTCCCCACTATAGCCAAGAAATCTCATGTCTCCACTATAGCCAAGAAATCACATGTCCCCACTATAGCCAAGAAATCACATGTCCCTACTATAGCCAAGAAATCACATCTCCCCACTATAGCCAAGAAATCTCATGTCTCCACTATAGCCAAGAAATCACATGTCCCCACTATAGCCAAGAAATCACATGTCTCCACTATAGCCAAGAAATCACATATCCCCACTATAGCCAAGAAATCACATATCTCCACTATAGCCAAGAAATCACATGTCCCCACTATAGCCAAGAAATCACATGTCCCCACTATAGCCGAGAAATCACATATCTCCACTATAGCCAAGAAATCACATGTCCCCACTATAGCCAAGAAATCACATGTCTCCACTATAGCCAAGAAATCACAGGTCTCCAGTATAGCCAAGAAATCACATGTCCCCACTATAGCCAAGAGATCACATATCTCCACTATAGCCAAGAAATCACATGTCTCAACTATAGCCAAGAAATCACATATCTCCACTATAGCCAAGAAATCACATGTCCCCACTATAGCCAAGAAATCTCATGTCTCCACTATAGCCAAGAAATCACATGTCCCAACTATAGCCAAGAAATCACATGTCTCCACTATAGCCAAGAAATCACATATCCCCACTATAGCCAAGAAATCACATATCTCCACTATAGCCAAGAAATCACATGTCCCCACTATAGCCAAGAAATCACATGTCCCCACTATAGCCGAGAAATCACATATCTCGACTATAGCCAAGAAATCACATGTCCCCACTATAGCCAAGAAATCACATGTCTCCACTATAGCCAAGAAATCACATATCTCCACTATAGCCAATAAATCATATGTCTCCACTATAGCCAAGAAATCACATATCTCGACTATAGCCACGAAATCACATGTCCCCACTATAGGCAAGACATCACATGTCCCCACTATAGCCAATAAATCACATGTCCCCACTATAGCTAAGAAATCACATGTCTCCACTATAGCCAAGAAATCACATGTCCCCACTATATCCAAGAAATCACATATCTCCACTGTAGACAAGAAATCACATGTCCCCACTATAGCCAAGAAATCACATGTCTATACTATAGCCAAGAAATCCCATGTCCCCACTATAGCCAAGAAATCTCATGTCTCCACTATAGCCAAGAAATCACATGTCCCCACTATAGCCAAGAAATCACATGTCCCCACTATAGCCAAGAAATCACATATCTCCACTATAGCCAAGAAATCACATATCTCCACTATAGCCAAGAAATCACATGTCCCCACTATAGCCAAGAAATCACATGTCCCCACTATAGCCAAGAAATCACATGTCTCCACTATAGCCAAGAAATCACATGTCCCCATTATAGCCAAGAAATCACATGTCCCCACTATAGCCAAGAAATCACATGTTTCCACTATAGCCAAGAAATCACATGTCTCTACTGTAGCCAAGAAATCACATGTCTCCACTATAGCCAAGAAATCACATGTCTCCACTATAGCCAAGAAATCACATGTCCCCACTATAGCCAAGAAATCACATGTCCCCACTATAGCCAAGAAATCACATGTCCCCACTATAGCCAAGAAATCTCATGTCTCCACTATAGCCAAGAAATCACATGTCCACACTATAGCCAAGAAATCACATGTCTCCAGTATAGCCAAGAAATCACATATCCCCACTATAGCCAAGAAATCACATATCTCCACTATAGCCAAGAAATCACATGTCCCCACTATAGCCAAGAAATCACATGTCCCCACTATAGCCGAGAAATCACATATCTCCACTATAGCCAAGAAATCACATGTGCCCACTATAGCCAAGAAATCACATATCTCCACTATAGCCAAGAAATCACATGTTCCCACTATAGCCAATAAATCACATGAGTCCACTATAGCCAAGAAATCACATGTCTCCACTATAGCCAAGAAATCACATGTCCCCACTATAGCCAAGAAATCACATGTCCACACTATAGCCAAGAAATCACATGTCTCCACTATAGCCAAGAAATCACATATCTCCACTATAGCCAAGAAATCACATGTCCCCACTATAGCCAAGAAATCACAGGTCTCCACTATAGCCAAGACCTCACATGTCCCCACTATAGCCAAGAAATCACATGTCTCCACTATAGCCAAGAAATCACATATCCCCTGTATAGCCAAGAAATCACATATCTCCACTGTAGCCAAGAAATCACATGTCCCCACTATAGCCAAGAAATCACATATCTCCACTATAGCCAAGAAATCACATGTCCCCACTATAGCCAAGAAATCACATGTCTCCACTATAGCCAAGAAATCACAGGTCTCCAGTATAGCCAAGAAATCACATGTCCCCACTATAGCCAAGAGATCACATATCTCCACTATAGCCAAGAAATCACATGTCTCCACTATAGCCAAGAAATCACATATCTCCACTATAGCCAAGAAATCACATGTCCCCACTATAGCCAAGAAATCTCATGTCTCCACTATAGCCAAGAAATCACATGTCCCCACTATAGCCAAGAAATCACATGTCTCCACTATAGCCAAGAAATCACATATCCCCACTATAACCAAGAAATCACATATCTCCACTATAGCCAAGAAATCACATGTCCCCACTATAGCCAAGAAATCACATGTCCCCACTATAGCCGAGAAATCACATATCTCGACTATAGCCAAGAAATCACATGTCCCCACTATAGCCAAGAAATCACATGTCTCCACTATAGCCAAGAAATCACATATCTCCACTATAGCCAATAAATCACATGTCTCCACTATAGCCAAGAAATCACATATCTCCACTATAGCCACAAAATCACATGTCCCCACTATAGGCAAGACATCACATGTCCCCACTATAGCCAATAAATCACATGTCCCCACTATAGCTAAGAAATCACATGTCTCCACTATAGCCAAGAAATCACATGTCCCCACTATAGCCAAGAAATCACATGTCCCCACTATAGGCAAGACATCACATGTCCCCACTATAGCCAAGAAATCACATGTCCCCACTATAGCTAAGAAATCACATGTCTCCACTATAGCCAAGAAATCACATGTCCCCACTATATCCAAGAAATCACATATCTCCACTATAGCCAAGAAATCACATGTCCCCACTATAGCCAAGAAATCACATGTCTATACTATAGCCAAGAAATCCAATGTCCCCACTATAGCCAAGAAATCTCATGTCTCCACTATAGCCAAGAAATCACATGTCCCCACTATAGCCAAGAAATCACATGTCCCTACTATAGCCAAGAAATCACATGTCCCCACTATAGCCAAGAAATCTCATGTCTCCACTATAGCCAAGAAATCACATGTCCCCACTATAGCCAAGAAATCACATGTCTCCACTATAGCCAAGAAATCACATATCCCCACTATAGCCAAGAAATCACATATCTCCACTATAGCCAAGAAATCACATGTCCCCACTATAGCCAAGAAATCACATGTCCCCACTATAGCCGAGAAATCACATATCTCCACTATAGCCAAGAAATCACATGTGCCCACTATAGCCAAGAAATCACATATCTCCACTATAGCCAAGAAATCACATGTTCCCACTATAGCCAATAAATCACATGAGTCCACTATAGCCAAGAAATCACATGTCTCCACTATAGCCAAGAAATCACATGTCCCCACTATAGCCAAGAAATCACATGTCCACACTATAGCCAAGAAATCACATGTCTCCACTATAGCCAAGAAATCACATATCTCCACTATAGCCAAGAAATCACATGTCCCCACTATAGCCAAGAAATCACAGGTCTCCACTATAGCCATGACCTCACATGTCCCCACTAT